>JARHVA010000038.1:7060000-7305000 GCA_037957365.1 Torreya grandis | reverse complement strand
TATATAGATAATCCATAACCAAATCTAATCACACACACACACACACATAAAACTCATAACCAAGTCTAATCGCCCTATATATGAATCACCCTATATACATACATACCTACATACATACATATATATACCCTAGACTTAATTATAGGCTATATATACATATAACCCATAACCAAGTCTAGTCACCATGTATGTGTGTGTGTGTACACACACACACACACACACACACACATATGTGTGTGTGTGTGTGTGTGTGATGAATCACATATTGGGTGACTAGACTTAGTTATGGGATATATATAGAGCCCATAACCAATTCTAGTCACCCTATATATATACTTGGTTATGGGCTATATATATAGACCTTGTTATGGGTTATATCTATCTATCTATCTATATAAAATAAATAGGCTCTCTTTCGGATTATAATTATTAGATAATTTCTATTGTTGAATAGGATACTCATAAGATAAACTAGGAACTATAACCAGTTTGTTGCTATGTATATATTTTGTGCATCTGTGTATTAAAGATGGTAACACAAAGATCTTATGTATTCAAGGATGTCTTAATAATGTGTTGAATGTCCTTGTAGTCGATAATTAAAAATAAAGTAGCAATGACTACAAGACCTAGCTTAAGTGGTAGCACAATACTTTTAAGAGGGTTATGTCTCTTTCCATTGAATAATTTAACTATCTTTGTTGTATCCATCAAATCCTCCCGTATATCCAAGTTTAGTAAGGAGTGTCATGTAGAAATGTTTTCATTCAACGTAAGCATGCACAAATGATAGTGCATAACTAGAATCATTGTCACCAATTTGACTATCATCGAATGTAATTATAGATCATTGTATAGACGTACTTGTAACTGTTCTAATAATATTGTTTTAGGATGTTCCTCCTCAGTCCTAGAAGCGAAAGGAGTTGAAGGAGGGTGCACTTCGTAAATCATATGAACCTCATAAGTTTTCTTAGTTTCTATTACTGAAAATTTTGGAAAGGGATTGGAAAAAAAATTCAATTTTGCATTCCCATTAGGTTGTACCACTGAATCATTTATAGAATTAATAATATCATTAAGCTCAATTATTTTGTCATCAATTAGATATTGAATCTTATTTCTTAACCCAAAGTATCTATTTGTAGAATTTCTAGCACATTAATGATAATCATAATATGCATTACTATCACATCCCTTAGGTGAGGTCTACTCATAGCAACCTAATTTTTGGGAGGAAGAGATACGAGGTTTCACTCAAGTAACTTCTATAATGTCTTATGAGGTGGTTCTGATAATCATGAAAAAATCCTCCTTTGTGGGGCTGAGAGAACAAGCTGATTAGTAGGTTGCGAGACTACATTAACTACTTTCTTTGCCTCATTTGAAATTTTGCACTCAAAGTAGTTAGAATATTAACCATATACTTGAGCTTATTCATGGCAATGAGTTTAACTTCTTGATCTGTAACCATGTGGCATAAGTAATCAAATGATTAGAATTTGTTGAACATTATGGACTCATGTAGAGGGGCAAACAAAATTTTCTTGAATATATTTTCTACTTATTTTCGGCCAGAGGATTTTTCATCTCAAGGAGCATGGTCTTGTATTGAAGCACATAATCACTAATTGGTTCATTGGGTTCTTGCTTAAGTTTTACAATTTGAGTACATGATAGTTTCTCATTAAAACTATGTGAAAAGTGTGCTTAAAATTGATCTGCTAAAGAATTAAATGTATTAACAAATTGGAATGGGAGGTCATAGATCCATTTCAAAGTGTATTTGTTAAGACTTCATAAAAATAACTTTTCCAACAACTTGTCATTGGAGGCATAGTCCAAACATGTTGCATTAAATGCTCTTAAGTGTTGCTCTAGATCACCTTTACCACTGTGTAATGTAAGTTTAACACTGACAAAACCTATAGGTAAGGGATAATATAAAATTATTAGGGCTAATGGATTATAAATCAATGCTTGAAAACTAGTCGATTGAATTAATATAAAATAACCCTACTCTAACTATAACACCTTGGCTTGTAGATCTAGAATAATCGACATGAGGGATTATATAGTAGGCATGGATGGTCATGTCATATGAGTAGCATTCATATGAATTAAATAAGATTATTTCATTTGTATGGGCACTAAATTTTGATGAAAATATTGTGTTGGCCCCACACCATGGGTGTGTATCGCATGTACAACCATAGGAGTAGACATAAGAATAGTAGCGATGGTAGTAGTGGTCTAAATACCTATTGTAGAATCATTACCTCTATGAGGTTGATTAATATTATTTAAATACTCATGTTGTTCCCCATATGTGACAACATTATCACACTTTTTGTGTTCATCTCTTGTTACATGTAGAAATGCATCAAACATATACATGTTCATTTTAAGATATTCGGTTAATTCCTTTTGATCTATGTCATCGAATTTATCATGAAAATCAACATATTATTTTACTTTATTAGCATCCACATCAATTGTATTTTCCATTAATTATGAGGGGAATTTAGAAATCAAATGTGAAATCCTAAGACATAAATTTGTAACCCTACAAAATAAGGATTGGGTTCACTAATATATTTAAACTTATTTTGGATTAATGATCCAAATAAATATAAAACAATTAATATTTAGCTTATATAAATTATATCCAAATTACACATATATGAATGTAAAAGCATATGTTAAATTGTACTTTAATATTTATAAAAATGACCAAGAATTTTAGGGTACTTAGTTTGTCATTATTCTATTTGGGTATGAGATTATGTACATGTGACAGGAAGGACTAAAACTAGATATAAAATCACTTGGATATCAAAACTAATTGTTTAAACTCATGTGGATGAAATCGGTAATAATTGGATGCATGTGGTAATCAAAGGTGTTTGATCTTTGTCAAAAATATTTTTGTGAGATGCATCAGATTGTTCCATCACATATCATTATTCCTACCTGTAAACTATTGGTTTATGCAATATTAGAAGCTCATTGTTGTTCCCAAGTCCATAATTTTTATTACAATCACCTTGAAATCCTTGTTCTACTATTGACATTAGTTTGACCTATGAAATTGGGTTAGATAAGATGGGTTTAATTGATCTCAACAACCCCAAAATGAGGGGTTAAATGTTGCCTACATTCCAATACTCTAAAGAGGGCTTAAACCATGTGTAGTTCTTCCACTGAGGTGTATGTGCACAATAGTGATCCACTAGTATGGATACAACCTATAACCTAGCTTTAGACACTTGAAAATAAACAAATATGACTTGGATATTAGGTGATTTAGACTTGGTTATGGCCTACTCCTTTGAGGGGTTTCCTATTTAAAAGCTTTAGGTTTGTTCCTCTTAATGTGTAAGTGATAGATGTCCTCTTCATTGATGATAAATAGATAGGTGTTACATCTTTGCTAGATAGGAATGGGATTAGGCCAACTTTATATAAAATTTTGATTCTTTGGTTAACTTTTTCCACCACCAACATGTGAAACATATGATTTGACCCATAGAAAATATTTAAATTTAGGAAAATCATAGTTACAAGGCACACAAACAAATTCGCCATAGGTAGACAAATCAAGTAGATAGATTCCTTTAACTATAACTAGAGGCATATGAGGAATAGTAACATTGATATGATGATCAATAGATACCCTGATCAAGATATTAAACAAATTAGGCATAGGCTATAGAATTTTTGTAAGTGACTGATAACAAATTAGGAAGGTCGGTGAATGGTGAAGAAGGAGAGCGACTAAGAGTCATCTATGTATACACAAATCATGTAGGGAAAATTTAGGTCAAGACTAACACTTTCAAGTGTCTAATACCATATTTATGTGTCTACATATTCAAACATCGATTGATTAAGAGACAATCTCAATTTTGGCGACTACTCTACTTATTTGATTGCCTACTTCAAAATTGGTTGTCCTGTCATCAATATCTAAAGTAGAGCCCAAAACATTAAATATTTAACCATTCCAAAGGCTTTTCAAAAAATTCACATACTCAGAGCTAAGGAGATATCCATTATTGACCACAAGTTGTGACTGCCTTGGCAGGTATGTATGTAAAGTGTGGAAGCATATACAAAAGGTGCGAAGTATTTGATAAATTTCCTAAACAAGATGTTGTCTCATGGAATGTGATTAATATAACATACAAATAAAGTCAGGTTTGTTAAAAACACCTTGGATATTTTATTCAAATGAAATTTGTAAGTGTAAATCAAAATGCCGCAACCCTTGTTGGCATGGGAGCTTTGGAGTGCATAGGCACTTGAAGTATTTGAGAAAATGTTTCATTGAAATGTGATCTCATGGAATGCAATGACTGTAAGACATGCAGAGAATGGATTTTTTGAACAAGCCTCAAAGTTTTTTAACCAAATGCATTTGAAAGGTGTAAAACCAAATGCCACAACCTTTACCAACATCCTTTTAGCCCATACCAAAATGGGAGCTTTAGAATGCAAGAAAGTAGATGAAACTGTTTGAAAAAATTCGTCAATGAAATGTGGTCTCACATATTGCTATGTCTACAATTGTTGATTAATGTGCACAAAAAGGATTTGTTGAAGAGGCCATGATTTGTTTTACTCAAATGTAATTGGTAGGTGTCAATCTAAATTCCACTACCTTTGCTCGTATGCTCCCAATCTGTGCCAAAATGGAAGCTTTACAACATGGCTATTTTTTTTAAAAATCAATCTTTAATGATGGACAATGTCAACCAATAAAGGATGCAAGCATAATTGTTTGGTTGCATGTTACTCCAGTCATTAATGTGCCAACTACTGCAATAATTGCTTACAAAATGGATAAATAAGAACTAATTTCAAGATTTGATAAGTGTGCATGAGAAATGGAAAGTGAGAGTTGTATATGTCATCTTTTACTTCTAGAGTGGAATGTTAATACAAGGCTCCAAGTATTAAATCCATTCACCATGCAATGTTTCCATCTTCACGATCTAATCTACAAATTAAAATAAGAGAAACACAAGGATTTGGTATATTTGTGGGAATTACTGTTACAAATATATTGTGTAACATTATTAATATAACATTAATAGATTGGGTTGTTGTAATATTGTTGGGAGTTGCAACAATATTACGAACATAATTTGTTTGTTAGTACATATTATTCATAGCGAATCAGGTGTGAGATATTTTGGGAGAGAAAATAGGGGAGTGGTTATAGGAAATATTCCTATATATTTGTAATGTCTGAAATGTATTATGAAATAGAGTGAAATAATATATCAGAGTGTTTGTAATAATTGATCTCTGTGTATCTGATTCTCTGTGCATGATTTAATCTTGTGATTGGCTCTTAAAATCCCCAACAGTGGTATCTATTGGGTGAATATTTTGTCAATCAGCTGTCTGATTGAGCAAAATAGTTCTTATCATCCATAGCAAAGGAGATTGGTCGGCCCAATGTGCAGGTTTACTACATCAGAGGTGGACAAATCTCTCCTCTCATCAAGGGGAGGTTCCCTATAAGTATGAGGTGCTATATACTATATATATATGCAAAAAATAACACACAGGGGTAGGATACACCATCCATCTCTCTTCTTTCAGAGATGATGTTCACAAACAAAGGAGAAAATCTTGGTGAAAACACTGAAGGCACTTCTCTTCTTTTAGAAGTGTTCTTGTAGGAAACAACAAGAGTTCTTTTAGGTAGTAAAAGTAATTGATAACATAGTACAGAGTAACCAACAATCTAAGATGTAGCACAAAGTCTCCACCTTGACTACCCAAGAGTGAGATACGAAGAAAAATGGGGGCACAAAGTTGTCCCAAGGTCCTTTACACAGAAAGAAACTAAAAACACACACTGAAAACAATTATGTCAACACAAAGTCTGAAAGTAATTGGTTTCAAGACACCTTCCTTATCACTTCCACTAGCTCTGCTTGCCAAATTAAATAAACAAGAACACATTCAGAAGATAGACATAAGAACAATCTCATAAAATGATACAAGCTATGACAACACAAAGTCTGCAAACAACTTGCTTTCTCATTCAGATAAAATGATATGAACAACAATTTGAGCTCAAAGTCTCAGTATTCGCCTTTCAATTTAGGTAGAGTTTTGCTTCTGGTAATAGGAAGATCTCCTTTAAAACAAACCAAGAGATTATAATATATAGAGGCCAAGGAAGGCTTGGCATTTTGTCCCATGGAGCAGCCCATGTTGTGCATTAAATGCCTTGAATGCATTTTTGGTTCTTTCAGGGAGGGCCATGCTGGAACAGGGCAGCTGCCTTAACTGTGGCATGTTGATTCATCTTGAATGTCTTCTCCTGAGTCTGAGTCACTTATTCTATCACCTGTTATCTATGTATTTGTCCATTTTGCCTTTACTCCAAGGGAGACAAACAGGCTACACTTTCAATGTTTGCAAGCCCAAATATCTATCTTTGTGCACTGTTCCAGCTACTGAAATAACTATTGTAGATATTGTCCTCTTTGTCTCTTCCTGTTGTGATTTGGGTCCTTAGACTGTCTTTTTCCCCTTTGCTGGCTCTTTCGACTCTATCATCAGCGGGTCTTCCCTTTTGGCTTTGGTCTTTAGGCCTTTAAACGCATTCGGGTCTCCCTTTAAGTCTGCAAGGATCAATGGCTATTTCATTGCCACAAATTTGACGTCTGTAGGCCCGTCAATCTCCTCGGCAATTCCTTTGGCATTCTCATTTTGTCCTTCTCGAAGGGGAAAAATCCTTTTGGGGTCTTGGGAAAGGCTTATTTTCCTTCGACAAGAGCCTCCCGCAAGGGTATCTACCCTTTGGGATCCTTCGAGTGGCCTCCGGGCTTTCATTCTTCGGCGGGCTATGGTTCCATTATTTCCTTCAGACAATTTGTCCGAAAGAAATCTTTCCTTGGCTCTGCGTCTTTGTATTGGGAGTGTTCCAGTTTTGACTCGTGGCACATTCCACTGCTTTTAACAAGTGACACATGGCATCTTCCAATGGAACAAGCAAGGACACTTGGTAGAATCTACATAAATTATAGGAGATTTTAGAAACCTTTGAGGGTCCTGCGAGAGATGACATGTGGCAGCTTCCACTCAGCTCTAGAAACACTATAGAACCATTTGGGACTCATTTGGATTTACACAAACATTGACACTTGGTGTGTTCTATTTATTCCTATGACTTACCTAGGGTCCACCACAGTCCTTACTCAATCTCTGTTAGGTTGTGGAGCTAAAAGCTTCACCAGGATGCAAACAAGAGAAGTTACGGAGGATGCAGAGTTGCAGAGAGTTGCTGAATGCATTGCAGGGAAATTGCCGTCAGTCTGATCAACTGACGTCGGTCAGATGGCAGTGAGGAAGCAACCGGCGTCGGTCACCAGTCGGCCGACATCGGTCATGGAGGAGCCGACGTTGATAGCCTGTGTGAGAACAGGCAGTTTGCATGTTGATCCCGGAGAGTCTATTTTTGGACTGGTTGTTTGCATGTCAAAGGCTAGTTGTAGTCTTGAGTTGCGCATCTAATTATTGTAATTAGGTTAGTCTAAATATTGTAAGCATGAGATCTATATATGGACTCATGGGCTGTATTGTAAACTTGTAGCTAGTGAGTAAGAGAGCAATAAGCTCCTTTTGAGAGAAGAGAGCAATGGTGCGTTCCTCCTAGTGCCACAGTACCAAGGTGGGTACTGGATTGGAGAATCAACAGGGTTCTTCTTATTTGTATGATCTTAGTCAGCAGGTTAGCATGGCTTCTTTTGGAGATCTACAATGGTGAGTAAGGTCTAGTGATTTGCAGGTAGCAGCAGAGAGCAAAAGATCTACTTAGAGTACGGTTATGTACTTGGTGAACTGGCAGCGTGTTACTGACAAGTTGGAGAGGTGAACATCAATTATGTATTGGAGTTGATTGTTGTGACCAAGAGAGAGAGGGAAGAAGGTCTTGAGGTATGGCGAACCTTTGAGGTGGAAGAAGAAGTGGCATCTTCTTTATTGTATATTCTTCTGAGTGATTATTAATACAATTATGTATTGTCTCTCAATTCCTGTGTTGTTTCATATTTCTAGTTACTTATTGATTCTGGTTAAATTCCGTGTTTAGTTGCTAATACAAGAAGTAATCATATGTGCTCTAATTGTTGGAGCAAGATCCTGACTAAGTAGGCATCGGAGCATGTTTATTATTCTAGGTTCCCCTGACAATCTCTATGGATGTCGACACTTGGCGGCCTCCGCTGAGTCTTCTCAGGGACATGTGGCAACTTTCACTCAATTTTAACAATCACACATAGGATGACACTTGGAGTGCTTCACTTATTTTTTTATAAACTTACTCGGTGCCCATCACAGTCTTTACCTGATAATGAAACCAAAGGAAGATATAGCGACCATTAACACTTGGCAGCGTCTGCCGAGCTTTGCAGATGACACGCGACACGTTCTGTTACCTCGAGAAAAAGATATTGAAACCTTTTGCAGTTGCCACTTGTTGCTTTCTACGGAACTCTACAAGGGACACATGGCATGTTTCGCTGCTTTGAGAAGCAAATCATAATGTGTCTCGATAGACGGCACTTGGGAGCTTCCACTCATCTTTTTCTTTTGTGTGCTCTTTTGAACCGTCTAATTGAAATGAGCCTGAAAATGTATAAGTGCTGGAAACTTGCTCTTTCAAAGGAATTTACCTGTTAAAGCCATTGAACCCTTTGAACCTATTAATTTCAAGCATGTTGAGTCCATAGATTTCCTCCTGCGAAGTCCATAGAAATCGAGAAGCTTGAAAAATGAGGAATTTGAATGCTCAAGAAAAATTTTGAAAACGAAAGAGACAATTTTGGTCTGTTTAGGGTCAAAATAGTCCATAGGTTGTCCCAAAAAAGAATGACATTTTTTGGGGACAACAGTTGGCTCCAGTTGGGGAACATTCTTCAGTTGAAAACTTGAAATCGCTGAGGGGAGTAGAAACCAGAATCTCCAGTGCCTTTGAAGTATGCCATTGGGCTATGGAGTCATGCTACCCAAAAAGAAAGGCTCCAAAAAATGAAAATTAAAAACACAAAATAAAAACAAAAGACTATACAAATATACATATGTACAGGTAAACTTATCTGATACTTCAAGAATTGAAGTGATTCAGATGCTGCCCATTGTGAGACAATGAAAATGGCATTATGTCCTGATAAACCAACAAGAAACTATTTTGTCTCTATAATCGGTGATGGGTGAATGGAACTCTCCACCAAGAATCACATTTTTTGTGCACTCCTTTTGGTTCTCTCTTCTTGCGCCATGGCAAGACGTGGTCTCCAATTCGAAAACCATAAATCTTTGCTCTCTTGGTGAAGAGTTCCTTTTGCTAACTTTGGAGCGCATCAATATGGTCTACTACCATAACTTGCTAATCTGTTGGTTCAGTGTAGCACATGTTTTGATTGTCTCCCTCAAACTCTTGACAAACAATCAGCTCAGCATCTCCTTTGGTGTGAAGGAGTTTGACATGTTGGTCTTGAGCAGCCTTCAATCTGAGCAACAAAGATTCACATTCAGCTGTGTTGTTGGTGTTACTGAACTACAACTTGCATGACGGAAAAATATCTCCTTGAGGAGATATCAACACAGTCCCAGCTCTAGCATTGGTAGAAGAATAGCTGCCATCGGATTCCAAGATCCAAGCATCATCAAAAGCTGATCTTATATCAAATTTATCTTCATTAGAGGTGGAAGATCTTTCTTCATTTGTACTGCGCCCTACCAATTCTTCTGATGTCTTGTTTGGATCAATTCATCTGTAGAAACATGAACATCCTCTGTGGTCAAAAAATAATTACCCCTGCCCAAAGACTCAAACAAAATTTGAGCTACTGGGGCTGACGTTTGGGTGACCATATATTTTGCCTCCTTTTCAGGGAGTAATCTTTTCATTACGCCCTTGATAGAGATCCTTGCCTCAGACAGGTACATACTTATTTCTCCACCAATGTCCAACTGCTCAGGATTGGCTTGTAGGAATTCAAATTCAGTCATTTGAATTTTGGATTTCTTGACATGATAAATTATGTCAAATGACTGAAATGGGATAAGAAGAGAGGATGGAAGTTCATCCTTTTGGTTTTTGGGAGGGGGAGGACTGTCCCACAAATTTGAAGTAGAAGGCATAGGGATATTTGAGGCACTTACCTTTCTTGCAATCACTGGGTCCTTTGACTGGAAAGGAAGAGATGCTCCCTACTTAGCAATTGAAATTATTGGTTGGGGTTACTCCTCTATGTTTTCTTTGTCAGCTTGCAGGGCTGACTGGTTCTTGGACTGGGTGAACACAACATATGATCCCTCAACTACATTGCCTTCACTTTTGGGTTCATCTTGGTAATTCAGGATACTGATGTGGGAGTCACCAACTGATTCTTCTTGATCATCCATGAAGAGACCAACGTTATTTTCTTGCTCAAACTCAGGTTGAAAAGAGAAATCATGTTCTGTTTCCAGATATCCAACCATTGAGTTGGTTGGGGGCGCTTCAAGGGCGAGGTTCCTTTGTGGAGGAGGAAGATGATTTGGTTGCCCTTAATTTCTGGTAGCATTGCCTTGATATGACTGATTGGGGAATGTCTTCCTTGGTACATCTCTATATGAAGGAGCAAAAGACATACCTTGTGCCATTTGCCTTTTCAAGGCTAGCAATTCATTTGCCATCGTTTGCACCATTTGATCAGTGGTGGCTGTGGGTGAGTATTCAAAAGATGAAGAGGGTTTACCTCTATTTGGATCTCTCCTCATCTTTCCATCCAAGATAAGGTCATCTTCTACCTCAGTAGCCAAGTCTTGAGTAGCCTCAAGGTCTATGTGGCCAGCATGTCTCAAAAAAAACTCACTTCAGGCAGTTGTGAGTTGATGAAGAAGCATTTGAGGTTTCCAAGTGTGGGCTGAGCAATGATAGGAATTTGATTCCTCAGCTTGTCAAACTTTGCTATGAAATCCCTTATGGGTTCATGAGGTTCCTTCTTCATCTGTGTAAGTTGGGCCAGCAAAGCATGTGCATCTTTTGCAGGCTTGAACCTGGCTTCAAATTTAATTTTGAGTGTGTCCCAATCAGTCACTGACCTAGCTTGCAGATGGTAGAACCAGTCTGCAACAGCACCTTATAGGGTTTCCATGAAAAGCTTGACTGCTATGTCTTCATACTCCACAGCTATCACATCACATGCTATGTTGAAGGATGCAATGTGTTCATCAGGGTGAACTCTCTCATCGCCAAAGAATTTGGAGAAATTCTTCCTTGAACTATGTGGTAGCTCATGTAGGGGTGGAGCTAGATTGAGTGGGCCAAAAGAGTTATCCCAAGGGCCTTGAACTGCCATGATGGGATTATAAAAAAGAGGAATAACAAATCTGGGCGGCGTGTGGATAGGCAAAGCTCTGCTAACAGCATAAAAAATAGTTGTACTTTGGGCTCTCTGGCTTCTTGTATAGCATGGAGTTGCCAGATTGTAGAACAAAAATGGGAAAGAACTGGCCCTGCTTCAGCTTAAAGCTTGAGGCTTCAAACAACACATTCTATCCCAATGGCTCTGGTTTTGTAGACCAGATAATATATTGGAGATGGAGGAAGATGGTAAAGCTATAATGATAATGGGCAAGACACGGAATGGAGTCCCCAGAATCTATAATGGATAAGGGTAAGGACTGCTTTAATCTGAAACTTGAGGCTTGAGACTGCACGTTCATCCCCAGTGAAGTCGCCAAAAACTATTGGGTCAATATTTTGTTAGTCAGTTGTCTAATTGAGAAAAATAGGTCTTATCATCCACAACAAAGGAGATTGGTCAGCCCAGTGTGCAGGTTTACTACATCAGAGGTGGACAAATCTCTCATCTCATTAAGGGGAGGTTCCCTATAAGTATGAGGCGCTATATATTATATATATATATATGCCAAAAATAACACACAGGGGTAGGATACACCATCCATCTCTCTTCTTTCAGAGATGATGTTCACAAACAAAGGAGAAAATCTTGGTGAAAACACTGAAGGCACTTCTCTTCTTTCAAAAGTGTTCTTGCAGGAAACAACAGGAGTTTTTTCAAGTAGTAAAAGTAACTGATAACAGAGTACAGAGTAACCAGCAATCTAAGATGTAGCACAAATTCTCCACCTTGACTGCCCGAGAGTGAGATACGAAAAACAATGGAGGCATAAAGTCGTCCCAAGGTCCTTTACACAGAAAGAAACTAAAAACACACACTGAAAATAGTTATGTCAGCACAAAGTCTGAAAGTAACTGGTTTCAGGACACCTTCCTTATCACTCTCACTAGCTCTGCTTGCCAAATTAAATAAATAAGAATACATTTAGAAGACAGACATAAGAACAATCTCCTAAAATGATACAAGCTATGACAGCACAAAGTTTGCAAACAACTTACTTTCTCATTCAGATAAAATGATATAAACAACAATCTGAGCTCAAAGTCTTAGTATTCACTTTTCAATTTGGCAAAGTTTTGCTTCTGGTAATGGGAAGATCTCCTTTAAAACAAACCAAGAGATTACAATATATAGAGGCCAAGGAAGGTTTGGCACTTTGTCCCATGGAACAGCCCATGTTGTGCATTAAATGCCTTGAATGCATTTTTGGTTCTGTCAGGGAGGACCATGCTGGAACAGGGCGACTGCCTTAACTGTGGCGTGTTGATTCATCTTGAATGTCTTCTCCTAAGTCTGAGTCACTTATTTTATCACCTGCTATCTACGCAACTATCCATTTTGCCTTTACTCCAAGGGAGACAAATAGGCTGTACTTTCAATGCTTGCAAGCGCAAATATCTATCTTTGCACATTGTTCCAGCTACTGAAATAACTACTATAGATATTGCCCTATTTGTCTCTTTCTACTACATTTTGGGCCCTCAGGCTGTCTTTTTCCCCTTTGCTAGCTCTTTCAACTCTATCATTAGCGGGTCTTCCCTTTTGGCTTTGGTCTTCAGGCCTTTGAACGCATTCGGGTCTGCCTTTAAGTCTGCAAGGATCAACGGCTATTTCATTGCCATGAATTTGACGTATGCAGGCTCGTCAATCTCCTCGGTAATTCCTTCGGCATTCTTGTTTTGTCCTTCCTAAAGGGGAAGAATCCTTCCATGGTCATGGGAAAGGCCTATTTTCCTTCGGTGAGAGCCTCCCACAAGGGTATCTACCCTTTAGGATCCTTTGGGTGGCCTTCGGGCTTTTATTCTTCGGCGAGCGATGGTTCCATTATTTCCTTCGAACAAAATGACCGAAGGAAATCTTTCCTTGGCTCTGCGTCTTTGTATTGGGAGTGTTCCATTTTTAACCAGTGGCACATTTCATTGCTTTTAACAAGTGACACATGGCATCTTTTGATGGAACAAGCAAGGGCACTTGGCAACATCTGCCTAACTTATAGGAGCTTTTAAAAACCTTTGAGGGTCCTGCAGGAGATGACACGTGGCAGCTTCCGCTGAGCTCTAGAAACGCTATAGAAATATTTGAGACTCATTTAGATTTACGCAGACGATGACACTTGGCATGTTTCGTTTGTTCCTACGACTTACCCAGGGTCCACCACAGTCCCAACTCAATCACTACGAATGTTGACACTTGGCGGCCTCTGTCGAGTCTTCCCAGGGACACGTGGCAACTTTCGCTCAATTTTAGCAATCACACAGAGGATGACACTTGGAACGCTTCACTTATTCTTTTAGCAACTTGCTCAAGGCCCGCCACAGTCTTTACTTGATAATGAAACCAAAGGAAGATACATCTACCGTTGACACTTGACAGCCTACTCCGAGCTTTGCAGATGACACGCGGCACTTTTCGTTGCCTCGAGAAAAAGATATTGAAACCTTCCGCAGCTGCCACTTGTTGCTTTTCACAGAAATCTACAAGGGACACGTGACATGTTCTGTTGCTTTAAAAAGCAAATCATAATGTGTCTCGACAGACGACACTTGGCAGCTTCCACTCGTCTTTTTCTTTCGCGCGCTCTTTTTAATCGTCTGATCGAAACGAGCCTGGAAATGTATAAGTGCTAGAAACTTGCTCTTTCAAAAGAATTTACTTGTGAAAGCAATCAAACCCTTTGAACCTGTTAATTTCAAGCATGTTGAGTCCGTATATTTCCTCCTACGAAGTCCGTAGAAATTGAGAAGCTTGAAAAATGAGGAATTTGAATGCTCAGGGCAAATTTTGAAAAGGGAAGAGACAATTTTGGTCTGTGCAGGGTCAAAATAGTCCATAGGTTGTCCCAAAAATGAATGACATTTTTCGGGGACAATAGTATCACAGCAAGAGATTCAGTTGATGGATCAATGATATTTTGATTTGAAGAAGGGGCAGTCACCATTGTTTATTGCAGCGCATCATGAGGAAGAATTGGATACTTGTATCATTTAAGAGTTTTAGTTTTCAATCTTTGTGGTATTAGTGTTATCATTGACATTGTAATTTTAACGTAGATGTCAGCTTAAACTACCTCTGATCGTATACAAGATCTTTTTTAATTTATTATGAGCTCATTGGTGTTATCCACTGCGTGGCATTGAGGATATATTCTTTCTGCCAGATCGATGTCTAAACCAAATACTCAGAGTCAAATCTAATTTTAGCATGGTATTTTATGGAGATTTTTCACTATGGTGATCTATCAATTTTTAAAGTCATTACTCTGTTCACGTGGTGATCTATCATTTTTTATAGTCATTACCATCTTCGTCCATCGTGCCAATTGCATTGGATTGGTGTCTATGTTTGCAACACTCAAGAAACCTGTTGCCATTGAAGATAAATAAGGCAGTTGTGTATGCTCCATGTTAGGGTGTGGAGCTAAAAGCTTCAACTTGTTGCAGACAAATAAAAGGAGGTTGCTGAAGACCCAGAAGCACCGGCGTCGACAGCATGACCGACGTCGGTCATGATCAGTGCAGAAGGCAACCGGCGTCGGTAGGAAGTCGGCCGACGTCGGCAGCACCAGGCAAGCAGGGACCGGCGTCGATCGCCTGTGTGTTCCAGAACTGTTCGTTGTACAAACAGTTAGTTTAGTGAACGGAGTGTTTGCATGTAAAGGCTATTTCGAGTCTTGAGTTGCGTGGATAATTATAGTAAACTAAGAGTCTAAGTTATTGTTTAAGTCTGGGATCTATTTATAGACCCATTGGCATGTATTGTAAAGTGTGTTAGTGAAGAGAACAAAGTGTGTGTTTCTCTTAGTTCCATTATTGAGCTAGAAAGGAAGGCAAAGAAGATCTTTCCATTGTAAGTATGGTCTGTTGAATTGCAGGTTGCAGGTTCATGGGAGATCAACTTGAAGTACTATAGAGTGCTTGGTGTACTGGCAGGGTTATTACTGACTGGTTGGAGAGATGAACACCAATTCTGTGTGTGAGTTGGTTGTTGGGACCATTTTTGGTAGGAGAGTGTTTTGAAGAAGAATTACTATACACTTGAGGTGTGGGAAGCCTCTGTAAGGTGGAAGAGTGTGGCGGCTCTTTATTGTATTCTTTTCTGTACAAGTATTAATATAAGATTGTATATTGTCTCTCATATTCTGTGCTATTGGTGAATTCTAGTTACTTGTATTTTTGGTATATTTCCGCATGTTTAATTGCTTAAGTTTGGTAATCATATTGCGCTCTTTCTGAGGAGCAAGATCCTAACAAGTGCGATCAGAACAAGTGTGTTTGTTCTTGGATCCCTCGACAACTGGTATCAGAGCATGTTTGTTATTCTAGGTACCTGACAATTGGTATCAGAGCATGTTTGTTGTTCTAGGTTCTCGACAACTAGTATCAGAGCTTTTGGTTGGGATACTAACAGGTTGGATTAGATCTGGTTAGTGTGTGTTGATTACAGGTTACTCACAGGGGTTTCTATTTGAGTGGGAGTAGAGCAATGGCAGAAGACAGTAAGCTACGAATGGAGAAGCTTAATAGTAGGAGGTCCAAGTTCAGGTATGACAGAACAACCTGCTAGAAATATGGAAAGAAAGAGCAAGAAAAGAAAGATTGTTGGTTGGTAGCAGATCAACATGAAGGACATGAAGAAGAAGTAGATGTTGCGGATTTCGTTGCACGGGATGCTCTGGTATGTTCTTTGGATAAAGTAGAATCTTGGGTTTTAGATTTTGATGCCTCTTTTCATGCATCCCCAAATAGGGAATTTTTTCATGAGTATGTCCAGGGAGACTTTGGAGAAAGTTGTGTAGGGGATGATAAGCCTTGTCAGATGGTTGGCAAAGGGAAAGTGAAGTTGAAATTGCAGACAGGTAACACATGGGTGTTAAAGGAGGTCATGCATGTCCCAGTTCTGGAGTGGAATTTGATTTTTGTAAGAAGTTTGGGTGAAGAGGGTTGCACAGTAACTCTCACAGTGGACTCTTGGAAGGTTACCAAGGGTGCACTTGTTATAGCAAGAGGTAAGAAAGTAGGTATGCTTTATCTATCTACTTGTATTACTGATTCTCTTTTTGGGTTATCTACTTCAGCTATAGATTCAATGATGTGGCTTAATAGGCTTGGTCACATAAATAAGAAGGAGATGCATGTTCTTGAGTCAAAGGATATAGATCAAGATTTTTGTATGCAGAAGAAGAAGGAGACGTTTCTTGAGAGATCCGATGTTAGTGACAAGAATAGGAAAGCCTTGTTTTTCAAGGAGAAGGTGACGGACAGAGTTCAACACAAGGGGCAGAAGAATTCTGAGCAAAGCAAGGGTGATTTGGACAAGGGTTTGATCTAAAAGGAGCTTGCGGGTAAAAGTTAGTTCTCACAAGCAAAACACAGAGACCGACATCGACAGGAAAATCGGCATCAGCGTCCAGACAGGAACTGACATCGGCTATGTGCAGATTGATGTCAGTGACTCAGGATAGATAAACATCAGCGTCGGCAAGGGGGAATCGACGTCAGTGATGAGGTAGTCGCAGGAAACTGACATCGATCGAGTGCAGACTGGAATGTGACTGGCATCGATCACTGAGATGAATTTTGGGTGGACAACAAGCTGTCAAGGAGTCTCAAGCACCCATATGGAGGACTTAAAAGGTATGTAAGCCTCAAATTCATCATTTCCCTTCTTTACACTACTTGTTGCTCACTTATGGTAAAGAACCAGGGAGTTATTGAAGAAGCAGAGTAGGTAGATCCAAGAAATAGTGGGAGCTTGGCATGGATGGAGGATGTGATTCCTTGGAGAAGAACCAAATAGGAGTTTTGCATGGAGTTGCCAGCTGGAAGTAAGCACTGAGAGATGAATGGATGTTCAGGATGAAGAAGAGCGGAAATGGATACGTGAGACGGAAGGCCAAGGTGTATGGTCTTGTATAAGCTGCAGGGCAATGGAGGTTTGATCATTATGTTTCTCTTTACCAGGTTGGATAATATTAGCTACATTATCCTATTACTGTATGATGTGCTTGTTGCAGGGTTACATATACAGGTATTGCTGAACTAAAGGTAAAGCTAGTTCAGGGGTGTGTCATGGAGAATCTGGGAGCAACAAGATTATTTGGCATGAGTGTGTTTTAGGGACATGGAAGGTCATATGTTGACTTTGTTTCAGGATGATTGTGTGAGATCGGTTAGCACGCCGATGGTTGGACAGTTCACAGAATAGGGTCTTGATTCACATAATGAGGTTAAGTGCATGGTATGTACTAGACCTGAGTTTTCCCAAGTAGTGGGAGTTGTCACAAGTTTGGAGCCAATCCAGGAAAGAAGCATTGGAGGGCAGTTCAGTGGATTCTTAGAGGGACCAGCAGCAGGTGCACATGCTATGCAGGTTCAAGTTATTTTCTACATGGGCTTGTAGATGAGGATGTGGCAGGTGATTTGGATGATAGGTGTTGCACTACAGGATGTGTGGTGGTTGGTCTTCAAGAGTGATCTTGAAGAGGGATACAGAGCCAAGGGAACAAACTAGATGGTGTACAGGTACAGGTACAGTTGCAGTTGTTTATCTCCAAGTGGGAGATTGTTAGGGTGTGGAGCTAAAAGCTTCAACTTGTTGCAGACAAAAAAAGGAGGTTGTTGAAGACCCAAAAGCACCAGCGTCGGCAGCATGACTGATGTCGGTCATGATCAGTGCAAAAGGCAATCAGCATCGGTAGAAAGTCGGCCGACGTCGGCAGCACCAAGCAAGCAGGGACCGGCGTCGGTCGCCTGTGTGTTCCAGAACTGTTCGTTGCACGAACAGTTAGTTTAGTGAACGGAGTGTTTGCATGTAAAGGCTATTTGGAGTTTTGAGCTGCGTGTATAATTATAGTAAACTAAGAGTCTAAGTTATTGTTTAAGTCTGAGATCTATTTATAGACCCATTGGCATGTATTGTAAAGTGTGCTAGTGAAGAGAACAAAGTGTGTGTTTCTCCTAGTTCCATTATTGAGCTAGAAAGGAAGGCAATGAAGATCCTTCCATTGTAAGTATGGTCTATTGAATTGCAGGTTTCAGGTTCATGGGAGATCAACTTGAAGTACTATGGAGTGCTTGGTGTACTGGCAGGGTTATTACTGACTGGTCCGAGAGATGAACACCAATTCTGTGTGTGAGTTGGTTGTTGGGACCATTTTTGGTAGGAGAGTGTTTTGAAGAAGAATTACTATACACTTGAGGTGTGGGAAGCCTCTGTAAGGTGGAAGAGTGTGGCGGCTCTTTATTGTATTCTTTTCTGTACAAGTATTAATATAAGATTGTATATTGTCTCTCATATTCTGTGCTATTGGTGAATTATAGTTACTTGTATTTCTGGTATATTTCCGCATGTTTAATTGCTTAAGTTTGGTAATCATATTGCGCTCTTTCTGAGGAGCAAGATCCTAACAAGTGGGATCAGAACAAATGTGTTTGTTCTTGGATCCCCTGACAACTGGTATCAGAGCATGTTTGTTGTTCTAGGTACCTGACACTCCAAAGTTTGAAAACCTACATAAAATCCAGTGACTATTTGGATACGTCATCCAGCTCTCCACGCGACGGATCCAACAAGAAGTTCAACACAGGCTAGGCTAGTTTGTATATCAAAAATGTTACTGAGTTAATAAGTCACTTGTATTTTTATAATTCATTGGGTTTGTATTAGAATAGGATCCATTTGTTTTTTAAAGCATAAGTCATTTTTTTATAAAGTTTTTAACTAAGTCTTTAAAGTCTTAAATGTGTCAAAAAGCTATATTTTATATAGTATTCATTTATTAAGGTTTAGTTTTGATGTTGTCTATAGAGTCATATTCCTTTACATTAAAGAATTCATTTGTAAAGTATGTCAATTTTTTTTTTCAAATTATGTAAAAGAAAAAAATTCAAAAGTGTCAAAGAGTCATTATTTTCAAAAAGCCATTGTGTCGGTGTTGAGTCTTTATCAAGAATCAAGAGTCTCAAAAATTAAAAAAATTGTAAAAATAAAAAAAAATTGCCTTACAGACGCATTTTTGCTTGTACATGATTTCCAGGTTACTACTGAGCTTCAACTCTTCATCGGTTAAGTAAGTATCCATTTACTGGAGATTGGAGGCTACACGAAGGAAGGAGGTCTTTCAGCGACCTATCGTCAGTCATCAATGACAAGGTCACTCACTTGTATTGATGGCACATTTGTGTGGTGTGCATTTGCTTTTCAAGTTGTGTGGTAGAGTAAGAACAAATGTGACATTCCTGTTCATAGCATATTTTTCCTATATTGTTCACTTTGTAAAAAGTGAGTGAGGAAACATGTACGTTGCTATAAAGTGGTTGGTGGTTCCACTAGAAAACCACATACTGAGGAGTTGGTGGTTCTCCTTGAAAACCACATACTGAGTGGTTGATGGTTCCACTAGAAAATCATTTTTTAGAGTTGGTGGATCTCCTTGAAAACCATTTAGATCATGAGTAGGTATTAGACAAAACTCATCTATGTAAAACTCAGGGAGTGTATGTTGGGAAATATTGTTCACATTAGGGGAGTGTATATCATATGTTGGGAATTAATAATGTTAAATAAGGGAGTTAATGTTACGAATATATTGTGTAACATTATTAATATAACGTTAATAGATTGGGTTGTTGTAATATTGTTGGGAGTTACAATAATATTACGAACATAGTTTGTTTATTAGTATATATTATTCATAGGGATTCAGGTGTGAGAGATTCCAGGAGATAAAATAGGGGAGTGGTTATAGGAAATATTCTTATATATTTGTAATGTCCAGAATGTATTATGAAATAGAGTGAAATAATATATCCGAGTGATTGTAATAATTGATCTCTGTGTATCCACTTCTTTGTGCATGGTTTAATCTTGTGCTTGGCTCTTAGAATCCTCAACAATTATTGTGAATCTGAAGGTCCATTGGGCCATTATATTTGATCCTTGGAAATTTATTACTTATGTTTGAGAGTTGGCAGAAACTACCTTCACCAACAATACCTTGGAAATCACCATGTTTCGTGCATAATTTTTTTTTTATGCAACAAAAGGGATCTTGCATTTGGTGACCCATATTCAAAAATTATGTTAAATCATAGATCTAATTTTATATTTGTACCTATCTCTAGAATTCTATCTTCAACACCCAAAAAGGTCAAAAACAAAGATGGTTCCCTTGGGAAGCACAAACAAAGTTCAAATGAAAACTAGATCCATTGAAGCCATAATGAAATGTGATAGCTAAGACATTTGCATTCAAATCAAGGAACAATTCAACACAATCAGAGTACCCATTCTGCATAGCCTGACAAGAAAGGGAGAGTTCTCAATAATCAAAATCACTAGCATACGACACATCAACTGCATGTTCAGTTTCCTCTGAAAATAGCTTCGATTCTTCTCTTGATGTTTATAGAGAGTAAGTTCCTTTGACTATTGCATCCTTTAAATAAGAAGAAAGTTTGAGGTTTACCTTCTATATTAGAAATAAAACATAGACTAAGCACCACGCAACCTCATAAAGTATTTTTAATAACTTGAACACTTGTGAAGGTTATGCACTTTCAAAATCACATGGCACATTGAATCAACATGATGTTCTTTGGGCATGCTTAAGCAAGTTTAATCAACATACATGAAGGAAATTTTAAGGGGAGTGATAGTTTGGTGTAAATTTTTGATAAGGCACTGGTCTTTTGAGAACAAAGATCTAGGATTGTCCTGCATTTAGCCATGGAATGAAATCCCACAATTAGGAGCCAATTGTTGCAATGATTTTTTTCATTCAAATTTCACTACCCAATTCAGGTTAATTTGCATTGATAAAATTATTATACATTTTTTAATGCTCTATTTGACATTATTACCCATTGGATAGGGCAAGGCTACATGAAAATATACATGGATTAAATTTTGAATATGACATTCAGAGTCCATAGTGGAAAATTGAATAACTTAATAGCATTAAATTATATTAATTATTGATGAATTAATTTTTTTTAAAGTCATAAAATAATGTCAAGCATTTTATGTCTATTTGATTGAACGTAAAAATTAAGCTGTATATTTTGAGTTGTTGTTTAAATTAGGTCTTTTTATAATTAATTAATTTTAATTAATGTGAAGTCACAATCACATTTAATTTTGTAAAAATGCTTGGATAATAACATACAAATATGGGAAAACTCTAGTTAGAATATCTATATTGGGTTAGTGAAAAGGATAGTTTTCCATCCTTAGGTAAAAAACATGTACAAAAGAGATAATTCAAAATTATCAAAGGGTTTTGTTTTTAGCTCTGGGAGTAGGACAAGATGTAATATTTATCCTGTTGCATTTACTTTTCCGGATTTGTTAATGGAGTAGAAGCAAATTGATGATATCATTCTATGGCTTTGTGGATTTTTAAAACTCTTTACTTTTGAAAATTCTATTTTTGTACATAGAGGGATAATCCATTAAATTTTTGTACTTTTAATGGTTGTGTGCAAATCATGGTGTTTGCAAACTTTGTGTTGAAACCCCTATGGATGGGTTTTACACAAAGTGCACCCAATATGATTTTTTGTGCTTCTAGGAAAGCTACTTTGTTTCCATTACATCTATTACTCCTATTTCCATTTTCATGTGAAGAAGAATTTCCATTCATTTTATCTAAATCCATGTTTTTTCAAGAAATTTTCTATGTTTATTCTATCGTAATCTCCATCCTCCTCCATTCTTCTTCCATTTTCAACTTTCTCCTTTTCTATTTTTGTGATTTACGATCAAAAGTACTCAAAACACCCCAAAAACCCATATCATACTAGTTAGTTGCCCCTCTCAAACACATAGGAAAATCACCTTTCCCATGGTGATTTATCCATTGTTGTAAAATTGCATTGTTAGACATTAAGAAAGTCAATAAAATAAATAAAAACAATGACGACATTAATTTTTTCCAACATATCAACATTGTGTAGTAGTAATTGATGCAAGAACATCCAAGGTGAATGGACAATCTTCCATCACTAACAAATTAAAAAAAATAAACTTTTGTCGCATTTTTTATTGTTGGCATTTCATCAAACATTTGGCATACACAAAGGGTTGATTGAATGTCCTTAGGCCACCTCAGCCAAAACACATTTTATGGATTTTGTGGGTTTCGTATGGAGTTGATGTGGTAAGATTCATTTACAAAAATAAGGTTTAGGTTGGGAGTTAAAAGCATAAGGAAATTATCACTTGAAAACTCAAGAAAGAGTAAAGAAAAGTTTTTAATGATTGTTGTTCACATTTCATAATAAGAAGAGTCTAATGGATGCCAAAGTATGCTAAAAAAATGAAACAAATAAGAGACTTGAGGTCTAAATAGAGATTAAACTCAATCTTAGGTTAGGTTTCTTTTTAATAAAGATCTTTGGTCCACTACTAGTAGTCTGTGAAATCAAATAAGATGTGAACAATCTAAAAGAGAAGATGTCAAAATGGTGAGAAGTCAAACTTTTCTCAATGAAACTTTAAAAGCAGTGCTTCAAATGAGCATGGCGATGATGAAAAATTGTACAACTAGTATTCTCACTCTCTAAGATGGTATGAAAAATAGAAGATGGATAACAATAATAAGAGGTCCCAGACTTTAGTGGTAATTTTAGTGGCTATTTATATCCATTTGGCTATAAGCAAGTTTTAGCCATTTTGAAAATGGCTAATTGTGTGAAAATATATATTGGTTGATTAGCTCAAATTTTATACAATTTCCTATATTTGTGCTTCTAAAGATATATTCTAACCTATTTTAGAACATAGTTTCACCATGGTTAATAAGCATGTGTGGGTTTGATTCACTGTGAAATTATAGGAGACATGTATTAGTTATAATCACCAATTATAACAATATGTGTGTGTGTGTGTGTGTGTCTATATATATATATATATATATATACACACACACACACACACACGTGCCTATATATATATATATATATAGACACACACACATACGTATGCATGTATATATGTACACAAACACACACACACACATGTATATAAAAAGACTTTTCAATTGTTTTTACTTGACATGTTCCACATTGGACATTTTGGGTTCCAGAGTCATAATTACTTGTGAAGAAGCATTGTGTTAGGGTTTGATAAGGTTGGACATCAATGTGGTTATCAAAATCAAAGAGGTTATAATCAACCTCAAGGTGGCATGTTTAACTAAAACTGAGGTGGGTTTTTACCAAAGTTAAGATGGAGGGAATGCCCAAAACTAAGAGGAAAGTTATAAGCAAGGTAGTTGATTCAATCAAGCTAAAGGGTCTAATCAAGGTGGAGTAACCTTAGGACACAAAGGAAAATGTGGTATAGGCAAGGGTTATGGTCCTATAACTTGCTTATATTATGGTAAAGGCCACTAACATAAGGATTTTACCAATTATCCTAATTTTAAATTGTATTCACAAACTGTCTATGACTTAAACTCTTCAATATGGCAATTGTAACCTCCAAAAATAAATTTATAATAATAATTGGAGTGGTGCCTAATTTGAGATACATTAGACCAACATAATGCTTGGAGAGAGTATGCAAACACTAGTGGGGATTCGAACCTAGATCCAACAGACTACCCAAAATTGCTAGTTATTGTAGTCATGTCAATAGTTTTACCTTTCCTTTATTCACCAAATAAAGAGAACTGAGTGTTATTATTATGAATACAATTATTGTTGTTAGTGTTATTGAGAATGAAAATAGAAGAAAGTCTAGAAATATTTGTATCCATTTATATTTGCACATCGCATCTTTCATCGATCAATTATATTATATAGGAGGAATATTTGATTGAATAAGACTTTTCCATTTTCATTCTAATTGGTTCTATAGTCATCTAATTAGGTTTTAATAGTCAAAGCAGTCAGAATTTTTATCTAATTGGTTTTAGACTCATTAAAATTGACACATGGTATATTCCCTATATTTTTAGAGGATTCATTGTATATTTTTAAAGTGTTTTCATTGAGATGACACATGTTTCAATCATGTGTTGGGTAATTGAAATAGTTTGGCAAAAGCTACAAGTTGTATTGACAAACATGACATGTCATTGAACTTTGCATGTGTATTTTCTTGAGCTTCTTTGAGTTCATCACTTGAAATACCTTATCACTTCCCTCCCAATCACCGCACAACTCACCTTTAAATATTTCACCGCTTTCGTGTTCTACATGGCCTTGCCCTTCCCCCAAATTTTTCATTGCTTAAGTTTGTTGTTAAATGGAACGTCTCCTCTCCACACAACTCATTGTCGTGTGAAGGAACACAACCTCATTCTCCACCATCCCTTGGGCCATTAGAAATATAAAATTATTATTGCTAAATGTTTCATGCACAATTGATGATATATAATTAGTTGCCATGGGTTTGGAGTGAAGTATAACTATCGACTTACACTCTTTTGCTTTACAAAACTTCACTTTACCAAAACATAAAATTACATCCTTTTTCTAACTTAATTTGTACCTTTGGGGCAATTGCTAGTTTAATTCATGTGGCAAGAAGAAGAAAAAAAATCCATCATCTTGTTTTAACCTCATTTAATTCCAAACATGCCATAAATTTGATGGACGTATTTATGTTTTTTAGTTGTAAAATATAATCATTTTTTTAAGAGACTTTATTAGATGCAAAGCAAAATTTCAAGTAGACTGTCAAAAAATATAAAGGATTATAAAATATATATACATTTTTTTAAAGGTTTCCTCCTATAATGAATTATATTAACATTTAAAGATATACTTAAATAAATAGTCATCATAAAAAAATTCATAACAACCATAGGGTCAACCATCAAATTTAGGCCCTAGTGACATTGATACAAATTGTATGATTTGGAATTAGGGCCTAAACTTGACAGTCAATCTTGCTTGTCATAAATTTTTTGATGATGGTTATCTATTGAACATTGCCCTTTAAATGTTAATATAATTCATAGTAGAAGGATGTATCCTTAGAAAAAATGTCTATATTTATTATAATCCTTTATAGTTTTTTACGGTCTGCCTAAAATTTTAGCTTTCATCTAATATAGCCTCATAAATAAATTCTTGTATTTTATGGCTACCATGGCCTAAATTTGATGATTGACCCTACTTGTCATGATTTTTCTTTTATGATGGTTATCAATTCAATATGATGTGGGTGTTCTGCTTCTGATGGTGATTTCTGAAAACTTCAACAAATGTTTACAAAATTGTTTTCTTTCCTTCAAATTAAAGATATTTTAATGCAATGAGATATTTTATAGCATTTAGATGTGAGCTTAGGAGTATTATTTATTTAATTTATTTTAGTATATCTATATTATTTGTCTTTAGGGATGGACAAACTCCCTTAGCCTTTGTGTTGCTTTTTAGGTCGGAGCTCTGTGTTTCATGGCTACATTTATGTGTTCCTTGCTTCATCGTTTGAGATGGATCTTGAATTATTGTTATCTCTCATAACTTATTGATAAGTTCTTTGAGGGTTCTTATGTGTAAATGATATTGAGTGTGGCATCAATGGAGGGAAAGTATTTATGCAACAAAGGAATTAGGAAGGTGATATCCAAATGCTTCCTTGGGAAACAAGGTCGTGTGGTTCGAAAGGGGAGTTGAATTGGGGAATGTGTGCATATGTTTTAGATGTTCATTTTTTGACGTTGGTTTTGGTTAATTATAGTAATATTTATTTGATATTGATGTGCAGTGCATTGTCTCTATTTTTAGAGTTTTTTTGGATATCCAACACTTATTTTCATTAAGATAATACATGTTTCAATCATGTATTGGGTAACTAAAACAATTCGGTGGAAGCTACATATTGCATTTATAAAATTGACATGTCACTCAACTTTACCCATGGATTTAATTTGGCTTCTTCAAGTCCATCACCTAAAATAATTTGTCATTGCCCATCACCATCATCACCTACTCCACCTTAAAATCTTTCATTGCTTTCGTGTTTTGTATGACCATGATGTCAGAGTAGGCCATAATCGAGGATCAGTCTATATAGGATTGAATGCATGAAGAAAACCTGTATGGAGTAGTGAAATCCAAATAAACAATTCAAATGGAATAAGTTTGTCTTGACATTAAAGAAATTGAATAAGCAACATTTACTTATTAGCTGTAAAATCTTTAGAAGGTACATTATATAGGTGAACGATAAGCATATCCTCACATCCTCATTAATGTGGGACTATCTTTCACAATTACCTTTATTAAACACCTAAGTGACACCTATGCAAACTAACTAAACATGTGCAGGGAAAAACTAATAAATGGAATTCACTTTCATGTTTTGTATGACCATGCCCTTCCTCACCACTTTGCCACTACTCAATCTAACCGTGGAAGAAAACATTTCCTCCCCATAAATCTCACAACCATGTCATATGAACATACCACCTTATTTTCCATTGTCACCTCCATAAAAAACATCATATTATTGTTGCTTAACGCTTCATGTAAAAGATGTTACTCGAGGTCAATAGTCATGGGCTTCGATTGAGGCATGCTTGTCGATTTATAATCTTTCACTTTATAAAACCTCGCTTTACCAGAACATAAAATCACATCTCTTTTAACATAACTCACACCTTTGGGACAACTGCTAGTCATATTGTTGGAAAACTTATGCATATGCCACATTTTCATTTGAATGTAATCTATCAATGCCATTCAGTCTTGAAGATGAAGGTGGTTCTTAGTGTTAATGAAGTATATCATTAATGCAATAAACTAATGTTATCTTATTCTCAATTGTGTTCCAATATGAATTTTCATTTGACCACTTATTTGGTTGGTGGGAAATGAGCCCCATTTAAGTCCCTTGTTAATTATACATCTTCTCAGGGTCTAACTACCACTATTAATTACCACACTCTAAAAATATGTTGAATTTTTTGTCATTTAAGGTCTAACATCTTAAATTCCATGTTTATATCTCAATTTATCATGGCAAGATTTAGTTGGAACATGTGCTATCAAAATTTTATAAACACATATTATCAATACAATGTAGTGTGTAATGACATTTATTATTTTCATTAGTAATTTAATGTTGAAGCACGCTTCCATTTTTTGGTCTAAAGACAATGTAAACACATTTTTCTATCTAAACACGTGTTATCATCTAAACATTGGGATTCTATTTTTTTTTTTATATTGGTAACTAGTTCTTTTTTGACTTTGGAGGAACCTTCTAGACGGCTGGGAAGCAATGCCACCTAAGAAGCCAACTGCTAATGGCAAGGTAGACTCAAACACAAGACCTACTGGGACACTAGGATTCTATTTTTTGTACTTATTACTATCTTCTAACTCTCATTTTTATCTATTTCATCATCATGTATTACGAGTTATGTTCTTAGCAAGGGAATAAATGCTTCACATATACAGAGTGTTGAGGCTTCACACACATTCAATATTGAAACATAGGTTCTCCAACTCGTTTAATTCATGGCCCTATATGCCTACACACATTGTACATATTCACTAAAAAACCACTCTTCACAAGCCTATACACAATGGCAGGTTGATGTTTTACCCATGGTTTTGGGTTAGGGATTCCTCTTCATGTCACAATGGAGGATTTCATTTTTTCCATCGTTATTTTCCTCCATTTTTTTGCATATTTTGGACTGTTATGGATCCAAACCCCTTTAAGCTCAATGGTTATTTGGTGCTTTATATATTCATATTGTAGGGTTTTGAAGGCTCGGTGGCTCGTGATCAAACATATCAAAGGTAAGTAAAATATAGCATTTTTATCTCATATGTTTCGATTCTAGGACTTCATGCCTTTGTATGTATTTTTTTCACCTTTGCTTTCTACCCAGAAACTGTGTGGTGACATGATCACAAGCAACCGTGAATCCATGATATGTAACAAGGGTGGATGAGATATGTTGTGCAAGTATGATATGTAATTTTTAATGGGTAATATTTATATTTTATTGTTGCATGGGAACATAATGTGCAGAAACCCATCTTATAGATTCTACAAAAAAATGGGGAGTTCAAGTGAATTTCCAGAACTAAATTCAGACACCAGACCATTGATTGGATTCAGGACCTCTTCAGACATTCAGAACTATGATGAAATCAAGGCATTAAAGACTACAACTTTAGAGGAAAGTTTATGTTCTCTTTCCTGCATGTAGTCTTTTGATGGTTATAGAATCTTCATAAACATTTTGTAGTTGACACTTTATAACAACATTATCAACCAAAGATTTTTTTTCCCTCTTTAATATACTTCTAAACCACATCTTTATAAACTCTAAATCTTTGTAGTCCCATTCACCTATTTCGGTCGTTTGTGTAACTAACATTAATATATATTTTTTATTTCTCAATATAAATTAAGAAAGACTGCCAATTTTAATTTGTGATTATGAATTTTATCAAAAATTATTTACATGAATCTTCAGGTGGTGTATAGGCACTTTGATACAACCAACCCTTATGGGTTAGATATTACAATAGGAGATGCTCTCAAGGAGGGTGTTTAGAAGGGCATTGTTGTAAGGGATGATGTTTTTGTCACCACAAATTTATGGTTTGAGGATTTGGATTATCTTGTTTTTGCTTTGAAGACAAGTTTAAATCATGTATGTTGCTTTTCATTTTTCTTTTTTTTTTTTCAAGAAGAGAGTATTAAATTTTGTATTGGTACTGCATGGTGATTAAAAAATCTACAAACCCTCTCCACTTTGATGATAAAATTAGTGTTAGTGGGTTTTTCCTCATTACATTATAAAATACTATACTCTTACTATATTTATATACACCCTTGAAAATCTTAGTGTTGTATGGTTTAAATGCCTTGCATAGTTTTTTTTTCACTAGTTTAATTTTATATTTGGATTATCTTTATTTTGGTTGATGTTTTTGGCATCCTCTTCTCTTCCTATTAGTTTTGTTTTTTTTCATGCCTTAGTTGTGTTGGTTAATTATATACTTTAGTGTAGTTAGTTTGTTTCTTTTTAATGATTTGTATGCATAAATTTACAATTGGGATATTTGGATCTTTACTTTATCCACTATCCCAGATATCTTAAAATGGGAGTATCCCTTCCAATCCCTTAGATATGAAGTCTACATAGTGAGGAATGGAGTAGTGTGTTGAATTAAAGCTCACTAAATTTATTGTTGTAAGAAACATCTCTAGTAAAAATATTGAAGATCTCTTAAGCCACACCAAGATATTCCCTTATGTCACTCGAGTACTAAAATTTCTATTAAATATGTTGGAGTTTAAATATTTGCTTTAATTAGCTTTACAAATTATGGAATTGATGAAAAAATTATTGTAACAAGTGGAGATGCATCCAATGTGGTAGCTAAAAAAGCTAAGAGATTATTGCAGTATCTTGAAATTCATGTTAATATTAGTGTAGGTTTTTATTTTTCCCTATTTTTTAATTAGAGAAATTGTATTTCTTATGCATATATGGAGTTTTCCTACATTTGTGGGATAGGCTAGCTTATGTGGAGGTGTGTGTCATAGATGTGTCATAGGTGTTATAAGAATGTCATAAGTAACTCCCTTGATGGGATTTACTTCTCTATTCTTAGCACCTTGTCACCACCTTTCATGGAGGAGTTACAGTCTATTCTTGGGGTGCCTTGTCCACCTTTTGTGGAGGAGGTACTTACGTACTCTCTTATATGTATTCCTCACTTTGGCCATCTCATGTTAATCAGAATTTGGTTTTCTCCATTTTGTCTTGTGTAATTTATCTTTTTGTGTAATTTCAAATTGTTTTAGCATCTATATGGTGTGCACTTGCTTCATCTCGTGTGATCACGTCTCCATTGCATTTGCATTATCCAGATTCTGACAACTCCGATATAGTATCAGAGCAAACCCGGTAATCATGTGTCTGGTTATGCTTTTAGTTTATTTTGAAATCAAGAGGAGTGGAGTTCTCTTTATTTTTTTATTTCTAAATCTGATCTAAAAAACAAAAACTTTCAATATCATTTCTGGTATCTTTTCCTTGGGATCCTTGGCCTTTGGGTGTCTTTGTTGTCTTCTCTTCAGTCTTTACAGGCACATTAGCAACTTTAGGTGTTGGTTTTGCTTCAACTCGGGTGCCATTGTTGTGTGCAGAGACTAGAGGGAGGAGCAGCATCAACCACGCCATCAGAACTGTGCATTTTTTCCTTGCTGAGTTAAGTCCTTTTAGTTTCCTTGTTATCTACCCTTGTCTACACCAAGCTTCTGCAACTCCATGCAGTCAGCACTCCACGTAGTCAGCTATTCTGATCAGCAACGCCTTCAGCACTCGACACAACAGTCCACACTGTAGTCCAGGTGCAGTTAGTCTAGGCGCAGCCAGATCCTTCTGCCATGCCAACTCCTTCTAGCTGACCTTTCTCTATTTGCAAGGCACCAAGCATGCTGTACGACATCCAACGTGCAGGTCTGCATATTTTTCTTTTGTCTTTTCTGCATGCAAATTTGGACTATGTTTTTTTTGGCACCCCTTCCTTGCTTGGCGTCCCATGTGGGCCCTTGGACACTTGGCATCCATTCATTCTGTCTTTGCTTTATTTTTTCAGTTAAAAATTGACTTGTAAAACAAAAATTAGTCAATTTGACTGAATATTTAGTTTTTTAGACAGTTTGATAATTTGGGGGTTTTCATTTAAAACTTGTATCTTCGCCTGTCGAAGACGAAGGGTGAGGCCTTGGTTGGCGAGAGGCCAATTCCCCCTCACACAAACCTCTTTTGGATTCCTCGTTTCGTGCTGAATCCAAAAAGTGGTTGGAATGCCACTTTCTCTTTCAAAATAGGCATTTTTTTAATGTTTTAGTGCTGTTTTTTGCAAAAACACTAGTTTATGGGAAAATTGAACCTTTAATATCTTGCAAAGGGTAGCTCGAATTTGGGTGCCATTTTTTTTAAAAGTGTTTGTAATTCAATTCTCCATAGTGTAGGATTGTTATTTGTCAAAAATGCACTAGTTTATAAAGTGCCTAAAATTTGGGTCTCTCGGGACGCATTTTCCGCCAAGTCCGACGTCCTATTTGCTTATAGTCTTGCACTGATTTCTCTAAGACACATTCTCGGCTAAGCCCAATGTCTTTTGAACGTGCACTTACATATTTGGGGGGGGGGATCAATATTTCGGGGGGGTGTGATTTCTTTTCACAACTTGCAAATCTTTATTTTCATTATCCTTTTTGCATAATTTCACAACTTACAATCAGCACAAATTCACCTAAATTCAGCTTAAAATGGATTATTTTCAACTTAAACACCTAACACCCTTCAACTATCATGAATGGAAGTTTAAAATGTCAATCATTCTTAGAAGCAAAGGGTTGTATAGGATCAACATGGGTACTGAAGTAGAACCCAACACTGATGTTGAAAAGGTCAAGTGGTATAATCGTAGTGATGAAGCCTATGGATTGCTGAGCTTGTCTATGTCTCCAGAACTTCTCTTCCATTTAGAAACCTCCAAGACTCCCAAATACATATGGGACACCTTAGAACTCTTATTTGGGAAGCTTGATGAGATGAGAGGACATGAGCTTGAAAACGAACTCATAAGTCTAAGTCCTAGCAACTTTGACACCCTACATGACTTCTTCACTAAGTTTATGGCCCTTATATTGCAATTGCAAGAATGTGGGATAGAGAAGAAATATGATCAATTCATCCTTTCTATTCTCACAAAGTTAGGTCCAAGCTATTCAGTCTTTGTCTCCACTTTCCATGCCACAAAAAGTGCCCTTGGCACTACATGGAAAATTATTTCTTTGGATTCATTCATTGGCGACTTGACTAGGAAGAAAGATAAGCTAATTCAAATGGGCACAATGAAGTCTACTCAACCCTAAGCTTTGACAGATATAAATGGTAAGGATAAGACTTCAACAAAGGAGAAGAAGAAAAAGAATAAGGACCAAGAGAAGAAGAAAGAAAACAACAATCCTGCCAAAAACAACACTGAGTCTTCATCCTCCAATGCTAAACCTAAGAAGGAGAAGGTTAAGTGTGCCTATTGTAAAAATATAGGGCATTATGAACACAATGCATGAAGAAACAAGTAGATCACCTGACTCATCTTCTAGAGAAGAACAACATAGGTGTTCCTGAGTCCATCAAGCAGAATTCATCTACCCAAAATTCTACCAAGGCAAAAGGCAAGGGTAAGGAGAAAGAAAAGGGCAAGGCCCTTCTAGCAAATGTAGCTTCTACAACATCATGTGTCATTGATTCGGGTGCTTCCCACCACATGGGCTCTTCACTAGTTGAGTTTTCATCTTTAGAGCTTTGTAGCATGACTTCAATTAGTTTGGGTGATGACACTTCAGTTTCCATTACAGGGAGAGGGTCAGTTGAAATGGAAGGAGGAACATTCAATAATGTTCTAAGTGTTCCTTCTCTTTTAACCAATCTCCTATTAGTGTATCAAATCACTCACATTGGTCAGGGTATGAGATTTGATTTTTCACAAGATTCAATGGCTATCAGGGAGTTGCATAGTGATACTATAGTGGCAGTGGGTAGGGCAGATCACCAAGCAAGGTTATACACCTTCTCACACTTTGCATCAGATTCTTCTCCAATAGCATTGCTAACTCATTCAGATGGAGTTAGCAAATTGTGGCATGAGCGGTTTGGCCACCTTAACTACTGCTACCTTGAGCAACTTTCCAAAAATGACATGGTCATTGGCTTGCCTCGTGTCCAATTCTCAAAAGGACTTTGTGAGGGGTGCTCCCTTGGGAAGCATCCTGAAGCAAAATTTGACAAAGGCAAAGCTTGGAGGGCTTCACAACCTTTGGAGTTAGTCCACAGTGATGTATCGAGACCCTTTCCCAAACCATCTTTCACAAGGGCCAAGTACATCCTTATTTTTATTGATGATTTCTCTAGGTACACTTGGATATATTTTCTCAAACAAAAGTCTGAAGTGTTTGAAAATTTTCTAGACTTCAAGGCTCTTGTTGAGAAACAGAGTGAGAAATCCATCAAGGTTATTCAAACTGATAATGGAGGGGAGTATGTTAGCAACAGGTTTGAGCAATTTTGCACCATAGAGGGGATTGATTTGTAACGCACAATCACTTACAGTCCTTCACAGAATGGGGTTACAGAACGCAAAAATAGGTTCTTGAAAGAGATGGGTAGCTGTATGATTCACTTCAAATCCTTAGCACCACAATACTGGGTTGAAGCCATCAATTGTGCTTGCTACATTCAAAACAGGGTTCCTCACAAAGCTTTGAAAGGGATAACACCCTTTGAAGCTTAGCATAAAAGAAAACTTGATGTTGAGCACCTTAGAGTTTTCAGATCCCTAGCCATGGCCCGCATTCTGAAGAAGAAATGCAAAGCTATGGAATGTCAGTCCAAGCCTTGCATCTTCGTAGGATATCTAGATGGTATTAAGGGATATCGCCTTCTAGATCTAGTCACTCATGAGTTGTTCATCGAGAGAAGTGTTCATTTTCAGGAGAGTCCTAGAGACTCAACACTTGACACTTCTTTTCCCTCATTAGATCTACTTCTTCATGATGATTCCTCATCAGATTCAGATCAGCCACCACAGATTTTTGAGCCAGAGACATCTTCTTCTTCAAGTTTAGACAGCGAGGACAGTGATGTAGAGTCATCCACCTCTAGTCAATCAGAGGATGAGGAGTTAGCAACTGACTCACCCTCTTTTGGGCCACTTTGGGCCAGACAGACACTTGAGAGTGCTGGCACTTGGGCAGGAGATCCCACAGATGACAGATGTACTAGGGGGGATTTTTAGAGAGATCCACATGCCTTCTTTGCTTTAGTTTTAGATCCATAGACTTTTTGAGAGGCATCGGGGGTACCTGAGTGGGATAGTGCTATGGAAAAAGAATATTCTTCCTTAATCAAAAATCACACTTGGGATTTGACTTCACTTCCTAAGGGAAGAAAGATGGTTCGATGTAGGTGGATATTCGGACCAAGTTTGCAGCAGATGGGTCAGTTGATAAGTACAAGGCGCGATTGGTCACCAAGGGTTTCTCACAGGTGGCAGGCATTGACTACTCAGAGACCTTTGCACCTATTGCAAAGATGACTTCTATCTGACTCACCATTGCTATTGTCACAACACATGGTTGGGATGTGCATCAAATGGATGTGAAGAGTGCCTTTCTTCACGGAGACCTAGAGGAGGAGATCTACATGGAGCAGCTACCAAGATTTGTTCAAGATTTTTCCTTAGTATGCAGACTTTCAAAAATCTATCTATGGCCTCAAACAGGCCCCTCGGGCTTGGTATGTCAAGATGGATTCCTTCCTTCTCACAGTGGGTTTTACTAGGTGCCATTATGATCCCAATGTCTACTCCATGCGGTAGGATGATTCGCTCCTAATTTTGGTTCTATATGTTGATGACCTTTTGATCACTGGGAGCTCTTCATCGGCTATTGCAATGGTGAAGGCATCTCTCTAGGATATATTTGACATGATAGACTTGGGTTTGTTGCACTACTTCCTTGGCATTAAGATCTCAAGGTCAGATTTAAGGATTTCTCTTGCATAGCCTAATTATACTCTTGACTTATTGGCTCGGTTTCACATGGTTGATTGCAAGCCATCTCTGACTCCCTTTCTATCAAGAGTTTAGCTTGAGGCTGACTGTTCTTCACCATTGGTTGATGCCACTCGGTATCGACAACTTGTTGGTAGTCTCATCTACTTGACTCACACCAGGCCTGACATATCATATACAGTGGGACTTGTCTCCAGATTCATGCAGGAACCTCATGAGCTACATTAGAAAGCAGCTAAGAAGATCTTGCATTACATACAGGGTTCACATAGATACAAAATTCATTACAGATTTGGCATAGAGGTTGACTTGGTTGGATATACAGATTCAGACTGGGCTGGCGATTCACAAACTCACAAGTCCACTTCTGGTTACAGTTTCTCTCTAGGTTCTGGTCCTATCAGTTGGTCTAGCAAGAAGCAAAATGCTATTGCTATATCATCCACAGAGGCAGAGTATAGGGGAGCTGTTAATGCAGCGACTGAGGCTATTTGGCTTTAGGAGATACTTTTTGAGTTGGCATTCCTATCAAGTAGCCCACCATCATTTATTGTGACAACCAGAGTACCATTCAGATTTGCAGTAATCTATTTCAACACTAGCAGACCAAGCACATTGAGATTCACATGCATTTCATTCTAGAGCTTATTCATAGTCAGGTCATTGACTTGATATTTTGCCAATCTTTGGAGCAGGTTGCAGACATCTTCACCAAACCTTTCACTGAGGGCAAGTTCATTCATCTACGAGCTCTTCTTGGGGTGCGGTCCACATCTACAACAGCATCATCTTTGGGGGGCCCACTAGCCTCTTCTTTCTTTTCTATCTCTCTTTTGGGGGGGAGTTTTTTACTACGGGTTTTCTCCTTTTCTCTATCTTATGGGAGATTGCATTTGTACATGGGCACCTCATCAGGCCTAGTTGATGGGACCCATTTTATATTTCCACACTGCCCACCTAAGTTGTGCTTATGGGGGGTATTAGTGTAGGTTTTTATTTTTCCCTATTTTTTAATTAGGGAAATTGTATTTCTTGTGCATACATGGAGTTTTCCTACATTTGTGGGATAAGCTAGCTTATGTGGAGGTGTGTGTCATAGATCTGTCATAGGTGTCATAAGTAACTCCCTTGATGGGAGTTACTTCTCTTTTCTTAGCACCTTGTCACCACCTTTCATGGAGGAGTTACAGTCTATTCTTGGGGTGCCTTGTCCACCTTTTGTGGAGGAGTTACTTACGTACTCTCCTATATGTATTTCTCACTTTGGCCATCTCATGTTGATCAGAATTTAGTTTTCTCCATTTTGTCTTGTGCAATTTAGCTTCTTGTGTAATTTCAAATTCCTTTAGCATCTATGTGGTGTGTACTTGCTTTATCTCGTGTGATCATGTCTCCATTGCATTCGCATTATCTGGATTTTGGCAACAACTCCAATAGTTAATGCATGGTCTCCTTTTAGAGGACCACCAACTTCTCAATGTTCAGTGACTAGTCAGTGTCATGGATCACCCTATCTTGTATTATATTGGTGACAACTCTGTTAAATTTGGTGAAGGAGTTACTTGGTAGAAGCTTTTTGGTCCATTTTATGTACATTTGAATTCATCTGCAAAAGCTATGGATCAATCTTTACTTTGGCAAGATGCAAAGCAACAAGTGCACTGTGTTTACCAAAATCTACCAAAAAATTAATATTCAATATAAATAAATAATGCTTACAAAACATCTTTCTGCTAGGCCTTGGTAATGTTATTAGAAAATAAAATCAACTAAGCAATCTCAATTATTTATGTTTTGGTCATTCGTATAAACTCCTTTAGGAACAAAGTTGGTTGTGTGTGATTGATTGGTAAATTGGAGAGAATAGTGTAGTCCCTTTGAATGTACATAAGTGTACATGTGTTTCATTTAAGAGTGATAGATAAGGAGATAAAGAAACAATCTTAGACATATTAAGTATTTACATCAGTCTTTTTGGGTACTTTCTCATGACACCAACATGTAAAATGTGCAGGTTGACCCATAATAATGATTTCAATTTGAAATGTGATTGATGTTTGTCATGGGATGTAATCATCAGGTTTGGACAATATTGGAATTTAGGTATCATCTAAATCTAATGGTAATGTCTAGGAGGCAGGAATACTGATAGGATGACCTGAAGATGTCTGAGTATGATAATTGACTAGTTTGGTGCATACTAGATAATTCTTGCAGGTGACTATTAACAACATCAAATGACTAGACCTATGGATAGTATGTGTATGTGAGAGAATGGTGAATAAAAGTCATATATGTAGGAAAAACTCATGTAGTGTAAAGGTAAGATAGAATTAACATTACAAACTATCCAATACCAAAATCTAGTATCTATAAGTAGCATCAATTTTTATGGATATAGATCAGGGAGCTACACAGGACCCCAAATATCAAAGCAAGTGATCTTTATCTTATATTTATCAATATTTTTTGCACTGATTTATTTTCTTTCTTAGGTAATCAAATAGCACGTAGCTTGTCATATCATCCCCAATCTAATGGAAAAACTAAAGCAATCAACTATTATTTGGAAGGTTATATCTGATGTTGTGCCTTAGATAAATAAGAGAGATAGGTTTAATGGATACCACTAATAATGGTGGTATAATGATTATTTACATACTTCATCAAAAATGTTTCTATTTTTTTCATTGTATGAGTACCAACCACCATCCATCACCTCATCTTGGAGGCTTCAACCAAAGGTTTAGGAAATTGAAAACCACATTCAACATGAATAAGAGGTACTCTATAGTCTTAGAGAGAATTTGGTAAGAGAACCTAACTAAATGAAGCAACAAATTGACCAACATTATTAAAAAATACATTTTGAAGTACAAAAATACATTTTGAAGTAGGATATTAGGTTTTTGTCCAATTATAACCAGATAAGGAAATATTATTGAGATAACAAAAAAAGGATAACAAGATTTCACCTATGTATTATGGGCTTTGTTAGGGATTGTAGAAGATTGATAATGTAGCATACAAGTTCGAGCTACCCCATTCAATGAAAATGCATCACTTATTTCAAGGTTCTTTCTTGAAGAAGGTCATTGGACATAAATTTTAAACCCAAACTGAGTTATTCAAACTTGATGAGGAGGGAGGAATTTGTTACATATTGATTCCTCACGAGACAAACTTGCTAGATTATCAATGGATATTTATAGTTGAAAAAGTTAGATTTGACTATTTTTAACTAAGATTGGATATATATTGTTATGGGGCGGTAGGATATTGCTTAGGTTACATGATTTCGTTACTATGAGTTAGTTGTAGTATTAAAAACATATTGATTTGTTATTTAAGTTATACTTTATGTTGTATGTTTATCATGGTAATATGGTCTAACTACTCGCTTATTGTGAGGTTGATGCCAGAGAAATCATCCCTTACAGCAAGACGGAGGGAGAGTATCATCGAAGAGGGTGATGTAGATGGAGATGTCAGGGGATGATAGGGAAACTGAATGGAACCCTGCACACACCATAAATAACTATTACATGTTAGAATGGGTAATAGAATGGTTAGTCCAAGTTTATGCTTGGATGATTTTATCTTGTGTGAATGCATTTATTATCATTAATGTTTTGGAGATTAGTATAATTTGATTAAATTCAGATTTATTGATTAAGCTGTCATGGAATTAGGAGGTGATAATTGAATTAGTGAATTTATTAATCTTTCTAATGAATGTTAAAATGTATAAAAATAATGGAAAAGTATGTTTTAACAGGAAAACCAAGAAAAAAGTAATAAAATAAAAATAATAATTAAAAATTGGACATCAATAAAAATAATAAAGTAAAACCAAAAAATCATCAATAAAAATAATAAAGTAAAATAAAAAGAGAAAATATAAAATGAAAGCTACGCCCATTTTTAATCTTAATGGAGATTATGAAAGATAATCATCATGAGGACATGAGGAGGAGAAAAGAGGAGAGTTGGCACAATACACAGAGGAGAGGAAAAGAGCTCAAGAAAAGAATTATTTCTCAGCCATACTATTCCAAATGGTACTTAACCAGGGATTTATTACTACGCCTTAACCATTGGTGTGTCTAGGGATATGTGTGGCTTTTGAGAGCGATGGTAGCGAAAAAACATAACTTGCAATTCGAGAAGAAGTAGTTTTTTTTGTCAGCGTAGTATTGCACAATTGCAGTCATTGAATTCATCTCAGCAAGATGATCACAATGGTATATTCTATCGGTACAATTTTTTGGTGTTGAAATTTTTACCCTAGTGTGCAAAGGCAATCATTGGATTTGTCTTGGTAAGGTGATCACAACAATACCATCTCCTCGTACACTTTTTTTAGGCTAAAAACCCTCCAAGGTTTTGTATATGGTAGGTCCTAGTACTCGAGGAAGAAGAGGGGGGAAAGAAACTCCTAAGACTCCTATCAATGACATGGTATCTATAACTTTAGATCCAATGATTTATCAGCTTCAGGTCAACATAAAGAACTTGGTGACGCATGATGACTTTGTTGTAGTCCAAGCTAATGTTTTATGGATGCATAGAGAGATTAATGGGGTTCACAAAGAATTACATCATATCACTACGCAATTAGTTGCCCTTACATCTCAATTTCAGCCCAACAAGCCTCTACTTTAGCATTCAAATCCTCCTCTCAACACCAATAACTCTCATGCTGGTATGAAACCAAGGTTGCCAAAAGTGGACATGTGTATGTTTCATGGTAGGGATAATCTCACTTGGATTACCCAAATTGATAATTTATTTGAGTTGCATCAAACCCCTAGTTCTTAGAAGGTGATAATGGCATCTCTGTATCTAGAACCTGAGAAATTCATTTGGTATCGCTAGTTATGTACTCAAAAGAAAAAGAATGTTGCTCCTATTACATGGTCTATTTTCATTGAGGAGTTGTTGGCTCATTATTAGAATAATGTCTCTGAGAACTATTTTAGCTAATTATCCAAACTATGGTAATTTGGAGCTATGAAAGATTATATTCATCAATTTCATACTCTCTTTTTACAGGTGGAAGATGTCATTGAAGAAAATTTGACTGGTCTATTTTTGGGTGGCCTCAAAGATAACATCCAATTTGAGGTTTGAATGTTTAACCCAACATCTATATCAGAAGCTATCCATAGGGCACTTATGGTAGAAGAAAAAGAGATGGTCAAAAGGAAAATTTTCACTACTAGTCATGATTGCACCTTTCTAGCACCATCATTTCCACAACCCACCAGATTAACACAATGACAATTTCAGGAGAAGAGAGCCAAAGGGTTGTGTTATAGTTGTGATAGAAAATGGAGTAAAGACCATCATTATGCTGAAAAGAAGTTGTTTTACATTGAAGGTGCCAATGATGATGAAGATGATGAAGAAGTACATGGTGAGGATGTAGAAAGTACTGAGGAGGAATCTAAAGACTCTCACCCTACTATTTCTTGTCATGCCCTTTTAGGTATTAGTACTCTTCAAACTCTTAAGGTGATGGGTTTCCTTAAGACATTAAAGGTCACTATCTTGATTGATTCTGGGAGCACACACAACTTCATCAATAGTAAGTTGGCTGCTTGTTTGAACTGTTTCAATTATTCATCTCTAGAATTTTAGGTTATGATTTCAGATGGTGCTACTATCAACTATTCAATAAAATGTCATAGTATTAAGCTGACCATGGGAGACTACTTGTTGGATTATCCTATGTTTGTTATTCCCATGGGTGGAGCTAATATTGTTCTAGGAGTACAATGGCTCACCACATTGGGCACTATTGAGATGAATTTTCAAGAATTATTCATGTATTTTCATTATGAAGAAAGGACATTTGAGCTAAGGGGATTAAGGGATAAATCTCCACAACTTGTTAGCTCCCATCAAATGATAAAGATTCTTCATAAGGGTGCTAAAGGATTTGTAGCTAGCTTGTTTTCTATGGAAGTACAACCAACTCATCCATCTCCACCTCTTGTTCTACAATAAGTGATTCATGCCCATTCTATTGTTTTTGGCAATATGCCAAAAGGAATTTCACCTAGCCACATACATGATCATGCTATCAAATTTATTCTTGGTAGTACACCACCCAACATCAGGCCATACAGGTATCCCTATGCCCAAAAAAGTGAAATTAAAAATATGATACAAGAGATGTTGGATATAAGAATCATTCACCACAGCCAAAGCAAATATTATTCACCATTTTTCATGGTGAGAAATAAAGATGACACCTGGAGAATGTGCCCTAATTATAGATATCTCAATAAGTACACTATCAAGGATAAGTTTCCTATTCCTATCATTGATAATTTGCTAGATGAATTAAATGGTAATTTTTATTTTACCAAGTTAGATCTGCATTTTAGGTATCATCAAATCTAGATCTGTGATGAAGACATACACAAAATAGCTTTCAGGACTCATGAGGGTCATTATGAGTTTCTAGTTATGCCTTTTGGTCTAAAAAATGCACCATCTACTTTTCAGAGTTTGATGAATACTATTTTTAGACCATTTTTAAGGAAATTTGTTCTGGTATTCTTTGATGATATCCTCATTTACAGTAAAATTTGGGAAGACCATTTTCAACATGTGAAACATATACTCTCTATTTTGGAACAACATCAATTATATGCCAAACCTTTTAAATGTACTTTTGGGGCTTGTGAGGTTGAATATTTGGGTCATCTGGTTTATTATGGAGTGAAAGTGGATCCTAAAAAAATCCAAGAAATGGTGGTCTAGCCAATTCCTAAGACACTCAAGTAACTACGGGGATTTTTGGGGCTCACTGGTTACTATCGCAGGTTTGTTAAAAATTATGGTAGTATTGTAGCCCAACTCACCTCTTTGTTGAAAGACTTTTTTTAGTGGACTGATGGTAGCTACCCAGACATTTGAACAATTGAAATTGACTATGTGCACTACTCCAGTATTGGCCACTCCTAATTTTTCCAAGACTTTTGTGGTTGAATGTGATGCATCTGGGTATAGTATGGATGTTATACTCATGCAAGAAGGCAGACCACTTGCATTTGAAAGTCATCAACTAAAGGGTAAAAATTAGCACAAGCCCATCTATGAGAAGGAAATAATGGCCATTTTGCATGTAGTCAAACAATGGAGACCTTATTTGATGCATTGTCACTTTCAGGTAAAGACTAATCTTGATAGTCTCAAATATTTTTGGAACAATTGTTATCATCTAAAGAACAACAGAAATGGGTAACTAAGATGTTAGGCTATGATTTTGAAATAGTATATTAAAAAAGCAAGGACAATATGGTGGCAAATGCACTATCTAGAAAGGATGAATCAGTTGAAGCATTGCTATTCGTCATAACCATTTTGCAGGCAAATTGTCTAAATAAAGCATGATCAGAATGGGAACATGATAGTGTTATCCGTGATTTGATTCAAAATCTTCAACAAGGTTTAGGTGGATTTGAAAAATTCACATGGAAGGGTAATGCATTATGGTATAAATACAGATTGTACCTATGTAAGGATTCTCTTTTTAAACAAAAAATTCTTTAGGAATTTCATGCAACTCCTGTGATATAGGAATTTGACTCAAGAGAGGATGGTTAGTATGGTGTTAGTTTCAAAATGAAAACAAAATGAAAGAAACACACTAACTAATATAAATTTTCTAGGCCCAGACACTAGGGAGAGCTTAGTTAACAAACATGAATAAAACACAGCTAAAATGTAAAAGAAACCCTCTTTTACCTTCCTTGAATGCTCTAAAATACTTGTTGTAGTGGCTTGCTCGGCTTGTACTCATGAAGTCCTTGGCAATGGAAGCTTGGCTACGTCCATATCTCCTTAACACCTTTGGCTTATGGCTTGGTTCGGCTTGGAATCAATTTGGCATGGTAACACTAATTGTAATGGCTCCTTGAAGATATTTGTGCATTATAACTTTGCACCAAAATAGCTTAAAAATGATGTTCATGGCTTCTCTATTTATAGATTTTTGAGATTGATCATAATCAACCTGAATCATCCATCTCAAGATTGAGATGTGTGGCTAAGGATTAATCTAATTATGTAATTAAAATCCATAAATATGCTAATCAGTAGTTGGGATAAAGGAGTAATTAAGAGGCATGGAGGGCTTTGATGAGGCATGGGAGGCATGAATCTGGATATTTGTGGCATTTATGGCCTAGGGATGTCTTCCCAAGAAATGAGGTCACCTGATGATGCAAATATTCAATATCTATTTCTAAAAATAAGTTTTCAATAATTTTCCATGGAATTCTTAATTAGGCCTTGATTTGGGTTAATTAGCTCTTAAGCATGTTTAAGCACTTTGTGCACAAATTACTCAAATTGATCAGAATGCCTTGTTATTAGTCTAAAATTTGACTAAATTAGAATTGGAAGGTGATGTCAAATGCGTTGGATCCGTTATCCCATTTAGGATGTTGTTGACAACAAATAACAAAGGCATATGTCTCATGCAAGAGATTTGATAGGAAAGATCAATCTAGAGTACTTACGTGTAAAATTAGCATTTTGACTCAGAATGATCTGACCAAAGTTAGTTGGCCCATAAATTGCATTGCCCCATTTAAGGATACCCATGCCAAAATCAACACTTGAATATGTCAGTTTCACATCATTTAGCATGTTTTAGTGTTTTTAGGCCAAATTATACATTTTGGTGAAAATTGGCCAAAACCATGATTGGAGATCATTGGTGGCCAGATTTAAGTGTCTACAACTCCAATTATGGGTCATTCAAGATTTTTGACAACCTATCATAGAATCAAGCATGATTTTTTTGGGAAGGACTCAAGGAGGATGTCCAGAAATATATGGCTAAATGTATGATCTATCAATAAAACAAAGGCAAAACAAATCAAAACCCCAGGTCTTTTACAGCCTTTATCCATCCCTAGATAACATTGGGAAAAGGTATCTAAGGATTTTATTATAGGGTTACCAAGATCTGATGGTCAAAATGTTGTCATGGTTGTTGTGGATCATCTTAGTAAGTGTGCTCATTTTTGTTCTTTGTCACAACCATTTGTTGCTAGTATAGTAGTTGTTTTTCTCAATACAGTTTAAAAACTACATGGGACCCCTAAGATCATTATCAGTGATAGAGATCCCATTTTCACTAGTAATTTTTGGATTGAGTTATTTACATGTTGGGAACCCAATTGGCTCATAGTTCATCCTATCATCCTCAATCTGATAGACAAATTGAGGTAGTCAACAAATGTCTAGAAGGATATCTCTATTGTTTTGTTTTTGATAAACAAGATAAATGGGTTCATTGGTTGTCACTTGATGAATTGTGGTATAATACTTATATTCATAGTTCTTCTAAAATATCTCCCTTAGTGGCATTGTATGGATACCACCCTCCATCAATCACTTCAACCATGAAGGTTTATCCTACAGTTTATGTAGTTAAAGAACATATTCACCATCAATAGGAGGTCTTTTCAGGTTTGTGTGAAAATTTAGCTATGGCTCAAAATCGCATGAAGCAACAAGTAAATCAACACAGAAGTGAGAGGCATTTTGACATTGGTGATTGGGTCTTTGTTTGCTTGCAGCCATATAAGCAAATGTCATTGAAGCAACAAAAAAAGGATAACAAGTTATCCCCTAAGAATTATGGGCCTTATCATATCTTGTAGAAAATTGGTAGTGTGGCCTACAAGTTAGATTTCCTTCATCCACTCACATACATCTAGTATTTTATGTATCATGCTTGAAAAAAGTCATTGGATACAAAGTTGCTATTCAAACAAAATTACCATAATTGGATGAGGAAGGCAGAGTTATTCTCGATACTGAGGTGATCCTTCACATGTGCACTAAGCAACTGCATTTCAGAGCGATTATAAATTACCTGATCAAATGGAAGAATATGCCATGTGAAGATGCCACTTGGGAGGATGAAACATTTGTGCAACAACATCTAGAATTACCACAATGTTGAGGACAACATTATTTTGAAGGGGAGGGGCTTGCTACATCCTTAACCATTGGTGTGTCTAGGGATATGTGTGGCTGACTTGTGGCTTACACACCTCTTTTAAATACTTGTTACATTTATCTGTGTTTTTAGATAGATCAGCATATGGAATAACCTTGGCTAAGTAGACTATATATAAGGTAGTGGTTAATCTTTATTCATTAAGTATTCTGCTATTAGTGCATTATTATGGAGGTTGCCCCCTCGAAGTGGTTTTGCTATTTTATCTAGTAATATGCTCTGTTGTCAATTATTGTTGTGCGATCTCTCATATTTGCTTATTCTATGTGATATAAAATCATTCTATATGAACATATAAGTAATTTCATTACATTTATTACTCTAGACATTCCATATTATGGAAATAGCTATGTATTTTACCATGATAATTACAAAGGACATGCAAATTTACTGTCAATAATATTTTATACTAGCTATTCAGTTATGTACAATGAATTTAATAAGGTTAATACATGTTTAACTTCTTATTGCCGTAGCAAGTAAATACCTGTTAATTGATAATAACGGTTCATAATTAATAACAGGGAATTAATTGAAATTACCTAGAGGCGATTTGAAGTGATTCATAGTAAAATACAACCAAATATAAATTAACTCTCTTCAAGACTTGGAATTACATACCATTGGAGTACATTGACTTATGCAGCAAGTTTATTGAGCCAATTTTTATACTTTGAAAGTTGTTGAGTTTTATATATTGAAATTTTTGTGTGTGGTTTATTGAAATTATTCACTAATAAGACTACTCAATGACACTTTAAATTATTCACTTTAGATTGATAATCTAATCTTTTCTTTTTGTAAATATTTAGCTGAATCCTAGATATTATTATTAGTCATTGTATATTATTTTAATAGTATATTATTCTAAATTGATGTTTTATGGTTATTTACATGCCCAACGTCTACTAGTTATTAAAAAGGTTGACTCATTTTTTGCTTATTAAAGTATGGTGATTTATACGTCCAACACCTGCTTTTATTTAAATATGAAGATTATTTTTAACTCCAGCTATGTCAGAGAATGTAGTAGCATGTAATTCGATATACTTTAAAAACAATAGCATTTAGTTCAAGTCATTCCTAGTTTATGTAATCGCTATAGTTATTAATTCACGAGTTGATCATGTACATATATATATATATATATATATATATATATATATATATATATATATATATATATATATTATATAAGTGATTCATTGGTATAATATACATTGACTATGCATTTATACACCTTAATCTGTATTGTTGTCTGAATATGTTTTTAAATTTTAGATCTTACTTAATTGATAAGTCAATTATGTGCAAATATACAACCTTTATAAAATTATTGAATCTATATATTATATAAGTGATTCATTGGTATAATATACATTGACTATGCATTTATACACCTTAATCTGTATTGTTGTCTGAATATGTTTTTAAATTTTAGATCTTACTTAATTGATAAGTCAATTATGTGCAAATATACAACCTTTATAAAATTATTGAATCACAGTAAATTTGTAATGTGCACGGTCTAGGAGGTCACCGTATACTTCTAACTAAAATAATTTACCTTAGGTGTCTCCGTATTAGAGGGGTCACTAAGTATTTTAGTCATTGCATGATAAGTTTTCAACCAAAAAAACATAAATTTGACTTCGTTGAAGCTAAACCATAGCTTATAGTTCATTGTTTATTTCACTTTACAACTTGTATGAAAATAAAATGAATTATTGAACTTGTGAACTTCAGACTAAACTGTAATTGGTTTGGCATTGTTGTTTCTTCTACCTTAGTGGCATCGCTATATATATAAAAAGTATGATTTGTAATAGTTAGTAGGACTCTATGTATGCGAGCAAACAACCTAAAGAGTTTAACGAATGCTATGATTGTATATTATTGTGTTTCATAGGAACAATGACTTACTTCGTTATATCTATCTACTTGAATAGTATATTGTCTTTCCATGTATTTACGATTACTTTTTATGACTGATTGTAGAAAAATAGTATTTATGTCTTATATTATTAGACTATGATAATATGGGTTATCATAAGGTATAATATCTTTGAAAACTAATTATGTTAGCAAAAAACTATAGTTATATATGTATTTATCCAGGTGGTATAAACTGTAGTCATTATTTCTAGTATGAGATAGAAATAATGTAAGATTCATTCATGCATTTGACATAATAAATGTATGCTTTGGTTAATCATATGTTTAACATATTATATGTTGTGTGTTGCTAGTAGAATGTAAATTAAATGAATCTTGTGGTTGAATTATATTTGACCAATCTACATTGCTAATACAAAGTAAGGAATGAGATGGACTTCACTAGCTTACTAACATCACAATGACAGATGAAGGCAGTCCGATCAAGTGATGCGTATGAATTTGATTGTTCTATAGATCATTATTATTTATTATTTATAAAACTTTGGGCAAAAGTATGTTTATTGAGATATTATCATTTCATGAGTATGATTTACATATTTGTGTGATATCTTGTAATAAAATAGTTTTCTATGATACACTACATGTTTAATTTAGAAATCATACAACACACGGGTACTTGCTTGTCTCTCTAGATTCCTACATCATCACTATCTACTCATCCATGAAGGGAGGGCCATTTGTTGATGGAATTAGTATTGGAGATCATTGGTCTGTGGTTGGTGTGAAAAAGTTCTTGGATGAAGCTCTCCCTCCCCACAATATTACTACTTATTGAGACGACACTTAAGATTGCCACATATACTTGAGTTTAGGAACTATGCTCCAAGGAAGCCATGTATCTTATATGTACATTGTAATGTATTGTAGTGTACTTATTATTGAATATTTTCATGAGCATTGTAATAATTTATTCACCATTTTAGACTTGCATCAATTATGGTTGAGTTAATATAGTTACTGTTGGCAGTTTTTGATCCCATGGGCCAAATATGCCACCCTGACCTTGTACTTCACGATTTTGCCTTGAAGGTTTTTTAGGTTGCTAACATCAATTGGTCTTGAAAAAGAGAAATGATTCAAGTCTTCCAAGTCTAAAGACTTTGGTTTTTCCAACATAAGTAACTTTGCTTGAAAAACTTGAAGTAAGAGGATATGCAAAACTCGATTTGGTCTTGAGCAATGGTTCATGGGCTTTTAGCAGTGGAAGACTTTGGGTTTTATCATATAAGTTACTTAGGTCCAAAAACCCAAAGTAAGTAAGAGGATATGCAAAACCCAAATTGGTCTTGAGAAAGAAGACTTTGGGTTTTGATATACCAGCTACTTCACCAAAGAAACCTGAAGTAAGTAAAGGGACTTGACAAACCTGATTTGGTCAAGTAATAGGTTTTCAGGGTTTACAAGAGACACCACTTTGAGGTTTCTTGGGCAGCATAACTTTTTTCACTTCATACGCAATTAGCAGTGAAAAACTTGAAGTAATGAGATATCAAATCTCGAATACCATCTTCAGGTTGCTAAAGGGAATTTTTAGGAAAGGATGATTTCAAGAAACCTGAAGGGTATGTGCCCTTGGGGATTGCCACTTTCCAGAATTTTGAAGTGATGGTTTAATTTTCTAAAGGGTCATTTTTGAAACCTTGAGGGGTTCTTTCTTTCGAGACGTCTTTAAGACAAGAGGCAAAAAGGAAAATAATTCCTTCAGACTTTAGTCCAAAGGAAAAAGGACTCAAGCAAGATGAAGGCTCGAACAAATTATCTAAAGGTTTTCCTTTGGAAAATATTAAGAAAGAAAGGGGCAAAGTCCAAAGCCATAGATAATTCATGTGGGCATTTTTCACAGGAGAAATTGATAAAACAAATGCCCGACTCAACATTGAAAAGGAAATGCACATGAAAGGCACATGCGGGAAAATAAACCTAAAAAGTAATAAGTTGCGGATGAAAACTCCAAAGCAAGTAATGAGCAATGAGAAGTCTAAAGTAAGTTGCAAGGAGTGCGAAGACCGATGAGTAAAATGGAAAGTTTTAAAAGGAAAATTATGGAAAATAGTCCACAAAAAGCAAATGGTTGTGGAACATTAAGCTCAATGGTCAACAAATCCAAAGGGCCAATTAGTCAAGGACAAGTGACACAAGTACATACAACTCACTTGTAGAACATGCAAAGTGGTCAAATAAAGAATAGATGCATCCAAGTGGAGCAGTGAATATGCAAAAAAATGACTGGGATAGTCTAAGTTGTAGTAAAGAACACATCGAGCCTTAAATGCAAAGGTTGAATCACTAAATGCTTGGGAGGAACATGCAACTACCTCTGATATGGCTCTGTCAGTTCCTAATGGGATGAATTGAATGTAGGATGAGCTCAAGGGGATTGGGATCAACTTAAATGATGCATTTCATGGTCAAAGCAATGGTGACGGTAGTAGTCATTAGTCATCAACGACTCAATGACTTCTTACCTCTTCCCATCTTCTCACACGGCCCTTTCTCTCTCTCCCCCTTTCTCTATAAATATCTCATGATTTTCCATTGTAAAGGCCCCAATTTTTTAGAATTTTGTCATCTTGCTAGGAGATGGTTGCTCATTGAGACATTTGTAAAAATGTGCTCCTTTGACCAGGCTAAACCCTGTCAAAATATTGTAATAACTCCCTCTTGAATGTAATGAGATGATTTCTTTGCCTATTTATTGTCTTTGATTAGTGCTTAAGTATGCTTTTTCTTGGTGGATTCATAAATGAGTGTATTTCTAGTCCATTTGCCTTTTTCTTGCCTCTTTAAAGTATTTTCAAGATTTTCCAGGTTTGGATTAGTATTATGCCTGAACCTCTTCCAGCATGTCTTTACTTGATCTTGAGATAGTGCAAGTCTAAATTATCTCATCATTGATCTAGTGTGGGTTCAAGCATAGATGAGTGGTCATTTGAATTTGGTGCATCACCTGGTTAGCTTTCCTAGGAACCCTTATCTCCCTTCGAACCCTTTTCCCTATGAAACATTAGTTTAGCAGTAGTTTTAGGTGATCCACCAAGAAGAACTAGCCTCTTTAAAAAGCCTAGAGGCTCAACCTCACCATAGGATACCCACATCTTGAGGTTGTTCTCATGCTTATAGTCAGAATTGTAGAGCCTAAAAAACTCTCCCACAAGGTTGCAATTTCTAGATATAACAGTTACTTTTTATATTTGTATTTTGATGTACTCTCATGATATTAGAGATCAGTAATATGTGATGTCATATGCTTGTTTGCTTTTATCATGCTTTGAGTATTTCATATGATCTCTATAGATTCTTGTGGTGTAATCTATTTTTGGTATATGTGTATAATTAAAAAAAGAAATCACATATTTCTAGTAAGACCCAGATAGGATTGTTACAAAATTATTTTGGAGCCCAAGGAAATCCTCCATACATATATAAAGAGGTTACATATAAGGGTGATTATAGAGTATCTTATCAAGTATAAGCATTTGGCCAGTGAGGATGTAACATAAGAGGATAAATCATTCCTACAGAAACACCTAGAGATTATCACTATTGAGGAGAATATTTGTTTGAGGTGGAAGCGCATGCCACCCACTTATTGCTAGCATGTGCTTAGATATATTTAGCTAGCTTGTGGCTAGAATAACCTTTTACTTAGTTATATGATAATTTATATCTCTTCATATTAGTAATAGTGTCACCCCATAGAGGATCCATAGCTTTAGTACAATATATGAAAGAGGTAGTAGTTAATATTAGATCATTATCTTAAAAAATTTGTTCCTATTGGAAGGTTGTGGAGGTTTCCCCCTCGAAGTGGGTTAATCATATATTTCCACTATTTTGTTCTGATACCAGTCTTTGATGTGGATTTGCTTTATTTTACTCTTATTACAGTGATATTTTGTTATTGCTATGCTCTTGATATTTATATTTCCATCTATTGTTGTGAATTTTATTTATCTATTTAAGTAAATTAATTACACACCATTTGAAAAAATGGGAAGGAACAATGTTTTGTCCTTAATTATTTGACTGAAGTTAGTATCTACTAGTATAATTTGTAAAAGTAGTTCAATGATTTAATCTATTTGAGAAACATTTTTTAAAATTTTGAGCACATGTTTCATAAGTTATATGAATTTACCATTTTGTGTTTAATTTCTCAATTTAATCGAGTGCCCTGCCCCCATCCCATATATAGTTATAGTGATAACTAGAGGGGATTGGGGGGGGCACATATCCATTAGAGGGTTGGGGGGTATTTATCCACTATCCATATTGAGGGTGTAAAAAGATGATGTCAACTTCCTTGTAGTATTTAGCCTATGTATGAGAGCATATTTGTATAAAATTATGTTTTTTTCTTGTAGTTTGTCTCTTATATGAGAGCATATTGATATTAAGAGATGATCAGACCTTTATATCATAGGGAAACAAAGTAATTTTTCATTTACATAAATGTTATCAAAATACTATACATAAAAAAAATGAATTGAAACAAATAAATGAGAACAATCTCTTGTCAATATTATATTGAATAATCGATTATATTTCAAGAAAAGGAGATACATGTCAAGATTGTTGAGCAAAAGGCATGGAAAAGACTGTAAAGACATATGTCCAAAAGAAATTTTCTAAGCATCGTTAGTCCTTGCCATTGAATAATTAAGTCATTATACACACAACATTACATCCTTAAGTCATTGAAATGTTATTTACAACCATTCCATGGCCTTTGATAAGGATAGGCAAATTCTCTAGCCTTCCAATTTAAAAATAAATCGGTATTTACTTTTAGCAAAAACATTACGTGTGATTACAGTTTTACAATACATTTCTTTAGAATTATAAGACATGTATATTAAACTTTATATGTGTGACAAACATGATAATAAGGATCAATTATACAATAATACCTTGATATTAACTATGCACATTTGTTTTGCTTTGATAAATAGATAAAAAATAATGATAACAAGATATCAAAAATAATATATATTTTAAACTTGATTTTAGATTGATTGTTTTTTCATAAATATGTAATTATGTAATGAAGTTTCACTAAGTTTATATTTGATGGTCAAATCATGTTTGAATTATTTTCAAATGCATTTTTAATCAAATTGTTTATCGAGATCAAAAGGGTTGTTGTCTGATTGGTGAATATTATTATTGCTTGTATCCATCCACCAAGGTTTAAATACCTCTAGATATGCAACACATAGAATCAATTGGTTAAGGCCATGATTGTGTCTTGGGTGATTTTGATGATGTGGATGCCCCTCACTTGTAGCTACTTAGCTAAATGATCATTGATTTAGATGTATTCTTACTCAACATTGTAAACCTACTATTTGTTTATTTTTGAAATATGGGAAAAGATGCCCACATTCTATGTAATTCAATGATTCCATGTAATGCCTTCAGGTATATAAAAAAAAAAATTATCGAGTTTTTGGATTTACTACATTCACATGATAATCAATTGTACATATTTTCCCTTTAAATTGCTAAAAAATTATAAATTGGTTTCTATATATAATTGGATACCTCATCCATGTAACAAATGGCAACTGGACAAACAAAAAATTGTATATTGATAAACCCTATTGGCAAGAACAAAAAAAACTGTAAAACCTTTAGAACTATATGTAAAAGCAATGGTACATGCCTAATTCTACCTAGTCAATGTAGTAGAAAAAATTAAAAGTAAATTACAAAAAAAAAAATCTATTAAAACACGTATGTTATTATTTTTTGACCCATCAATGTTAATCCAATAGAAATGGCTTTACAATTTATCTTTCTAGTTATTCTCCTTTCTCACTCTGCGTATGTTTTCAAGTAATAAAAACATCATCTTGTTCGATATAAAAACATGCACTCTTTCTCTTTTATCTTGCCACTTTCTTTTGTATGACCCTCTTTTGCTATTTTGCTAAATTGCACTAGCTTTGACAAGATTGGCCATATCATGACATTATTTCTATTTACTCTAAGGATAATATATATAAAATAACTTCAAATTTTAAGTCCTAAAAGACATGAACTACTAGTTTGGGTTTAACGATTTTCAAATTTCAACTATCAGGTTTCATAGTTTTTGGTTTACAGTCTTGGGATTCATATTTGAGGATCATTTTATATAAATGTACTGTTCATGTTTTTAGGGTTTTGATTTTACCCTGATTTGGATTATCGATAATAATAATTAAGATATAAAGTACATGTATAATTCAAATCATAAAGTATGGTAATCGAGCATATATCTAAATGTAGAAGATTGAAGTTGATTTGGCATACAAGCTCACTAAATATGGAAAGTATGACAAAGGCTAATACACAAAATGTTATATTGTGTTATGCAGTACTAAGACATGTGGCATGTAGCAAGGTGTGCATAAACTAGGACTATAGGTTGCTCGATGGAGGATTCATATATCTTTTTGTAATGGGAGAACACCATCCACCTTAGGTCAATAGCATCATATGATATGCTCCAACTTGGAAAGTTTTATCCCTATAGATTTTTCTCTTATTATTTGGCATATATAGGTGCACATGCTTCTCTTTTAACTCTGTGTGTGATTTAAGGCCTGATCATGCATGTAGTGTCTAAAAATCCTTCTCATTTCCTTGAAACCTAAGGTCTACTTGTGAAAGGATAAAACCTATAAAATTTTGAGAAGTGTAATGGGTGAAGATAACCCTAATCAGCCATGTTGATGATTGACTATTGCTTATGTATCCAATACTTCAAAGAGGGAAGTCAAGCCACATGTAGTTCTTCCCCTTAATGTGAATGTGCAATTGTGCTCTTTTATTATATGAATGCACCTAGAAATCTAGATTTCGATACTTGATAATGTTCTCTCTTGACTTGGATTGGTGTGATTAAGAATTGGATCACGATTGCTCCCAGTGATTGATTTGTAATTTGGGAGCAATTGGATTTTTTTTCCCAATGTGTAGTAGTGTATAAATGCTTGATAGATAAGTCCCATATGGATAGTATGTTTATACTTGATTTGTATTTATATGTGTTTATTTGGGTTATTTATCGTGCCATCAACATGCCAAATAAAGGGGCTAACCCATAAGGATGATTTAATTTTAGTATTTGATCATTTCTTGGCAAAAAATGAAACTACCATATCTGGACGGTATTGTCTAGATCTAGGAGTTCTATATAGGAGACATTAACATTGATATGATGATCTAGAGACATCTGAGTATGATAAATAATTAGTTTTTCATATACCCATGGGATTCTAGTAGGTGATTCTCAACAACTTAGATGGAATATACCCATAACAAGCATGCAAATGTGAGAGAATGGTAAATGAGGGCATAAATACATGCACATGTCATGTATGGTGAATGTAGCTCAAAAGTGACATTATCAAGTGTTTAATATCTTATTTTTATATCTACAAATGCCCCTCCTCTCTCTCTCGTATCATAGTATTGAAAATCAATACATTACTAAAGTAAAATGATAAAAACATAATTGTGTGTTTATAACACAATATGTCTTTGGGAGATGGCTCCAAATGTGTGGCTTACTCCTAACAACCTAGAATGAACATGTAATAGTTAATGTCCATGTGTGAAATATGAAATCTGAACTATAATTAAAATTTGAAACTTAAGAGTAAAGAAGGAGTACACATTTTGTGGGTGAAATTATGTTGTCCTATAACTTGTTGGAGATGATGCTTCTTTGTTGAAGCATTGGAGAATGGTTCCTCTTATTGAAACATTGGATAATTGTAGTGTTCAAATCCTAATTTTGTTTAAATATGCAAGCCCTTGGAAAGATAAATGATCCAACCCTCCTAAAAGTATGAAGTCGTTTATTTGAGTGTCATTGAACCTCAACCACACTAACTCAAATAACTAATCTAGTTCTAATATTGTACCCCCACATGGTAAGGTGGGAACCACATAATGGACTTGCTATGAGTAATGCCAAGGTTGTTGAACATCATTGAAATTCAACATACATTAACTTAAGAAACATGAATCATTTATTACAAACATACTTATAGATTCAAGGTTGCTCACAACATGGTGCCATTGAATTATATATACAAATAAACAACTGTAATAGTTCTCAATAAAAAAGTGTAAATGTGCATTAAATAATATCATGCCTCAATAAAACAATTCCAACAATAAACTATCATAGTGTGTATGTGCATGAATCAATATCATGCCTCACAAATCAGTGCTAACCAATTTTTGTAATAGTATATAAGTGCATGAACCAATAGCATGCCCCACTGAATAAATGCCAACTGGTATAAAATGTTATGTATTTATGTGCTAAAATTTGAGAAAATGTATCCCAAATGTATCTTGTATTTGAAAACATGTAACTTTTTATTTTTGTTTATTGTGTGTATATGCTTGGCATATGCCTTTAAAATATTTACCAATGTGTGAATATTTACCTCGTATCTGAACCGATATGCTATTTGAACCACTCTAAAGTTTTTAAACCTGTATTATTTTTCCAAATTTATATTTTTTTGGTTCATAAAGGCTTGTGTCTCTACGACAAGCCCCTAGTATGGCCCCCTTTTGAGGTGAGGGACATAGCCCACAAATCACTCATCTCGAAAGAAGAGTTAATTATATCATGTCATATATAAATATATAATCATGTAGGATCATGCCAACATGTGTATAATATGTCATCATAGTAATTTATATGTCATCAAAGCATGTATATAACTATGTAATACAAGGAATATTAGCATCGTGACAATATAGATGTATCAATAAGGCCCACAATAGTAATTATCATTGTTGTAAAAACTAAATAAGACTACACAATAAAGAGGTGCATGATAAAAATCATGGCACCACACACAAGGGGGAGGTATGTGACAAGGATCATGACACCCGCAAATATAAAAATCACAAAATTTGAACAAACAATGCCACAGAATAGCACTCAATGTCATACATAAACCCAAGGGATGCATCAAGGGACATAAAGATGTAACAAACAAGTCCAAGCCACACAAATAAGGGACAAAAATATGTCATAAAAAACAAGGTCGAGGGCCACATGTAAGGGAAATAAAGATGTCACAAACAAGGGACATAAATATGTCACACACACAAGGCCAAGGGCCACACACAATAGATAAGCAATGATTGCCCTATCATGCAAGAGTAACAACATTAATAAAGCATAGAACAAGTGAAAACTAGTCTACATTATGCATGTATATCAATGTCATATCATAGTAAAGTAGCATATCCATGTAGCAATGTGTAATATATGAGTAACTAGTAATACATGTGTAAGCAATCTATGTAGCTCAACTTGGTAAAATGTTGTAGAAAGATATAACATGTGATAATGTGACCTATAAAAGCAGATGTCCCCAACATTGGCATGGTCCCTGGGTATCTGTGTTTATGTATGATCTATATGTCTTGCATTGCAGTCATACACCATGAAATGAATGTGTGTGTAAAAATAATAAGCCATCTACCAAACATGTGATAAACAACATATGCAAATAGTGTAGCTAGCCATCACGTCATACTAAAGGCATTTTTTTTTATTGTTTGAATATTTTTAATGTTTTTTTATTTATTTATTTTTGTTTTTGAGAATATATGAATAAAATATAAGCAATGATCCCATCAAGGGGATGGCCATATGCAGGCCTTTTGTCTCTCAACCACCATTTATCTATTGAATTTTATGTTGTATCATTGCATAAAACCATTAACTCTTAACTTATAGTAATAATTTAACCTTCATTTTCATCACTATAATATTAATTAATGATATCATTGAGATTATTATGTTGGAATAATTGTCACTGATGTCAAAGGAATTGTAACAGATATGAATGGAAATGTCAAACAAAATTGTTGCCGAAAGTAAATGGAAGTGTTCAAAAGTGAACAAAATTATTGCTGGAAGTGAACGAAAGTGTTGCTAGAAGTGAATAGAATTATTGTTGGAAGTGAATGGAAATGTCGATGAAAATATTAATGGAATTGTCAACAGAAATGTCGATGGAAATGTCAACTGTCACATCTTTTGGTGAAGAGGTGCATCTTGGATGGGACACATCCTTTTAAAGGCTATATAAGGGAGAAGAGGTTGAAAGTATTACAAGCATTTGATTTGATTGAAGATCACATGAGTGTGACAGAGAAGGAAGAGATGAAGAGCAGAAAATGAAATAGAATATCTCTTAAGAAAAGAAGTGTGAAGGGAAGTTTTATTTTAATGAAGAATATCATATGAGAATTATGAAAGAGAGCAGAGCATAAATTATATAAGAAAATTAGTGAGAGAAAAAGTGTAAGAGAAGCAAAGCCATCATTCGATTGAAGAAGCAATCACAGATGGTGGAATCAAATTAGCTTGGGGTCGGTGCCTCATAGTCTAGGGGTTGGTGCTCATGAATTGGTCGGGTTGGTGCTTAGCGAAGGAGATCGATGTCTCTAGTGGGTGGGTACTCAAAAATTGATAGAGTTGGTTCTTGGATCAGGGATTGGTGTCTCCATTAGGTTGGTGCCTACGAACATTGTAAAAGATATATATATATATATATATATATATATATATATATATATAAGCAATATTTTGCCATGTTTTTCTATCAAAGGGTTTCCACGTAAATCATATGTTCTCTTGTGTTATTAATTTCTAGATCTTGATTATTTATGGTTGTTGTGGTTGATTAAATGTAAAAATATTAAAGGATTATCTTATACTGATTCAGCCCCCTCTTAGTATAAGCCTATGCTTGACAATTGGTATCAGAGAGGTTCCTTCAGAGTCAGTTTAACCACTGGAAGGTAGATCCTAGAAGCACAAGATGGCCAAAGAGCTAAGGAAGGAGAATCAAGAGTTGAAATCTGTGGTCAAGTCTCTTAAGGAGCACATATGTATCTTGGAGTCTAAGTTGGCTTTAGAAGGAAAATAAGATAAGATGTCTATTCAGGGTCTTAAGAATCAACTAGAGGTTGCATATTCAAGTTCAAAATCAAGAGAAGAAGAGTGTAATCAGTTGAAAACTGAGTTAGGTTCTTTGAAAGATAAGCATGAGAGGCTCATAATCAAGGTTGAGAAAGATCATGAGATATCAGTCCAAGGTGAGAAGGATGAAAGTTTTTAGGGCAATTTGAAGAAGCCAATCAAGCAACCCAATGCTTTCAGGTTTTCCAATTCTTTTCATGGCCATTATTTTGTTTGTCATAATGTTGGACATAGGGCAAGAGACTAGTTGAGGAGAAGCAATATGTCAAAGAGAGATCTCAGTCACCTTCAAGCAAAAGATACGAGAAATGTTGCTTGTTTTTGGTGTCATAAGGTTGGCCATATTGCTAAATTATGTCCAAGTGGAGTAAAGAGATCCTCAAGGTATGTTAAACGCTATGGAGCCCCTAGAAGATATGAGAAGGGCCAAACTCAAGTTTCGAGACCTAAGATAGTAAAGGTTGATCATATTGAGTCTAAGAGTGAGAATGGATTACTTTCTACAGTAGAGAAAGAATCAGATAGGAAGGACTATGTGAAACTCTTGTTATCAGGAGTTGTAGAAAAGACAATGAATACTAGTCCCAAGCAACCTGTAGATCAAAGAGAATCTCTTGTTATAATTAAGCATGAGCCTTGTCAAGATTCCCTATTATTAGTTTCTAATGATAGTACGTTGGAAGGTAAGACTGTTGCAAGAGTTGAGAAAATGAACAACATCATGGATTTTGAAGTTAGCGAGTCAAAGAAGTTAGACATGCCTAAATGGATTATAAGAGAAAGAAATCAGTCTCATGGATGCAAGAGGATCAAGGAAGTAATAGGGGATTTGTGGGCATCTCCTAGGTTCACTTTGTTCTAGGATCCTTTGTGGGGGGTGTCTCTTTTAGGCTTCAAGGAGACGCTTTACAGAAAAAGGAAGCATGGTGGATGCATGTTGGGTCTTGGCTATGTTGTATGACAAGAAAGTCATGAAGGTGAGTTGATAGATCAATTTGTATATCAATTTTGGGTAGCTTGATATGATGTAGTGTCTTGAGAGCTCTTGTGTGCATGAATTCAGGTAAGTCTAGTTGCTTTGAGCATGTTCTTGATATTCAGATCAGTAGTAGGTTGATGTTATGAGGAGTTTGCTTTGCCATGTTGTGAAGCTATTTATGCCTATCTGAGGTGGTCCTATTGACTCAAGGGGTTAATAATAAGCGAGGAGTGGATCCATGTTGATTAGGTCTCCATGAGACCTATTAGTAGAATGAGGGCTAGTGGTGCCTTCATAATGAAAGCAAATGATTTGAAATTATCTAAAGCATGGAGGAGGTTTATGGAGGTTAGCAATGAAGTGTTTGATAGGATTTGGATCATTGGTATGGTCAAATGGGCCATAAAGTCTCATTGGTGGTTCATTGAGGAGATAGACTTATTTCCTTTAGGTCTCTGCTAGACCTAATGAAGACATGAGACCTATTGGTGTTCCCCTAAGGGTATTGACTGTATGTGGATAGTGTTTGAAGAGTTTTTTGTAGACCTAGTTGGTTGAGGAGACCTATTAAAGATGTCATGATCTAGATGGAGCATGGAGTTAGGGGGAGCTAACTCAGTTTGTTTAAGAAGATTGATGAGAAACATGCTTGAGGAAAGGGGGAACATAAGTCTAAAGTGAGGTAAGCTTCAATTTGGATTGACCAAAAGGAGATCTTTCAGCATGCAATCATCAAGGTCAGGTCCAAGGATCAAATGACAAGGTATGAATGGGTTCAGGAAAGATCAAGAGTTGATGGAGATATATGGAGTCATGTGTCAAGCTAATGAGAAACAGGTCAAGTTGAAAAACAAAAAATCAATCAATCAAAAGGTAAGCACTCGGTCAAGTTTTTTTCAATAGCATTAATTGAAATTGGAGTGAAGAGACAAGGTGACAGCTCTAGAGACCCTTTGCCATTGATGTCAAATTGGGAGAATTGAAGACAAGGGGAGCAAAGGAGGAGAACCACAACAAGGGGGAGTTCATATACTAATTCATGGGGATTGCCATCAATGACAAAGGGGGAGATTGTTGGAATAATTGTCATCGATGTCAAAGGAATTGTAACGGATATGAATGGAATTGTCAAACGAAATAGTTGCTAGAACTAAATGGAAGTGTTCAAAAGTTAACAAAATTATTATCGAAACTGAATGGAAGTGTTACTGGAAGCGAACGGAATTATTGCTCCAAGTGAACGGAAATGTCGATGGAAATGTTAACGGAATTGTCAACAAAAATGTCGATGAAAATGTCAACTGTCACATCTTTTGGTGAAGAGGTGTGTCTTGAATGGGACACATCCTTTTAAAGGCTATATAAGGGAGAAGAGATGTGAAAGTATTACAAGCATTTGATTTGATTGAAGATCACATAAGTGTGACAGAGAAGGAAGAGAGGAAAAGCAGACAATGAAATAGAATATCTCTTAAGAAAAGAAGTGTGAAGGGAAGTTTTATTTTAATGAAGAATATCATATGAGAATTATGAAAGAGAGGAGAGCAGAAATTATATAAGAAAATTAGCGAGAGAAAAAGTGTAAGAGAAGAAAAGGCATCATTTGATTGAAGAAGCAATCACAGACGGTGGAATCAATTTAGCTTGGGGTCGGTGCCTCATAGTCTAGGGGTTGGTGCTCATGAATTGGTCGGGTTAGTGCTTGGCGAAGGGGATCATTCCCCAGTGGGTGGGTGCTCAAAAATTGATTGAGTTGGTGCTTGGCTCGGGTATTGGTGTCTCTAATAGGTTGGTGCCTACAAACATTGCAAAGATTTATATATATATAAAAGTAATATTTTGCCATGTTTTTCTCTTGAAAGGGTTTCTGCGTAAATCCTATGTTCTCTTGTGTTATTAATTGCTAGATCTTGAATGTTTATGGTTGTTGTGGTTGATTAAATGTAAAAATATTAAAGGATTATCTTATACCGATTCACCCCCCCTCTTAGTATAAGCCTGTGCCTAACATATTATAGTCTTCTACATCTATGGTAGGATATGTAAAACCAATTGTGTCATATTATGGAATTAATTTTTCTAATTTTTATTGCTCTTCAATATGATCTTGATTATTGGGCTCTTGTGTCTTGGTTGTAACTAAAGTATTGTCAGTTGAGTATTAATCATATTTGGTATTGGCTTTATCTTTTTTCTCTATGTTTGAAGTAGATATAGTGTTTGAACCCTTAGAAGCCATGTTTGTACCATCAGTATTTTTAAGAACATACTATTTTTGAACTTCCTTCTTGGGAACTTATTTCTTCATCAAATTTGACTTATTAGTTTCCTTGTTCTTAGTCAAACCTTCTTTCTTAAGGGCCTCCTTCACAGGTAAACATTCTTGTTTAGTCTATTTCTGTATTTTTCTCTTCAAGGCCCAACAACTATTTATGTGATGCCCATGCATTCTATGTTAAGTACGATAGCATTTGGATTATGTGTAGGACGTGTAGAAGGTAAAGTGACAAGCTTTTTATGAATCACATTCCTTAAAGTTTCACTAGGAAACATATTAGCCTTATGTGAAGTTTTTAACCAATGAGTTGTAGATTATTTTTATTGCTTTTGAACCCATACTTGAGATGTAAGTTTTTGTGCCACATAGGTTTTAAATGGAGAACAACAAATACAATTGACACTAATGTGCTCTTAATTCATGATTTATGCAATCTTATCTTCAAGTGATGTAATTTTTTGACATATTTGCTTTTGAAATGCCTCTAGGGACTCCCTCACAATGGGCATTTGATAAAATAATTGTACTAGATGCAATATTGGTCATAGGATGGGAAGATTCAATATTCATACAATATTTTCTATAAGTAGGCACATCGTAAGTCATATATACTTCTGGATTACACTTCTTTTCTTTCATATCATGGTTTTGAAAAGGGTCAGATAAGAGTTTTGATTTTGCATATCCATCAGGTTATGATACTATATTAATTATTACTTTTGACTTGCAAAATTGCTTATTTTGAGACCTTGTATAAAGAGTATTAAGAATATACTAAAACTTATTCATAGCAATGAGTTTAACTTCACGGTCCTTGATTGTGTGGCATAAATGGTCAAAAGATCGAAACTACTTAAACATGATAGATTCATGTAACGTATCATTAAAACTTTAATTTAATATGTGTTGTAACTCATTATTATGTATAATATTTTCCATATTAGAGAATGTTATCTTATAAGGAAACACTTAATTGCAGATAGGCTCATTGGGTTCTTGTTTAATTTTGTAAATTTGAGCATAAGATAAATTTTCACTAATGTTGATTGAAAAATATGTAAGAGACTTGTCGACCAAAGGATTGAAGGCCCACATTGAGTGAAAAGGAAGATTATAGAACCATCTTAATGCATAATCCTTTAGATTTTTTGGAAATAGTTTGGTTAATAACTGATCGTTAGATGGATAATCCAAGCATGTTGCATGGAAAAATATAAGGCGTTGCTTTGAATCACCTTTACCATCATAAAATGGAAGCTTAGGTGCTATAAAACCCATAGGTAAAGGAAAAGTTGCAATCTCAGGGGCTAACAAAATATGAAGAAAAGCACATGAATATGTTAAATGACTAGCTCTAAAAGGACCTTACTCTAACTATGACATCTTAGCCTATAGAATTGAAATAGTCTGCTCCAAGTAACATACAATAGGAAAGGTTAATGATGTAAAATACATAGTCATCATAGGATCGACATAGCTTGACTATGTAGGAATAGGCATGGAAACTGGAGGGAAGCCTTGTGTTGCAACCATGCCTTAGGTGGACTTCACAGATGAAATGAGAGGTGTAGATGTAGGAATATTAGTAGTCTAGACACCTAAGATGGACTTAGTACCCCCCAAAATGTAAATTAATAGCAATAAGGCGCTCATGTTATTATTCATTATATTTGATATGCATAGAAAATCCATCAAGAGGATTCAAGGGAGGTGGATAAGGATGAAGATAAGAATTGTGATATTGCATATCAAGAAAGGAGAGAGAATTATCACACTCACGTGTATCATCTAGAGAACGAAAATAAATATCTCATTCTTTTATATCATTTTCCATTTCTAGAGAAGGAGAAGAAATATCACATTGTTTTGTATCATAACTAATTTTCAAAGAGGAACTAACATCACATTCTACTTGAAGAAGGACATGTTAACATGTTTGATGATATTACAAGTATCAATATATAAAGACATACTATTGAAAGGCAAAAAATTATGAACATCCAAATGTATATCATCTATTTATGGTGTTATTATATATTTTCTTCATTATATGTAATGTTAGAAAAGAGTGTATAGGGTAATTCATTATTACTTCCCTCTTTTTCTAGTGTGTAATTTATAGAAGAATTAAAAGAAGAAGTAAGGGAACTAGGTTATCCTATTTGAAAATTAGTTTGTTCATTTCCTTCTTCATTATATTTCCTTCTTCATTATATTTCCTTCTTCATTATATTCATCACTTTTGTACCTATCATATTCATAATCTTTTCCTTCATAATCATATTCATCATGTGTCATTGGCATCATTAATCATACAAGTCTGGGCATTAGTCTATTAATTATTATAGACTTAAGACATGGAATGGCTATACAATAGGAGATTCATGAGATGAGGGTTGTTATGGGTTTCAGGTTGGTCACTTATTTTGAATTTACCAAACCCTAAGATAATAATAATAAAAAACATAAAGCGTACTCTTAATACAGGAGCAAATACAAATTGGTGCTTTGACAAGGGTTAAAGAAAGAACTAACCACTCTAAGAAAAATGTAAAGAATTTTAGAAATAAAAAGAGGTTTTTGAAAAAAATAATAAATAAATAAAACCAATAAATTAGTTTGAAAATAATTAGAACACCTTTCATTCTTTAGGTTGAATTTACTAAAAATAGTAAATTACAAATTTCAAAAACCCTGTATAATATTTTGGTAAACAAAAATAAGTTTTTTATCCACTCAATATGACTAGAAAAAACATTAGAGTGTTTTAAAAATAAATCTATTTTAATCCAAGTATCAACGAATTAAGGAATAACTCTAATAGAGGAAACCCAAAAAGGAGAATAAATATGAAACCTTAGGGCAAAAAAGGAAAACATCAAATTTTCATCTATGAAACTAGAAAATATTTAGAAGTTAGTGTTGAAAATTAAACTACGAGGCAAAAATCTAAAAAATCTTATAAGAATGATGAAACCTTAAGGGTAACCCAGATTTTGGCAATGTATAAATAATTTGTAGGTTCATTAATATGTTTTACCTTAATTTGGATTAATGCTCACCCTAATTAAGATATAAACTATGTATAATTTATATTATAACGTATGACAATCAAGCATATATCTGAATTTAGAAGATTGAAACTGATTTGACACATAAGATATTTAAATATAAAAATTACAGCAAGAGATAAGATACATAGTGTTCTTTTGTGATGTTGATGACTGAGACATGTCGCAAACAACAAGGTAAGCATAAATGTTAGGTATCAATGCTTCATGTGTGTGTATGTGAGTAATTTTATTATAATGTTTGTGTGTATGAGTTGCAATAAAAATTCAAATGTGTTTTATATATTTGGCATTAAAGCAGGTGAGACATCTCTTAAAATTTTGATTTTGTTTGTAATAAGAGTTTTAGAATGTAAACCACATCCAACACTCTTTTCATTTGATAGATCTTCTTTCTTTATGTTAATGGTAATGTAGTGTAGATCACACCAAATCTCACTAGTCTATTTTGTAAGATTTTTATCAATAAAAATAAAAAATATATTTTATGTATTATAGAAATCAAGAGAAAAATATAATATAAACATTCATATTTTATATTTTGTGAAGACGCTTTTCATTTTATATATTTAATAAAACTATGATTTATCTCTTAATTCTAAAACAATAATAATTTTAAAATATTATGAAAATTTGAGAAAGAAAGAGAAAAAACCCATAAACTACTTGGAGAGATCTTACAAAGAACAATTTTCAACTAAAAATAAGGGACATGAATCTTCAAGAATATGGCATTTGAAGGCTTAAAAAATCCATGTGCATTTTTTATGGTTAGTTTTGGTCATTAATTTTTAAAATTTATATACTTGTCATTTTATTTTATAGCTTTATAGTATTTAGTTTTTATGATTTATTTTTTAGATTTAATTTGTTTATTTTTTTAATTATATAGTGTTTGGTATTGTAATGTTTTTATATTTTACATCTAAATTGTCTTGTATTAAGTATAGTTTTGTTATTATGTTTTTAGATTTTATGTTGTTTTTATATTGTTTTTAGATTTTAGTTTGTTGTATTGGTTATAATATTTGTTATATTTTATTGTTTAATTTTTTTTATAATTTTTAATGTATTTCGTTATGTGTTTTGAGATATTTTTTAAAAATAATTATGTGAATTTAATATTTAAAAATAATCATAATTTATTATTTTTTAATATTTTATTCATTTTATATAGTTAACGTTGTTTATTTATTTTAGTAGGTTATTATATTGTTCAATATCTTTTAATATTTTGGTAATAAGTTTTTTATGTTAGTTATGCATCAATCTAATGTCTTATTATGTATCTAAGAATATGATATATTAATGTATATGGGTTGATAGACATCAATGTCTATCAATTCATATACATTAATATATTATATCCTTAGATACATAACATGTCTATAGTCCCTTATCTTATGTGTTTTGTGTTATCTTTAGTTCGACTAAAACAAGTGCTTATCATATATTGTCTAAAGTTTAAAATTATCTTATGTTGTAAGGTAATAGTTTAATAAATACTAAATGTACAATAATCTTTATTGTGTAATTTCTCTTTTGTAAAATGAACGTATTATCAGATGAACCTAACATCCACAAGTTAAAATTTTGTGAGGATAAAATAAAAAAAGCTAGTCCGTGTGGTTATTCTTCCCATGTAAACACTAAGGGAGAAAAGTTAGGTTTAATTCTCACACATGTGTTTAAATTTTAACTGTTCTACTTTTTAATATCTATTTATTAATATTTATGAGAAAATAATAAGTGAAGCAAATAATATAAATGATTATTACGTGAGTAATAATCACATAATAATAAGTGTATAGAGAGATAGAATGAGAGATTGTGGGAGATATGAAGATGAGATTAGACTCTATAAATTTAGGAGATCAATTCTCTATATAATGTAATACTCTCATATGAATAAAATGTTAAATTGTGATTGATCCCAATTTATGATCTACACATTTGAGATACGACTCTTCACTAAAATAGAGCCGAAACTTAAGAAAGTAGGATTATGGGTCGCTTGGTACATGATCTAGTTCTCTATCTACACTGGGATGATATCGTCCAACTCAAGTCAATAGCATTAGACAACATGTTCCAACTTAGATGAGTTTTCTCCTCTGTTTTAGCACAAGTAGTTGTGCCTACTTCTCTTTTAGCTCCTGTACAATTTTAGAGCTTGATTGTGCATTTAGTGTTTATTAATTCTTCTCATTTCCTTGAAACCCTAGGTCCTCTTTTGAAGGGATAAAACTTGTAAAAATTAGAGAAATATAATGCGCTGAGCTGACCAAATCACCTTCGTTGATGATTGCCTATGTATCTAATACTCCGAATGTTAGGGTGTGGAGCTAAAAGCTTCAACTGTTTGCAGACACGAAGAAGAGGATGCTAAAGAACCAGAAGCATCGACGTCGACAGCACCAGGCAAGCAGGGACTAGCGTCGGTCGCCTGTGTGTTCCAGAACTGCTGTTGACGAACAGTCAGTTAAGTGAAGCGAGTGTTTGCATGTCAAATGACTAATTATAGTCACGAGCTGTGTGTCTAATTATTGTAGTTAGATTTCTATTTTTGTAACCATGGGATTCTATTTAAAGACCCATGAGGCATGTATTGTAATTACCAAGAAGGCAAGTAAAAGCATTGAAGCAAGCAAGGTCAAGGAGATCTACAGGTGTAAGGTCAAGGAGATCAGCTGAAGCATTCAAGGAGGGATAATAACTCAGGCTATAGAGTTGTTGTGTTGAGCAAGAGAGAGAGGGAAGAAGGTCTTGAGGTGTGGCAAGCCTTTGAGGTGGAGGAAGAAGTGGCATCTTCCTTATTGTATTTTCTTCTATTAATATCTAATACAAGAGTGTGTATTGTCTCTCAAATTCTATGCTGTCTCAAGTTTCTAGTTTATCATTCTGGTATAATTCCGTGTTTAATTGCTTATAAGAAAGTAATCAATTGTGCTTCTGTTGGATAAGGGGTCTCCTAACACCGAAGAGGGAAGTCAAGCCACACATAGTTCTTTCCCTTAATGTGAATTTGAAATTGTGCTTCTTTGCTATATGAATGTACCTAGAAATATGGCTTTTGATACTTGACAATGTTTGCTCTTGAATTGGCTTGGTGTGCCCCTGACTTCATTGATGACTGCTCTTAATGACAGATTTGTAATTCAGAAGGAATATAGAGTTTTGCTGAATGTGTAATAGTGTATATATGCTTGATAAACAAGTGTTAGACAGATAATAGTTTGCAATTGATTTGTATTTATATGTGCCTATTTGAGTGATTTCTCACATCACTAACACGCTAGATAAATGGGATGACCTATAAGGATGATTTGATTTGATCATTATTGGGTGAAGGATAAAATTGTCAGATTTGGACGTTACCATATAAGTTTGACAGTCTTGTCTGAGAGATATGAACACTAATTTGATAATCTATAGATATTTGAGTAAGATAAATCCCTGTTTCGACACATTAGAGAAATTTGGAGAGAGAGGTTTAGTTTTTATAGAAAAAGCCTCTTGAAATTTAAGAAAATAGACATGGTAAAGGAAAAAGGGCAGGATTTGGAGAGAAGTGGAAGAAACCGAGAGATAACAAGCTTATTCGTGCTAGGTAGGTTTTGTAAATTGTATTTTTGTAAGTAGACTCTAATGATATCATCGAGTGTAAAAACATAATATTGAGTATATATTATACAACATAATTGTGTACCTATAAAATTAAATCACCTAGTTTATTAAAGCATCGAGATTAGTTAATAAAGGGCTAAGTCTTTAAATACTCTGCTAAATATATAGGCTAGTGTTTTTAATTAATTACCTACATGTCACTATATTTTTACAGTTTGCCTTTTGTAGGCTGCATCCTATTACTTGCATGGATTCGCTATATTTTGTATGACTGTGCTATACATATTTAAGGTTTTCATATTATTTAATAAAAATGGTTTACCCTTTATTTATTATAGACTACGTTTTATTAATGTTAAGTCAAAATATTTCAAATATATATATATATATATATATATGTGTGTGTGTGTGTGTGTATATATATATATATATATATATATATATATTAAAGCATTGATTATAATTTAAAATGCCCAGTCTATATTGATTGTGAAATTCCAAAAATATAATGGAAAATTTTGAGCCCTTGATTGACATACTTAGCCTAATCTCAACATCAACGCTAGGTCACTATGTTAATATGCTTAAATGCCAAATCTCTGCATGCAACACTAGGTCAATGCCACTAAAAAGGAATGCCAAGTCTTTAAAATGCAATGCCAGGTCAATGCCACTAAAAAGGAATGCCAAGTCTTTAAAAAGCAATGGTACATGATCTAGTTCTCTATCTACACCAGGATGATATCATCCACCTCAAGTCAATAGCATTAGACAACATGTTCCAGCGTAGATGAGTTTTCTCTTCTGTTTTAACACAAGTAGATGTGCCTACTTCTCTTTCAGCTCCTGTGCAATTTTAGAGCTTGATTGTGCATTTAGTGTTTATTAGTTCTTCCCCTTTCCTTGAAACCCTAGGTCCTCTTTTGAAGGGATAAAACTTGTAAAAATTAGAGAAATATAATGCGCTGAGTTGACCAAATCACCTTCGTCGATGATTGCCTATGTATCTAATACTCTGAAGAGGGAAGTCAAGCCACACATAGTTCTTCCCCTTAATGTGAATTTGAAATTGTGCTTCTTTACTATATGAATGTACCTAGAAATATGACTTTTGATACTTGACAATGTTCGCTCTTGACTCGGCTTGGTGTGCTCCTGACTTCACTGATGACTGGTCTTAATGATAGATTTGTAATTCAGAAGGAATATAGAGTTTTGCTCAATGTGTAATAGTGTATATATGCTTGATAAACAAGTGTTAGACAAATAATAGTTTGCAATTGATTTGTATTTATATGTGCCTATTTGGGTAATTTCTCACATCACTAACACGCTAGATAAATGGAATGACCTATAAGGATGATTTGATTTGATCATTACTAGGTGAAGGATAAAATTCTTAGATTTGGACGTTACCATACAAGTTTGACAGTCTTGTTTGAGAGATATGAACACTAATTTGATAATCTAGAGATATTTGAGTAAGATAAATCGTTGTTTTGACACATATTAGAGAAATTTCTATAGGTTATGGTCAACAATTTTAAAAGGATTGGACCCATAAAAATCATGCAAATGTGAGAGAACAATGAATAAAGGGTATATATGTGCGCATAAGTATTGTATGGTGAAGTTAGGTCAAAAGTGACATTATGAAGTGTCTAATCTTAGGTTTTAGTATTTACTTACAAGCTTGGGATTTTTATGTTAAGGGTTTTCAAATATCATGTTTTGTGGTTTTAGGTTTTAGGATTTTTCAAGTTAATTGGGGTTAAGTTTTCACTTTTGAGATTAAGGGATTTTGACTTTTGGGTTTCAAGATTTTTGGATTTTAGGTTTTGATTTTTAGGTTTGAGGTTTATTGGTGTTTTATATCATATTGCTTTTTGCATTTTTGGGGTTTTCATATTGTGAATTTTCAGGTTTAGGGTTCAGGGTTTAGATTTTGGGGTTTGCAAATTTAGATATTTAGGTTTTCATGTTTTTATTATTTGGTTTTGAGATTTTTGAGTTTAGGATTTTTCGGGTTTTGAGATTTTCAAGTTTAGGGCTTTCAGGTTTCACGTTGTAGGATTTTAGGTTTTGTGTGTTTTGGGAATTTCAAGCTCAAGTGTTTTGGGTATTGAGGTTTTCAAGGTGTCAGGGATGAGTTTTTAGGTTTTGGGATTTAAGGTTTTAGGGTTTCGAGTTTCAGGTTTAGATATTTTTGGATTTGGGTTTCTAGTTTCATGGTTTATAGGTCCAAGTTTTTTGATTTCGTGGTTTATAGGTTTCAGTTTTTTGATTTTGAGATTCAAGTTTCAAAGTTTTAATAGTTTCCAGGTTTGAAATTTCAGATTTGGATTGTGGGTTTCTAGATTCTAGTTTCGTGGTTTACAAGTTCAGGATTTAGTTTCAAGGTTTCAAATAAAATATTCACATTTTATATCAATCTACTTTTCTTATTTTACTTTTGTCTATGGCTTTAATATAACAATTATATATGTCAACTTTATGAATTAGAAGGTACCATATGACCATATAAGTATACAATACATTTTTGGGGTTTTCAGATTTTGAATTCTCGATTTCGAACAAGACAATCACATTTTATACCAATCTATTTTTTATGTTTTCTTGTTCAGTGCTTTCAAGTTTTGGGTTTCAGAATTTTTTAATTTCAATATTTTTGAGTTCAAAATTTTTAATTTTTGAATTTTGAGTATTGAGATTTTTAGTACGTACAACCAACACGCCTCGAATATATCACCAATGACTACAATTGACTCAGAAACCTAACAAGATTTAAACTTAGACAAGGCTAAAAAAAATTTAAACTACCTTACCGAATCCGCTACATCATATCAACCACAAGATCATCTTATTTACATTTAAAAAAAATAAAAAATAAAAATAAAAATTAACCATCAAACTAAATTGCCACTCGATTAATAGATGCCAATTCAAAAATATTCAATTTCCGAGGCATATATTCATCCACTTGAACTGAATTTTATACGATGATAAAATATTCAATTTCCATGGCATATTTTTATTCACACGCACTGAGTTTTATACTTTAATATTGAGGCTTTTCCGTTCGCCTGAAATCGGCCAAATGACGTCTAAATCTGTTTAAATCGATCGAGACTCTGCAGATAAACAGGAGAGAGAGGAAGGAGCAGTATAAATATTAGTAAGCGGGCATGGTGATCACCCTTTTAAAGCTTCCTCTTTCTCGCATTCTTCCCAAATATATTTCGTTTATCGGTAAGGATTTGAATCGCAATCACTTGCTATTCTCAAACATGGATAATGTCTGATCAGTTTACGATAATGGATTTAATTAAATGCGAAGAGTAGACAATGAATTCATTTTTAGTGGACACGAAGGGTATTTATTCTAATTTATTTACAAAAACATGGTCACAAGAACGCAGGTGTGATTACAGTATAATTGGGAGAGCAAAGGCATCCCTAGGGCCTGGGCTTGTTAATTTGGCTTCGTCAACACGCAACGGATTGGCTTCAAAGGTATGATACCATCTCATTGATTTCTATTTTGTGAATTGTCCTGTTTTCACTGAAATCTTCATAATATCTACTTTTCATGCTTTTGAGTGGACTAAAACCCACGGAGTTTAACGTTGTCTGTATGCAAATTATGAATCCAAATCGAGTCTGAGCAGTTCATATTTTGTCAATTCTCGTTAAATCAGTGTGGAGATCGTATGTCCAGTATAAAATTTAGGATATGATTTTTTTGATTTTGAGCTGGTAAAGCTCAGGGCTCAAGCAGGCTCACCCCGTTCTAACATGCTTGTCTGGCACTCTGGGTTTCTACTCCAACCATTAGGGTGAACCGCCGTATCTCATCTGCTATTTGGTGAATTTCCTGGGCCATTGGGATCAAATATGAATGCAACTGTTAAGTAAGCACACACTACGCGAACTTCCGAGCTGTCCACCACAGTTCGTCAATCCTAGTGTGTGCTTATGCAGCAGTCGCATTCTCATGCGACCCCACAGACCTGTGTATTTCTTCAAATCACAGATGAGATCGGGTCGGTCCACCACTCAATCTCCCTTTCCGCCTGTGAACTGTAAATTCCCAATCCTTCACCTCTGCATATTCGACAAAAGTTTTTGCACTACCCGGATGGCCATATAGCATTTACCAATCTTATACAATGCGCTTAGTCATGACGGAGACCAGAATAGCAACATTTTGGGAGCTATGCTGCCCTCGATTACCCCGAAACTTGGCTACATTAGGTTTTCTTCTCAGCTTGGTTGTGAGGTCAAAATCCAGGGCTAAAAAATTCAAACAATATATAAGGTAAATGAAAATGAACCTCCTTGTGGAGTATCATACACTAAATCGGTTTCTGGTTGGGCTGTGTCCTTAAAAACAAGCACTACCTTTTACTTTTATAGATTATTACACATATTTACATCCCTAAGCAAATTAGATAAGCCGGGTTTTCGAGAAATTGAAATAAGGTAGTATCTTCAAAGTTCAAACATGGTTGAAGTAAGTATTTTAGTTCTTTATGTAAAGGAGAATGGAAGAAGAAATGAAAAACAGAACAGATATTAGTGGACGTCAATCAAACTTGTATTATATGTATTGGTGGACAGAATCCTGTGTAAAGCAGCAAATAAAACATCTGAAACTTTTCTTTGTCAATTGAGCAATTGGAATGGACCATAGTCATCTGGAAACTCGAGTACAGTGATGATGATCCTGTCCCCATGTCTGTTCTTGTAACCATATCTCTTGCTGAATATAGTCATATATAATATATAATATAACCATACCCTTATTCATTTAATCCCCATACCCTGATTTGAAACAGAATCCTAGTATCTATACTTTTATGCCACCGTTTCCAGGTGACTATGGAATGGACATTAATGATATGAATCATGTGACTGTTCTCAAGACAAAAAGCACTTCCTACATATGTGATGTTCCAATGGTCAGGAAGGCATACTTATTGCAGTGCTCTGAACAAACATCCTCCTAAAACAGTTTGAGAGTAACGGGCGTTTTAACCTTGTTGAATCTTATTCTGCATCTCTGACCGTGCTGCTCATCTGAAGCCTGAACTTTGAAACGATCCAATAATTGGTGGTAGATAATGAGCACACACAAAGAGAGAAATAGCCCTCAAGGGAAGTTGGAATCCTTTTCAGATACAAAGGGGTATTATCTTGACACAAAAAGTTCCAATCACAGCTCAAAGCTTCTGACTTTTCTTCACATTTATAGTATGTCCTGTTCACAGCCAGCATATTTAGGATCTAAAAAGTTAAACCTAGTCGCTTAAATCCCATATTCTGTTTAAATATGTTGCAACTCCAAAATTGTATCTTGTCATGGCTCCTCAGTCTGCACCAGAAATCAAGACTTAACAGAATATTGCTCTCTCTCTCTCTCTCTCTCTCACTCATACAAGTGTACATATATGTCACCTACATACATATATACATGCAGACACCCAGAACAGACATACATGCATACCGAAATACATTTACACATGCAGACATGCGCACATACATTCACACATTGCTACTTCAGTCCCTTAAGACGAAGACATTGGACACCAAATTCAGCTGGGACAATGCTCTGCATGAGTTTTTGCTTACAATGGATCATTTGCTGGAGCATGATAGTCTGGACTCTGCACTCTCCCACACATTCCCAATCAAGAGACACTAAATTGGGGTCATAAATCTCCCATTCATGTAGAAAAATGCATATAATAATTGAGTCAGAGAGGCATATCTTTAAATTTTAATGTGATATTTTGTTTCCAAATATAGGGAGGCATATCCTTGACAAAGTCCTGACCGAGAGGCAGGCCTCAAGCTGATAGATGGACTTGTAAGCTGACCCCCACAATAGGTGTAGCTAAATATGAACTCTACTAGCTCACCTATGTACAAAAATTGAAACTTGGATGAGTGTCTTTAGAACCATTGAAGACCATAATCTTAGTCTTACTAAGGTTAATCACTAAATGGTGGAGCTTGCAAAAGCAAACAAGACTATCTAATTGTCTTTGCAATCTCTTGGGACAATGAGCTAGGAAGATCACATCATTGAAAAAAGCAGCACAACAATCAAGACATAATGCAATTTATATCCATCCTCAACACGAGTGCTCTCTCCAAGAAAGTCCTCAAGCTCTTTACATAGATCTTGTTGAATTTGGTCAGAGATCAAATAATTGCAACACATGAATATATGTTCAATTATTTTATTCATTATTGGAAGGGATTTTATACAATGAACATGTCCTATAATTTAGGACACGTTCTTATCACATCTGCATATTACTTCAACAATTTCCTATCTCTACACGGGTGTTGTTACAACCATCCAACAACCTAACTACAACCTATAATTAACCTTCTTATGATACACAAAGTGTATTATAACCTATACAGTATGGTGTAATACCCAAATTCCTAACATTCCCCCCCTTATTACAACATAGTTCAAAGACTAGAATAGAGTAAATACTCGTATGTAACTTGGGATATACATAGAGTTTGGCATACTTACCATCAATAGTGGGAATGGCCTCACTACACCTCCTCAGGGGGATGCAATCTTATTGATTAGTACAAATGAATGGGGGCACACTCTACCATTCATGAAGCATTGTTGTGGGAATTGGCATCACAACACATATGAAGAGGTACACACTTGACTGTCCATAACAACACAATATTCAAATAGGGACACACTCAACTATTCACCTAAAAACAATAGTGATATTGGGCTTCACTACATTTTCTCAATAAAATTTGACCTCAGTGGACAACAACATCAATAGTGGGAATTGGCTAAACTTCATCGTTAGGTGGGATTGGGCCTCATCTCAATTGCTCCTCAGGTTGGACTAGGCCTCCTATGAATAACACCATTCTCATCTCCTGTGCTGCAAAACTATGGTCTTCAATTTTACTTCATTGGTGATCACTGTCTTCGACTTGATGATATTTTTCGCACTGGTTTTCCAGTAAAATAATCATCTAGACTTTGACCTAGCAACAAATTTAAGACTTGGTAGTTATCATTCTTCCTCCTATGGTCCCCCCATCTTGCTTTGGAACTTAGCTCACTCAGCCAGGTTGATCATGATGGTGCAGTGGACCACAAAGCGCTCCATGAAGCTCTCCGATGGTTCTGACAGCATTTTTCCTAGTATTTGTGAGCTTCATGGGAATAGACTCCCTGTTGCCCAATCAAAAAGATTGTAAGGGTGTTAGGTACTACGGAAAATTCACTCGTATAAAAATAATTTCAACTTAAGGGTTTAGACAAATGACATTTAATGCAACTTTTGAGGAAAAACAATTATACCTTACAAAATATAATTTGTTGAAGTGAAATCCTTTTTCCAGATGGTTTACAATGTTTTTTTGAACATACTGACCAAGTTTCATTAGAAACTACCTCCTGGATCAAGAGTTTTACAATTAATTTGATCCTCTGGGCACTATGAAGAAATATTTAATTAAGTTATAAAGTTTACAACTCTATATATATTTTTTAATAAAATTAATTAACTTTTAAAAAATATTATAAAGTAAATAACTAACTAACAATGCCCTAAATGTTTATATAGACAAAACTATATAGTTTTTTAATGTTATGCTGCTACTTCTGATCCTGGGCGCTTCTATAAGGCTTCTTTCCTTGGCTTCTCATGGCTAAAAAGAAACTGCAAAGCTTCAAGCTATTAACAGCTGATGCAAACTCTCACATTCAACAGGGTGCACATCTATTTCTACCTCAGACTCAAAACAAGAGTTATTTGCTGTTTTTCTTATTCTCACACTTCTCCTTTGAAGTGCCAGCATTGCTGTTCATTACCCACTGTCAAACACTTTTTAATCAGACACCTTTGTCTCGGGAAATCAACAATTTAAGCACCTTTTCACCATTATCAAGCACTCTCCTTCTTTACAAACACTTCACCTTAGACGCCTCTCACACCAAAATAGTTTGAGTTATTTCAACCAAAAGAAAAACTACTCAGAAATATTGCTGACTGTTTACGATGATTTTCGTTATATTTTCAGGCCAAATTTGGAGAAGTTGTACACAACAAAGTTGCAGATCTTGTTTTTTTCTTCCCAACAGAAAATATGGCCTCAATCTGATATTGGTTGAAAACAGTACACCCATTTTACTAAGAGGAGTGATGAATTTCTCATGGGATTTTTTCAGGCCACATTCATAAATTGGACCTTACTCTTCCAGGCTCTCTCTCAAACTCTATTCACACAAAAAATAACACTATAAAGCTACCTACATCAATCATACTAATAGCAAAACACGGGGAAATAAATTAAAGGAAACTCTTTATAAATACATATCAATTTTGAATTTACCAGAGAATATTGTCATTAATTGGGACAACTGACATAACAGTGGAGCTATCCCTTGATCATCTTCAATACTCCATACAACCTTTAATTACAGGGTTTTTACGTGCACTCACCTACTCTCAACTTTTCTGATCTCATTTGCTCTGATACAAAATGTTGAATTTGGTCAGAGATCAAATAATTGCAACACCCATGAATACACAAATCAATTAATTTATTCATTGTTGGAAGGAATTTTATACAATGAACATGCCCTTCAATTTAGGACATGTTCTTATTACATACACATATGCCTTTAACCATTTCTTATCTCTACTTTGGTGTGGTTACAACCATTCATCGATTCAACTACAACCTATAGTTAACCTTACTGTAGTACACCGTGTATTAAAACTTATACCTATGGCGAGATACCCAAATTCCTAACAATTCTCAAATAAATTTGGCAAGAGAGGGCATCCTTGTTTGACTTCAATTTTACTTCTAAAAAATTTAGGGAATCCATGGGAAGTTTGGAAATGGCCAACTAATGCCATGTTGAGCTTTATGATGGCAGTAATAAAGAGCTTTAGCCTTTAAGATATCAATAGTGCAGAGCCTTTGAAATGTTGTGATTGGATTCTACCCATTCGCAGAGGATCTCTACAACCCAAAATTCTGTGAATCTAATTCATGATGAGAAAGCTCATTTTGAGTAAGTTCATGGAGAGGCATCTAGTCGGTCCTTGTTAGGCCTTAAACTCAACCAGAAGAATGACAAAATGAGAATTATTTGGGTGTAAGTAAACATATGGGTCACCATTAGTATAAGTATGAACAAGAAGAGACAATGAAGTTGGGGTGAATTAACAAAATTTAAGATATCTAGAAGAGGGTATGGGCTCCTCTAGATCCAAAGCCACATTTATATGGAGTGCTCGTTAGAGACTATCAATGACACCTTAGATCAGAGGCAATCACGAATAAGACATGCTGCACCATCAGATGTATGAATGCTACTTGATCTTTGAGTCTCATGTTGCAAAGCGGAGACCTCAAGATAATCAGTGATGGGGGAGAGCCTGTTTGGGGCTCTTATGGATCTCAGTGAGAGAGACAAGATTCCACAATTTGACAGCATACTTGAAGTTAGCCATAGGAGATCACATGGCACCATTACAGTTCTAGTAGGCAATTGAGAGATTAATAGTGCCTACTCAAACCTATGAGTGCTATCATTTGGTAGGCCAAGGGCATGACCGCCCTGGATGAGTCTTAATCATGAATCATTGTCTTGTGATTGCAGGTCACTGCCCATTTATTATCTCTCATCGCAGCCCAACTTGAGTGGGTGCCTTTTGGAGCTCCTCTATTGGAGAAGTAGCATTGTGGACCACATGCAGATGCTTTTGTAAATGCCTTTTGCCTTGTCTTTAATTGTTTTTTGATTTTACAATCCATTGAAGATGTGTTCCACTATTGTGGAGTCTTTGCCACACGGATGTGGCCCATTTGGAAAAGTGTCCATCTTGAACCATATGGACTGTAACTGTATCCATCTTGCATTATATGGTAACTCACCTTTTAATCTTTATTTTTCCCTAGGTCATTTTTGTTGCGAACTGATTTTTAACTATGGAAGAGTGCTGAAACCATCTGCTAACACTCACATTTGTGTGCCATTGAATATGGCCAACTCCCATTGATTTTGTACAATATGCAAAGCATTGCTTCACATAGTTTTTAAATCTTTAAAAGCAATGGATTTTGTTCTCCTTCATTTAAGTTGTGTTTGTATGCATGTGATGCATGTATCAAGTATGCAGTATTTTTTATATTATAACCCCAAAGATCTTCCATAATTTTTGGATCTTGTACAGCAATTTAATTGAAGTTTGCTATGATCTGTGAATCATATTCTCAAAAATACGTTTCTGCTTGGGAATAAGGCCTTGCTCCATACTATTGAATAGGATAATTTGGATATCAATAAAGTTGTTTGGCACCTTTACAAAACACTTTTGATTGTTTCCTCCCTGTTTTCTAGTGGATCAATGACAGAATGCCTAAATTTGCATGGATGCCTTGCTAGAGCTTGTGAGTAAAGAGCACTGGATTTTAGAAGTTATCCATTTCTTTTCTCATTCAAGATGCTTTTGAACAAATTATCATCTGATTTTCTATGGCATTTGTAGTCTTGTAGTTGTGTCCGGGGCTCTCAGTTGCAAGTCATATGTTCTGGATTTTCATCAATTAAACGTGATTGCCATCAGAGTATTGGAGGATTTGAAGAAATGGGAACAAAAGCTGTTCAGTCCTTTAAGCACGGCCATGATCCAGAAGCAATATCATACCTTTCACAGGCAGATGCTGCTGCGATTGATGAACTCCTTATGGGCCCACTTGGATTTAGTGTAGACCAGTTGATGGTATTTTACTTTATTGTTATTATTGACTCTAATTCTGATCAATTTGAGTTGGACATGAAATAATTTGTACCATATATTTTAGCATATACATTGTTACAAGGATCTATCTTCTTCTAATTTTTTCTGGTGTTAGGGTCAATAAGCAGAAGCACGGTAATTGAAATATTTGTAGCTTTGGGAATTTAAATTAACTTGAATAACCATTTGATTAAATGCAGGAACTTGCTGGCCTCAGTGTTGCAACATCCATAGCAGAGGTAGGATATTTTTACCAGGGAATAGGTATTTTTCTGAAATGGCTAATTGTATATTCTGCATTTCCATGTCACCTCTGCTAATAAGCTCTTTGAGGTGCTGCTTTTTTCTGACATTTTATAGCTAGGCCATCAATTGAAACAATATGTAGATTATTAAGAGTCTTACCATTATACTATAAGATTACAGAACAAGAAATACAGGTCTAAGGTCATCCATTCCACCGAATCCCTGAAAAAATTGGTGTTCTATAAGTGAATTTGAATCCAATACAGATAATTGGCATAACCCCACAAAAGATGAAAAACAAGAAGAGACACGCATGCATGCGTGCACATGGGAAAATATGCACATGCACCTGCACATGAGCAAACATGCACATGCATAGAGATTGGAACCTGTGTAATCCTGATTCCTTAGTACACCCTTATTAGTATCCAATCTTAATACATAAACATGTCCAATCAAAATAACAGCAGACACATGATGAGAATATAAGAAATCAAAATTGACGAATCAGCACATGAACATCTGTTTCTCTTGCTAACCAACTGCAATGTCTCAGAAACAATAATAACTTGATTCTTGCAGGTTTGGACTAGGTCATTCTCATCCTCAATGCATACGGCTTTGTTTTAAAATATAATGGAAGGCGAGAAATTAAGCCTGGGAAATTTAAAGTTGTTAGGAGTGGGTCATTCTCATCCTTAAGGTTCACAGCTTTGTTTTAAAATATAATGGAAGGTGAGAAATTAAGCCTTGGAAATTTAAAGTTATGTGGGTTGGATTGTTTAAAATTAAACAAATCTTGGAAAACAGAGCTGTCAGGCTTGAGAACTTGATTGCGATGATGGTGAAAGATACAGTGAATGGTTCCAAATTAAATTTGTATTGGTCGAGGGCAGAAAATATCAATATTGAGCCTGTAAGTACTGAAGAGCAAGTACTTGATTTATTGGGACTCACCATGCGAAAAGATCAAGGATCATCTAATTTTAATAAAATTTCCTATATTGGGAAAGTAAAAAATAAAGAAGGGGACAATTATATAATCCAATCCAAGTGTCTAACACCACCATACACTCTAGACATGCTTGGACCTGTGGTACGCCCAAAAGAATTTCAATCGTTTCCGTCACAGCATGACCCTAGTTCCAATGTTAGCCCATGTTCTCCAAGCATCCTGCTATGCGACCATGTGTTTTTTTCCTTTGATCTTCCAACATACGCAATTGACTATCATATGACCCCTTCCTTCCTTGCTGTATGAACTCTATCTGACTGCCTTATGCCCTTCTCTTTGCATGTCATACTCCCTTCTCTATGCAGTCTGTATGGCAGTCTCCTAAAGCCACCAACTGCATTTCTGTACGCCTTTGCTAGTCAGGGACAGTAGGCCTCACTCACCCCATACCATCATATGCCTATGTTGGAACATACATCCCTAGATATGCATTGTCTGACCATCTAAATATATCTTATGTTGTTGTGCTGTACACCCATTATGCTGAGTCATATGCTCTTTCTGGTGTCATATGATCCTTGCTTTTGTGTTGCACCATACGATCCTATAAATACATCTTTACCATTGCCGTACACACCATTCTCTTTTGCTCAAAGTCTTTGCCTATATAGTTACAAGGGAATTTGTTGGAAAAGTTTTCACATCATATTTCTAGAAGTAAAAGTAGTCCTAGAGAAGAATCGACCTTGGCAGAGGTTACTGAGATCAATCTGGCATATGATAATAGCTCTGGTTTGCAAGGTCTTAGAGAAATTATACAGATCCAATGGCCAAAACTCCCATCCTAGAAATCTCAGCAGGAGGGATTCAACAATTTTTTATAGGTAAATGTTCTGGGCTTACTACTGCTGTCTTGGCTGAAAAAAGTAAGCACCTTCCAAGCATAGGTACCACATCCTCTTCAGTTTGCCGAAAAATAAGGAAGACGGCTTTGGATTAAGGCATTTGAAAACTCTGGCACTACACGTGAAGGCCTTATACAACCAACCTATACAACAACAAATCTGATATCCTTGGACTTGTTTCGAAATGACCTTTCCAATGGGCCTTTTGTTTTCTTGTGTGAAAGAGGAGAATCCTCTTCATATGTGGAGGGTGTCGCCAAAAATGAATGTGTCACAAAAAAGGGATGTGTCGCAGCCACAATTGGGGAACTGCTACGAGTAGATGGGGCAAGGGGTGGTTTCCTCGATCGAGATCCTTTCTTTGTCATAGGATGAACTGATTTCATGGCTAGCATTGCATCTGCATCTTCATGGTCCTTGGTGTACTAAAGAATTTTTGATGTTGGCCCATGTGCATCCTTCTTCCCCAAGCAAGCTCTGATGCCTTGGCCAGGTATCGCACACAAGTGGGCTTTCACTCGACTATATGAGCTAGTGTATCTGGGATTACAACACTTGCATGGCCAAGTATATCCCCCACTATCTAGAACCTGCACTAGCATTGTGACATACTTCCAAAGTAGTGAATGCTGATTGATTTTGAATCAAGGTTTGCCCATGGAGGTAGAACTTGCTGCCATTGTAGTTCTTGTAGCTGCAAGTTTAAAAACCAAAACATTATCGACCTTCTAAATGAGAAAAAAACCCTAGGGCATAACCTACATGTACTTGACAACTTGTTTAAATAAATGACAAAAAAATCATTAAAATGAAAACAAGAAAGGGCATGAAGATTGAAAACAAAATGAATAAAACAAAACGATAGAATTTGAAACCTTATCTTCAATCCAAGAATCCTCCTTTGAAGCTCCTCAATCACCTTGGCAACAAATGGGTCCTCGTACTAGCATATGAAGATGATAACAATGTTGCTTGATGAATTTTCAATTCTAGATGAGCCATGAAAGATAAGTTTCTTGTTTTGTGTTGTTTTATGTTATTTTTTAGAGTTTAGAGTGTGTTTTTTATTTATTTTTTCATTACTTTATGTGAAATTTAAAAAAAAAAAGTTTTTGGTTAAAAATAGGGTTTTGCCTACGGGTTCGCCCTAGGTATGTCCAGGACGGCTCGGGTTCACCCTAGGTATGTCCAGGAAGACTTGGGTTTGCCCAGGGTTATTCAACAGAGGAACCCAAGCGAACTTGGATTGTCCTAGATGTACCTGAAATGAACCCACAATCACATTTGACCTGTACTTGCACCCATAGGACCCAAATCAGGGGGCAAATTGGTATCCTAGTGGCGGGCAAATAAATTTGATGATCAGGAGTTGAAGGTGGCAATATTGAGGTTTGGAGTGGATAGAATTCGCCATATGTCTTACTTTAGTGCAAGAGAATTTGAATCCTATTTGATTTGAATGGTCTCTAGATATGTTCGGGGCAACAGGTACCCTAGTGTGCAAAATATGGATGAGGTCAAGATCACCTACATAACTGAAGATTTTACACATGTATGTGGAGTACCTTCCCATGGACAATTGGTTAATACGTGGACAAGCAACCTATAGGTCGTAAGGCCCAAAAATATTATGTTGTCCAAACATTATGCAGGGTTGACTTGATTGCTGTAGAGCTAGCTCACATGTAGGCCAAGGGACATCCATGTATTAAAAAGGATTACCTAGATTTAAAGGAATGACATTCTTTATTGGATGCGATCCATTGTTGGTTGGTTGGTTGGTGTTACGCGGGCCTTCAACATTGCCATATGGATGACTGATCACGTGATTGGATTACAAAGGGCTGAAATCTACAATTGGGGGGAGCTTTTGTCAATGAGGATTCACGAGTTCCTCTTTCCGAAGAATAAAGAGTTTTAGATGACATAACATGCCATTGAGTTGTTCCTAGATGTTTTGTATTCTCATTTGAGGAGGGTGCCTTGACTTCCCACATCTCTTATGATCCTAGTTGGCCATCAATGTTTTGATGGAAGCATTTGGGGGTTCCCTTAGCCGAGGCTAAAGAGAATATTTCGAACACTAACCCATTGCTGAAAATCGAAACGGGCTGTAGATTTGCCTACTTGAGAGGAGGATGAGAGCGAGAAAAGATGGAGATTATACTGACATTGATGTTGAGGAGCATGTGAGTGAGGAGGATGAAGGAGGTTGTACTGACACTGATATCGAGGAGGATATTGTTGATGAGGATGCCTATAGTTGCACATTATGGCTATCAAAACCTCCTCTTACTTATTTTTGCCTCCCTCCTCCCCTCCATGAGCTTGTGGTTTTTCTCCACCACTAGCCCCTTTTGTTGTGGCTCTCTGAGTCTATTATGGTTATTCCCTTGCCAATAGGGGATGAAGGGCAGCAAATAGAGCTTTGGGTGAACAAATTAATCAAACCTTGGAAATCCCTCAAATCAACCCATTATGGCCACATGCGCAAGTAATGTAAGAGCCAGAGGAAGAACATATTCAGTTGCGGGTTGTGAGACGATACCAAATTGTATGCATCAAACGCTGACCCTTCTTAGATTTGACCAAGTGATTTTCAGGCCACAGACAGTGAGTTCATTCCATTGCTTCTTCCTCGCTCCGACATTGCCAATCTATATGAGATTTCGTCTCAATTTTTGAGAACATGGGACCCATGTGTCAGGGGCTATTTGACATTTCCAATGTGGTTTGAGATTTGGATGTTGCAGTTTTGCAATCACAAGTACAATTGATTTTGGATGAGGCAGCTTAGATTCAAAAATTTGTAGAAGAGAATTGTCACTTGGAATTTGTTAAGATGTTTGTGAACTAGGGATGGCCAGAGCGTTACACTCTTGAGATGACTCAGTGGTGGTTGCCCAGTCGGACTTCACCTTTTGTTACTCGTGTGACCGTGTCCATTGTGTGTTGGAGTTCTCACACACTATTGAACATATTTTCCCATACTAGTATTTGATGGTTTTGTTGACTATGTGCGAGCCATGTCGACTTGTGAACGAAAAGGACAAAAGTACTCTTGAAAATGTAGACTCGAGGAGTCAAATGGAGGAGTACTAGAAGCAACTCAGCTAGTAGACCCAACTTACACAGATTCAGAATCAAAATGTTGTTGTATATGAGCAGGAGGTGACACATGATCTAGATCCAAGGTGGTTAGGGGGAACACTCTAAATTAGGATCTAGATGTGTTACATGCGTATGTAGAAGCAATATTGAATAAGATGGAGAGTAGAGAAAGTAGTAGAACTAGAACAAAAAACAATGTTAATTTGTGCATTCTGTACTTGCCTTGAGAAAGTTGTATGGGTGTCTACCTTCTACTGTTTGCTTGCTAACTAATACTACATGTGTGTACATAGATTGCAATGCCACAAAGGCTAAAACCGTTATGGAAGTTGAACTATTTGTGTTTCCGTGTGCGATTCTTGATCTTTTGACGGTTACATGGCTCGAGTGTTAGGTGTGTTATATGCTGACAAATGCTTTGGCATAATGCAAGCCCTAGAGGTGCCACTTGGCATTGTGCAGAGTGTCCATGTGGTCGATGTGCAATATGGGTGTTTTGCACATAGATTGAGTTGTGCGGTATGTTTGAAGGTGTTGCGTTGTTGGCTGATGTTGTGTGCATGGCCCAGTGTGGCACAACGTTGTGTACGTTGCGCAAAGTGCATGGAGGTTGTGCCGCATGGTATGTTGAATTGTGCCAAATGATGTTGAGATTGATCATCCAAAATTTGGTGCGATACGTTGCCCCTCAATCTTGCAAGGGCTAAGCCCTTGACAATTACACGCTCCATGTCTATCGAGTGAAGTGTGCAATTTGATCTTCCGAGTTGTGTGATATGTTTCCTAGTGTTGCTTAGGAGGCATGATGTTGGGAGCTATGCAGAGGGGATCAAAGTGCAAGAGCTATGCAACTTGTTTCTTGGTGTTGCGTAGGATGCACATTATGTGAGGAACTGGGTGGAGGTGAACAAGTAACCAAGGCACTCAAGGTAATAGTGCAAGATTGTGTGGATGTGTGCAAATCATTTGCCCTTTCTTGAGAAACAATCATCTTGATTGTGTTTAGTCTAGGAAACAAGTGTGCCATCTTGGCTTCTAGCTAATATCGGGTGAACCATTTGCCTTGGGGTTTGTTTTTACTGTCCATGACAACTCTGTATATCGGATCAGACAAATCGTGGGTGTACATGGTTTACACAATTTATCTATTTCTACCATATATACATAGATAGGCCCTTGTGTTGACAATTATAATTGTTTCAAGGAGACTGAGGGGGAGAAGCCCTATGTATATATCTCTATGGGGGGAAACTATCTAGACTTGACACCCTTTACTCTCCTTTATAAACTATAGGCTATAGGTTGAGGTTGTGCTACTGTAGGTGGTGGATGTGACACAGTCCTCTCAATAGTTCGCGTGACATGTTTAGAGCATGGAATCACTTCAGGAATCAAATCTCTTACTACCCACTTATATGATGATTCTTCGAGGATTGGTTGTGTACATACCATGGCAACTATGCATGCCCAATTGTTGTATATCACAAGTATTAGTTGTTGTCATATTACAAACTAGCTCCTCTTTAAAAGGATGGATAGCATATGAGAAACAACATTGATGAGTGATATGTATACTTTTGGTGCTGTAGGAGCTAATCCATCCCAAACTGTAGGGACGTGGATGAGGCATGGTTTGAAGATTCAGTCTCTTAACGGTTGCTTCAGGGATGATATTGTTCATGCTACCAGCATTGATAAAAAAATCCAGCGGTTGCCCTTGCGTTCACATGTGAATGGAATAGGTGTTTTGCTTTAGCATTTGGCACTACTGGGGTGTTTGTTGTTTTGATACAAGTAGCTTTCGGGTCTGTATCCTCTATGATGGCGAGAATAGTTGCTTGAATCTACTGTTCTAATCCAACCTCACAGTTAAACGTCTCACTGGCAAATCTCACTGGTTATATTCAAGAGCACTCACTCTAAGGAAGCACCCACTTCCTAACTGAGCACCAACTCAGTTTGTCTGATGGCACCCATTGGTCAGAATTATGAAGCTACAACTTCAAAATACAAAAAGAATCAAACTCTATTTCTTTGTTACAAGCCTTGTCTGTAACTGCTCAATCTTTGCACATTATCTATGTGCTCTTTCTTCCTCTCTGCCTCACTCTCTTTGTGTCTGGATATATCTCTCTGTCCCTCTAACTTTTTGTCTGTGTCTGCATGCATCTCCAATCGACACACTTTGAGTCGCTCTAGTAGCTCCTTTTGCAATTGCAACAACATACAAGTGACAATGTTCTAGAGGTCGTATATATATATATATATTGAATCTAGGGTTTCATGTCTTCAAAATGTGTTTACACTCAGACCACACCTTACTGGTTCCGGTTATGGATCTCATTTAATTTGGCTTGGCATTTACACCTCTCACGTCTCGATTCATGCTTCACGTCGTAATGTTCTGGTCTCTTTACTATATTTGGCAACTACTGGATTCAAGTCATAAATGCGTAGCTTCCTTAATTGTAGATTGATCGGTTGGATCAATTCAATCTCGAGCTTTGTGTAGATATGTCGAGTTTATCACAAGTTCTGTCTATTCCTCCACTTGATCGTTAGAGCATATTAAATGCAGGATTTTGATTTTTTTCTTCATGCCATTTTTACGCTCTTTTCATTAATTGTCAAGCTCATTTTTGCATCTCACTATCTCCTATATAATTGGATTGCTTTCGCTCCTTTCGATTATCCTCGATATGCTCGATCTTTAGCTTTCTATTGTCTCATTAACTACATGTCACATTGCATCACTGACTCCACTTTGTTTTGTTGGATTTTCCTTATCGAGCTTTCCGCGTGCCGTTCCATCTCTGAAGATGCACGATCTTTATATTGGTGTGGTCGTTAAACTCCGACATGTTGCCCTTATCTCGTTTCTTTCGACGTCTTTAAGATGCTTCCACATCGTCGATCTCTTCAGACTTGCTTGATCTTTAACTCGACTTGATCCTGTGGCACTTGTGAAAATGCCCTCCGAGACTCCACTTATCCTTCGATAACGTTGCGAGTGACCTATACTTCCGAAATATCCTTCGAAAACTTTGTAAGTGACCAGTTCATTCGAAAGTATCCTTCGGGACCTTAGTTGCATGTCCTTCTGCCTTAGACAAATTCTCTAAAAGAATTCGTCAATGTCCTTCTGAAAGTGTCCCTTGGGATTTTTGGCATGTACCCTTCGGGGCTTTTCAAAAAGCCTTTTGAAAACTTTGCAAGTGTCCTCTGGTCCATTCGAACTATCCTTCAGAACAATTGCAAGTGTCCCTTCAGAAATTTTGCAAAGTACCCTTCAGAACGTCAAGGTGATCTTCGGGACTTTTGATTGGGACACATACCCTTCGGCTTTTTTGTAAATGTACCCTTCAGAAACTTCAAGGTGATCTTCGGGACTTTTGATTGGGACACATACCCTTCGACTTTTTTGTAAATGTTCCCTTCGAAAACTTCAAGGTGATCTTCGGGACTTTTGATTGGGACACATACACTTTGGCTTTTTTGTAAATGTACCTTTCAGAAACTTCAAGGTGATCTTTGGGACTTTTGATTGGGACACATACCCTTCGGCTTTTTTGTAAATGTACCCTTCGGAAACTTTGTTCAAGTCACTTACCCTTCGACATTTTTGCAAAGAACCCTTCGGAATTTTTGTTCGGAACAATTTTTTTGACAAAGACTTAACCATTTTTCCCGAAAGAATTCGGTGAGGCACTTTCTCCGAAAGAAAACGCTTCCTTCGGAACTTTGTTGTGGACATTTTGTCCGAAAGAATTCCCAAGCTTGTAAAAACGACTAAGTGTGGAGACCAAACATTTTCCCGAAAGAATTCCAAAACTTTCGAACATTTGTTTGCGGGCTTGCTGTTCGAAGAGTCTTCAACATTTCTCCGAAAGAATCACCTGAGCCACTTCTTTCGAAATAAATTCCCAGACAAATGCAAAGGTGCAAAAACAACTAAGTGTGGAAACTTAGTAGGCTTTTAGCTGAGGGACAACCTTATGCATTTGTAACATTTGCTTTACTCATCCTTATGACTTAGAACTTAGACCACAAAGAATAGGCACAAACCTAATTATAGTGTGATCATTTACTTCAGATGCTGCCATATATGCAAATGCAGTCACCATCAAACTGTGTACTCAACACATTCAACTCCATGAGAACTCTACAACTGGTCTGCTCAGCTCAACACCTTTGTCATTAATGCTTGATAGTACATTCTTCATTTGACATCAATGACAATGTTTCAGACATCAATATCCTTTTAGACCACATTTATTAATGATACTCAAATTTGCCAACAGACCAATTTTTGCACCCTCATTTTGCAATAGTTTGGTCCTACTGCATTTGATGACTTCATTGGAGCATTCACTAAACTTCGTCAAACCTGAACTGTGAGAATATCAAACAGAATTTGAAAAACTAGCATTCACATAGAGGGATTGTTTAATGAGTTCTTCAGGGGTTGCTTTGGCAGTGGACTGAAGGATGCCATTTGATCTGAGGTCAAAATGTTCCGGCCAAACACGATGATGGAAGCCTTAGGGTTGGCTAAGTTGGTAGAGGACAAGATCGCAACTCAGCAACGATTCAAATCCAATTTTGCTCCATTCAAAAATACAGCTTCACAATGATCTCAAACAATGTCAGCGCCCAAAACCACTCCTATCAAGCGTTTGATTGAAGCAGAGATGCTAACTTGTAGAGAAAAAGGACTATGTTATAACTGTGATGAGAAATTCACTTGGGGACATCAATGTGTCGAGCAAAAGCTCTACCTATTGGATGTGGACTCTCCACCTGAAATTGAAGATTGGGAAGATGTTCAGGATACAACAGATGATCCAGAAGAAGCTCCACAGATTGTGGAACCTGCTTCTCAAGAAGACCAACTAGAGATCTCTCTTTATGCCTTAGTAGGAGTCACTACCCCACAAACCATGCGGGTCAGGGGTTACTTCAAGAAGCTCCCTCTCACAATACTCATTGATTCGGGTAGCACTCATAACTTCATTGATCCTTGGATCGCCAAATAGGCTGATTGTTCTATCCATTCTTGCTCCAACTTTGAAGTCATGATTGTCAATGGGGCCACATTACCTTGCAAAGGGAAATGTCACAATGTGCATATCTCTATTGGAGATTATAACTTGCACTCCACCATGTTTGCCTTGCCCTTAGGCCGATGTGATGTTTTGGGAGCTCAATGGTTACGCACACTTGGACCCATCTTATGGGATTTTGCTGAACTTTGGATGCAGTTTTCATTCAATGGGCAAAAACACACATTGAACGGCTTACAACTAGGGTCTCTTAGCATTATAAGTTCACATCGCATGGAAAAGCTTCTTAATAAAAATTCACATGGTGTCATTGCCCAACTCCATTCCATTCAAATGCAACCATCAACAGTCTCCACTACTCATCTACAAACCATTCTGCAGAGGTATGCACGTGTCTTTGCCGAACCAGTGAGATTGCCACCTTCATGGCCAGAGGACCACCGTATTCAACGCCTTCTTGGAAGCGTTCCTCCCAACATCAAGCCTTATCGCTACCCATTTCAACAGAAGATTGAGATCGAGATGCTCATTCGAGACTTACTGAAGCAAGGCATTATTTGCCCCAATACCAGCTCATATTCTTCCCCAGTTCTCCTTGTTTAGAAAAAAGATGGGTCAAGATGCCTCTGCATTGATTTTCGTGTGCTTAATCACCTTACAATCAAGGATAAGTTCCCGATCCCTTTTATTGATGTGCTTTTTGTTGAGCTTTATGGCATTCATTTTTTCTCCAAGTTGGATCTTCGCTCTAGATATCACCAGATTCGGCTTCATGAGGATGATATCACCAATAAAGCTCTTTCTGGCAAGAATTTAGTGCTCTCTACTTATGAGAAGAAAATGATGTCCATTTTGCATGCAATACAGAAGTGGCGGCCATACCTACTGGGTAATTATTTTTACATCAAAATTGATCACCAGAGTCTAAAATATTTCTTGGAACAACGGGCCTCCGCTCCATCACAACAGAAATGGGTCAGCAAACTCATGAGTTATGACTATGAGATCACTTACAAAAAGAGGGTAAGGACAATATTGTGGCTGATGTTCTATCTCGCACATTTGCGAACCAAGTTTCCCTTTTAGCTATTTCCATGCCTATTCCAAATTGTTTGGACATTGTACAATAGGGGTATGTCAATGACTCCTCATTATCTCAAATCATTCAATAGTTGGCCACTAACCCCTCGGTTGTACTGCATTATTCATGGGATGGTGCTTCTCTACAATACAAGGGTTGTCTGGGGCTTCTCCAGAGCACAGATCTTCAACAGACTGTATTCTATGAACTCCATGCTTCTCCATCTGCATGGCACTCAGGGTTTCTCAAAACTTATGAGCGGGCATGACGCAACTTCTTTATGAAGGGAATAAAAAAGGCAATTCAACAGATGGTGGCTGAATGTGATACTTGCCAACACAAAGGTGAAACAACACTCATCCTTGGGTTGCTCGAACCCTTGCCCATCACTACTAGTATTTGGACAGATATTTCTATGGATTTCATTGAGTGGCTCCCTAAATTTGGAGGGAAAATGATGATATTGGTTGTGGTTGATCGCCTCTCCAAATATAGTCAATTTTGTGCCTTCAGCGATCCCTATACCACCTCCACAGTCGCACAAATTTTGCTGGACCAGATTTTCTGTCTTCATGGCATTCCTTCGTCCATTGTCTTAGATCGTGATGCAACCTTCACCAGCCATTTTTGGACATAACTATTTCGATGCACCGACACCCAACTGAAGATGAGTTCCGGATATCATCTACAAACAGATGGCCAGATTGAAATTGTCAACAAATGCTTGGAAACTTTCCTTCGTTGCTTCACCTCAGAGCAACATCAGTGGGCAAAGTGGCTGCCTCTTGCCGAATGGTGGTACAATCCCTCCTACCACACTTCAACGAAAATGACTCTATATGAAGCAGTCTATGGTCAAGCACCATCAGTGCTCTTTCCGTACACCCCCAATAGTTCATCCGTTCAAGTGGTCGACATGATTCTTCGAAATCAGAATCAGATCCTTAGTACTTTGCAGGACAATCTTCATATGGCACAAAAGTGAATGAAACAATACGCAGATCAACACCGTCTGAGTGCACTTTTCAAGTAGGCGATATGGTTTTTCTTTGTCTGTAGCCATACAAACAATCCTTCCTAAAACTCAAAGGGCGTCATAAGCTAGCTCCTAAGTTCTATGGGCCCTACAAGGTTCTTCAGAAGATTGGGTTAGTTGCTTATAAGTTGGAGCTCCCACCTCGAGTTCATCTAGTATTTCATGTCTCTTGTCTGAAGAAAGTTCTTAGCACAAACATTAGAGTGCAGACTATTTAACTAGACCTTGATAATGAAGGATCCATTTTTCTCGAGTCGGAGGCAATCCTGGACAGGTGCACATGCCAACTTCGATCCCGCTCCATCACCGAGGTTTTAATTCAGTGGCATGGAATGCAACTAGAGGATGCAACATAGGAACCACTATTTCAGTTTTGACACCAATTCCCATATTTGAAGATTTGAAGACAAAGCTTTTTTTAAGAGGGAGGGGATGTTATGAACCCGTGATATCTTTTCTCTTTACTTTGTTAGTTTAGTAGTTGCTATGGACGCATATGCTTTGTAAGTCATCTCGTGAGTATTTTGTTTAATCCCACATTCATGGGAAGTGGTAGTTACTTAGATTAGAATTCGTATATAAGTAAGTGTTGAGGCCAATGAAGGCATCCATGAAATAATTGTATTGAGCTTGTTCAAAGGAGGTTGCCTCCTCGAAGTGGTCTACGATCAATTCAATCTTTTCAAGTCTTCTCTGTCAGATTTACTTCGTGCTGCTAATTCTTGTTATTTTGTGAATTTTTATTAATTGTTGCAGGAGGATCCTCTCATCACAAGTGAATTAATCCCTAGATAAGGTTAGTAGCTGGAACAAGAGACATACATAAAAAATGACTGAACTAACATTACTTGCATAACAAGATGTGAAGACATGCAAACACTACAACATGCTGAGAGGATTGAATATGCAAGATATGCACTTGTAGTGCACCTAGAGAAATAAAGAAATAAAACATATTAATTTCCATGATTGACCAAGATAGGTCAATGACACTCAAGAATATACCCAATTACAATAGAAAGTGCTAGGGTAAAAGGACCCTAGGTGTAACACAAGAACAAGATTATTAGATGGCTAGCCAAAATCCAATTTAAATGGAAATGCTAAATAAGCTATTCTAGTGTACTACAGATGAGCAATCTAAAAAGAAAGTAAAGAAGGGAGGATTAAAAATGCCAAATAGCTTATCTTCACTTACTCTTTTTGTAGATTGGATGTTGCTCGAATTGATCGTGATTTTAGTTGCAAAGGCTTGATTGAGGCGTGTCAGGGATTCGGCAACACTTCTCCTTGAAATGTTGATGTTTCATTGATTGGCTTGATGAGTTGAATCTTCGATGGGTAGTTTTTGGACTACACTTCGCTGTATAATTTAAGTTTAGTAGAAATGAGGGTGAATAACTCCATTTATAAATTTGGTTTGATTAATGAAAGCCATTGATCTTCGTTAGAGATCAATAGTGGATGATGATTGAATTGATGGGAGATTATTAAATTGTTTAGTGGGAATCTTAGGAGTGGAAAACAAGTGGGGACTTTGGACCCGTGGAGGATTAAATGAGATTATGTAATTTTTTTTAAAAAAAAATTTTAAAGGCTTGGTAAACTTTTTAACGTGACTGGTGGCGCTGGCTAGACACGCCTAATACAGGTACCACGGGGCGGGAGGAGACTAGAACTTGAGACCAGCAGAGCCGCAGCGGAAATACTTAGCCAACCAGGCTAGGGCCCCCACCCTAATGAGATTATTTAATTTAATAGTGGAAGTTAGTGGATTTGTGGTGGATTATTAAATTTGGAGAGAGGAATTTTTGGATTATAAAATTTAGATGATGGGGGATAGCGGAGCTCGTGACATCATTGAAATTTGGAAAGAAGGATCTTTGGATTATAAAATTTAGATGATGGGGGAGCCTATGACATCATTGAAATTTGGAAAGTGGAAGGGGGTGGAAGATGATGTCATGATATGGGGATTATTTGATTTTTGGATTTTGGTAATTGTGGATATTCAAAATCCATGGAATTAGTGAAGGATTAGTTAGTTAATTCGGATTCATTAACTAATGCAATAGGATGCAGATTTTATGGGATTGGAGGTGGTTATGGAAGAAATGACTTAATTGGCTAGGGGGTGATGAATACCGAAGCCTTGGGATGTTAGTGCGATTAGAAGATTGATTAGCTAAAATTATCATGAAGTGTCAAATTTAAGTGTTTACATTTTGACTCTCTTTGAGAAGGCATTGCGAGACACGATGAATAGAGTAACTACTTTTCAAAAAAGAAGCAACCAAAAAGGTGGATGGGAAATTAGATGATGATGATTAAAGAATGTGATGGATGATGCCCCCTAGAGAGGACATGCGGGGATGAAGGATATGTTTGGGCTCTTGAAAAAAAGAGAAAGAGGCTCGAATGATAGAATCAATGGGTGGGTGATGAAGAAAGAGGGGTTGGGATGTAGGATGTGATGATGAAATTAATCCGTGGATAAACTTAACCCACTCAAGCTAATGCTTGCATGCTTTTATTTTCGATGATAATGGACTGAGTTGTCCCAAACAAGGCTGATTTGGGAAAGATATATCTCGAGATAAGCTACACACTTTGGTCTGCCCAAAGCAGGGTGAAAGCTGCAAGCTTAGATTCTTAATTAATTGATTGATTGATTTGCCAACATAGAAAAATGAAATGAAACAGAGAAATGAGATGAAGAACAAAACGTAGAAGATGGCGGTGGAAGGATGGTAGTGATAAATAGGTAGATTGGGGAATTGAAAGCAGATGTGAGAGAATGTTAGCTCCTGTGCAAGAGAACGGGAGAATGAGAGATGTTGCAGGAAATGAAAGTAGTGAAAAGATGTCTAAAGTAGACGAAGGAGAAAACATAATGGTGATGAAAATGAAGGATAAGGAACACATGGAAGAAAGGATATGGGCGAGCAAAGGAGTGGAAGAAGGAAACAAAAAGGATGACAGGGGAGTGAAGTAGGTGGTATTGCGATCAACTAAGCATTGATAGGAAAAGTGATGGTGAGGAAGGTGATGAGCCAAATGGTAGATCAGATGGTGGCTTTGGAGATGAAAAAGGAATGGAAAATGTCAAGGGGTTCAACCAAGAGGGGTAAAGCGGAGGATTGGCCGAGATGGAGGCGTGGCACGAGGAGGGCTATCAATCAGCTTGTTAAAAGAGGTTGATAAGCTCGACAGGTGATTAAAAGAGATTGACAGGCTGAAAGGGATGAGGTGATGGATATTGATGAGCAGTGATGGTGTGAGTAGTTTATTACAGAGGAGGAATGTAATAAAATTATTAGGGATGATAATGGAAATGAATGGTAAGAATGATAATAAGACTGGCCGAGCTTACCTTAGAAACCCTTGGAGTTAACTAATAAAATTTATTATACCATCTGCACATATGCTTGTGTCAACCTATCACACCTTTGAAATATTCATCAATATGATAATTCATCATTGCTGGCACTCACTTAACTCCTAAACTAATGCTTGTAATCCATACTCGTAGCTTTTGCTTTACTTGGGGCAAATCAATTCACCATTATCTGAACATCACAAAGCAAACAAGCATTAGCTCAAGTGAGCTAATTTCATCCCTGGGTTAATATCATCCATTCATAATCATACCTCCCTAAAGGGAGAATTACATTTGGCCTAAGGTCCATTTGGACTATGTAGGCAGTGCTCAGTTACATGGGGTTTTTGAGGTAAGCTCAGACATTTTTCCTTCCCTTTCCCTTCCCCAAAATCATTATTTCATCCTTAATCCATGCAATAGGTTAAAACCTTGATCTATACTTGCAAATCAATCAATCGATTTAATATCCATCAAAGCTTGCAACTTTCACATCAATCTTGCAACTCCATCATTGGGATATTTTTCCACATCCGCCCTACTTGGGGAAAATCAAACTGTGTAGCTTATCTCGGGATATAGGTTTTTCCCAAATCAGCCTTGCTTGGGGCAACTTAGTCCATCATCATCAAAAATCAAAACATGCAAGCTTTAGCTCAAATGGGTTAAATGCATCCACGGATTAATTTCATTATCACATCCTACATCCTAACCCCTCTTTCTTCATCACCCACCCATTGATTTTTTCATTCTAGCTTCTTTCTCTCGTTTTCAAGAGCCCGTTTGTATCCTTCATCCCGGCATGTCCTTGCAAGGGGGCATCAACCATCACATTCTTTCAGCATCATTGTCTAATTTTTCATCCACTTTTTTTCGGCTTCTTCTTTCTTTGAAAAGCCATTACTTCATTCATTATGTCTCATAATGCCTTCTCAAAGAGGGAAATGTGGACACTTAAAATTGGACACTTTGTGACAATTTTAATTAATTAGTATTCTATTTGCACTAGCATCCCTAGTCTTCACTATTCATCACCCCTTAGCCAATTAAGTCTTTTTTTCCATAACCACTTCCAATCCCATAAAATTTGCATTCTATTCCATTAATTGATTAATTAGAATTAATCAACTAATTCTTCTTTAATTCCATGGATTTTGAATATCCACAATTATTAAAATCCAAAAATCAAATAATCCCCACACCATGACATCATCTCCCACCCATTTCCACTTTTCAAATTTCAATGATGTCACAGGTTTTGTCTGCCCCCCACCATTTGAATTTTATAATTTAAAGATTTTTCTTTCCAAATTTCAATGATGTCACAGCCTCCGCCTATCCCCCATTATCTAAATTTTATAATCCAAAGATTCCTCTCTCCAAATTTAATAATCCATCTCAAATCCCACTAACCTCCACTATCAAATTAAATAATCCCATTTATTCTTTCATGAGTCCAATGTCCCCACCTATTTCCCACTCGTAAGGTTTCCACCAAACAATTTAATAATCTCCCATCAATTCAATTATCCTCCGCCGTTGATCTTCAATCAAGATCAATGGCTCTCATTAATCAAACCAAATCTATAAATGGAGCCATTCACCTCCATTTCCACTAAGCTTGAATTATACAACGAAGTGCCGTCCAAAGGCTATCCATCGAAAATTCAACTCATCAAGCCAATCAATTAAACATCAACATTGTAAGGAGAAGTGTTGCTGAATTGCCAATGCACCTCAATCAAGCCTTTGCAACTACAACAATCAATCATCTATCCAAGTGACATCAATCTACAATAGAGTAAGTGAAGGTACGCGATTTGGCATAGTTTTTAATCCTCCCTTTATTTTTTTTTTAGAAAGCTTATCTGAAGTACACTAGAATAGATTTAATTAGTTTCCATTTTATTTGGATTTCTAACAATCTAATAATCTTGTTCTTGTGTTACACTAAGATCAACGACTAACTAAATAAAAGAAGAAGAAGAAAAGCACTGAAAATAAATGAAGGATAAACCCAACACAATAAAGCCCCCAACCTATGTGGTTAGGGTACCAATACAAATAGCCATTTGGTGGAAGCAAGAACTCCTATGGGCTGATGAAAATCAGAAAGATTGGATGGTAGTCCCACGAAACATCTCTAACTATGCCTAGGACAGAGGAATCATTTGTGTCATCGTTTATCATTGTGAAAGATCTATTGTAGGATCTGATAATGTTCATTGGGGAGTGTCTAGGGCTGAGGGGGCTAGGTTGGGTAATCCTAGGAGGAAGCAAAACACTCCCCCTAGAATCCGTCGTAACATCCAAGGCCTAAGAAACTCTTTTAGCAGTGAAGAAATTTGCAATGTGTGCTGGTCCGTGTGGCCCGAGAAGCGGTGGTGAAGGAGCAGATCCATGATGCCCCCAACCTCAATATTGAAAACATCTTACCTACAGATATCCTCAATGGTCTATGATAGCATACAATGGAGATTCTAGTCTACAAATGGGTGTCACTAAATTGATGATTTTGTAATCTGATATACTTGTCTAGGGGATTGGATAAAAAAGTAACTGAAATAAAAATAATCTCATATCTTATTAGCTTCAGGATTTTCTCCGTTCTAACATGGTTAAAGTAGATATTAAATAATAACCTGGGAAATGAGTTTCAACAATGATAATCTTTATTTCATGAACTTAAGATGCAATAATGAAGTTTGAGAGATTGTATGACTATGTTGTTTGTATCAGTTTTATGCCGTGCTTAGAAAAAGTTGTGCTTGAAGAAAATGTTCAAAATAATCATTCTAATTCTTCATCTTTGTTAAAAACTTGGCTGTGTTCACATAGGTTTACAAACTGAATGAGTACAACCGGGTGCTAATTATTTGTGGCCCTGGCAACAATGGTGGTGATGGATTGGTGGCTGCACGCCACCTTTATCATTTTGGATATATGCCATCTGTTTGCTATCCCAAACGCACTGATAAGCCTCTTTACCATGGGCTTGTTACTCAGGTATGTTTTCTCTTAGATGCGGTCCCCATGAAAGGTATTTGACATTTCACTCGGTAAAATTACAAACTTATTGCAAGACAAAATGAGGGATAATTTTTCAAAAGAACCTTAAACTGTGTTTTCTTGTGTTTTACAGCTGGAGGCTCTTGCTGTTCCATTCTTGCCACCGGAGGATTTGCCAACAGAACTGGCTAGTGATTTTGACATTATTGTGGATGCTATATTTGGGTTCTCTTTCCATGGTAAGGATTATTATTTATCATATTAGCTGCCTAGGGTGATAGTGCACTTCTAAAGTTTGTGGCACTAGTGGCTACATTTCATAGATAATGAAACAATACATTATATAATTTGGTTTTGACTATATATCTCCTTGTTATCTGGATAAATTAACAGTTGAATATAAATTCTTAAAACAGAGCCAACTCAGACATTGATAAAGAAACCAAATTATAAGCAGAAGTCAAGAGAGACAGACAGACATATAATATATTTGAACCTATGCAATAACTGGATCTAAAGAATAACAGAATTTGGGTGGCAACTAGGTGGCCAACCCCATGGCTGTCCCTGATGTCACCTTGTAAGACTGGAAATCTTCTTAACAAAATCTGTTCTCTGCATTGACACATGCTCTTCAAATATCTGGCAGGCCTCGAGTTGGTTCTCAACTAATTTAGATACCTGTCTTTGCTATCAAACTATCATAACTAACCTTCATGATTGCTTTTAATTGATATTGGACACATGATATTATATTAAAAGTACAACAGGTTATGCCACAATGACTCATCAGGGGACATGATATGCCTATAACACGGACTATTACAGTTGGCTTCTTTAACAAACTTAATGGATGCATGCTTCCTGCTGAATTGTTTTGGTTCAGAATTGTTAATGTGATATTTATGATGGTCTAGTTCAATTTATTGTGGACAGTTAAGAGTCTTGTCTTTTTTTTTATTGGAAATTTCTGCACGGTTAGTTTTTGTGTTTTTATTTTTTGGTTTAAGGCAGCTTTGTCTTTTGCTGCCACGACTGATATTGGTTTTTGATATGTCTCATTGATTTAAGGTGTTTGTTTTCTATATTTGAATATAAAAAAAACTACTAAATGTGTTTTAACTTATTGTAAATTTAGAAAGAAAGAAATTTTATTAATGTCCATGTATGACCAAATTTAGGTCAATGGGACTCGAGGATACAACAGTTAACAAGAGAAAGTTCTATGAAGAGAGAATCCTAGAAGCCAAACAAAGGAATAAATTTACAACAGACAAAATAAAGGAGTGTGCCACTGACATAGGTGGTAATGAAAACAATACAAACTGCAATGAAGGGCGACTTGGAGCCCCAAAAGCATGTGCCGATGAAGACTGGAAGCAAACTTCACTGAATATCTTTATTTGTGCTTGAAGTGGAGAAGCCCTTTGAGCCATCATTGATCATTATAAAGATTTGATAGTGCTCACTGGGGAGTATCCACTGTTGGAGGTCCCAGGTTGGGGTATCTCAAGAGGAAGCAAAGCACTTCATCTTGAATTCCTTCCAACATCCACGGCTGGGGTAACTCCCATAATAGAAAAAAAACTTGTAATATGAGTTTTCCCCTTGGGGGTGGCCGTAAGTAGTAGATCCATGTCATCGGAAGGAGCAAAGCCATGTCAATGGGAAGAAGCAGAGTAATGATGTCGAGGAAGAGTACGTTGGGGGATTTGAGTAATCTGAGTGGTGATGGTGTGTTGAGAGAAGCACCGTCTAACTGATCAATTAGCTTTGGTGTGTGGAATACTGGCGTCCAAAGGGCGCTTAGAGTGTTGGGTGGATCAAACATGGATAGAGTGGAAGAGGATAGTATCGAGATCCTAAAAGAGAAAGGGTTAACAATTAGATGAAATAAAATAAAATTCTAAAAGTTAACCAATTTCAGACTCTAGATTTTAGGGGGTGATTTTAGATGCCTTTGATTCAAAATTTGGAAAAATATCTCTTGATTGCAATTTAGAGATCTCATTGAGACTTTGTAGAAAGTATTTTAAAAAAATGATTTTTTGGTAGCAAATCCAATGATATTCTGCGAATAATTGTAATAATATTGTATGAAATAGCATGTGAATAGGATTTTTTTTGAAGTTATATCTATAGGAAAGTTATTTTGAGTCGGGATCTCTAGTTAAGAAGGTTAGTAAAGCCTTGAGGGGATCCTTGGCCTTGGGAAAAAAGGAATCCTAGGCCTATGGTCTAGTTGCCGTTATTTAATGCTCTTCATTTGAGTGTTGCAATGCTTTTAAACTTTGTTTCAAGAGTGTGATGTCTATGCTTTAGCACTGAAAATTTGTAACGTCCCTTTCCAGTCAAATTTGAACAATTCTGGATTTTACATAAACCCTTAATTTCTAAATTGGCAATTAAATAAATGATTCTACAATTGTTTTCAAAGATATAACAAAATTGTAATTTAACAAGAAAGTATCAACTTTATTTCAATTGTGTAATCGTTTTGCAAAATGGGTTTATTACCAAAATCAGATTACAAAGGAATGCGAACTATATTTATGAAATTCCAACCTTAAACTTGTTGGAAGGGCAGTGTGTTGCTAAAATGCTGGAATTTATTTGTTCTTATTTTTTAAAACCTTGATCTTTAAAAGGGCAAAAGAATATTTTATGAAACCCTTGTGATCCCTTGGTCAACTCTAGAAACTCCACTGGTAGTTGTGTTCTCTGTATCGGGCAGCGGAAACCCTACTATAAGTTGTGATCTTATTTCTGCACCTGGTGGAAACACTGACAACAAAGCCAGTCAACACTGCTGTATTAAATGATGCGTCGAGACTATTGTTGCTATATATTGCGATTTGCAGTCATAACATTAAACCCCATGCCAAGATGCAAACTTACAAATCTGAAACCCTAGTGCTCTGTTGAATTGATATTTGAAGATTTTGATGTAACACACTTGTAATTTTTGAATGAAATTACCTCAAAGGGTTAGAGGGTTCTCATCCTCAAACCTAAATCTGAATGGTGAGGGTTTTCATCTTCACAATTCATTCCAACTATAAGGGATTTTGTACTTATGCTGAAAACCGATGAATTGAAAGGCTTAAATAATTGAGAAATATTGATAATAAAAATTGAATGATTTACAATGAGGACTCTCAATATAGACTCAATTGTCACTTTTAGGGTTAGGGCTATGCTTTCAGTTTTAAGGTTTTACTTTTCACTTTTACCCTTTTTTTTATTTTCATTTTTCCCTTTTCTCACCTTTATTTTTTATTTCTAATAATAGTAAAGTAATATTAAGTTGTCAATTTTTTTTTAATAAAATAAAAGGTAAGTTAGTTAGACAACTTAAAAAATTAACTTCAATATTTTTTACTTTATTTAAAAAAGGAGACAAGACAATTCGCCCTTCCCAAAGATTACTTGTCCTCAAGCAATCCCTGAACCGTGCTGCGAATACTAGGTTCCCAAACCAATCTTTTTGTTTCTTCCATTTGTGATGTTTCTCCAATTGTCTTAGTCATGCTCAAGTCTGAATTTGCATCTTCTGGCTTCCTTGGAAACTGTTCTTCATGGAAAATGTTCTTTCCATTCATCTCACTGAAAACCGCTATAGCAATTTGGGGTTCTTCCGTCTCATGAAGAGATAGAGCTGAACTTTATAATGAAGGCATCAACCCTTTCTTGCATTTCTTGAGATGCAATTAAGGCCTCTTATGCCATTCCAATGACCATATCCCTGTCTTTAATCACACAGATATACTTTGATTTCATTGTTTCCAATGTACTCTTTACTATTTGCAAATTTGCAAGAGTGATTGTATGCTTAGTGATAGCAACATTTACTTCACCCATAGTGTTGTTCTCAGCTGTAGTTTGAGCACTTTGGAAACTTAGAGTTAGATCTTCAATGAGCTTTTTCGTACTATCCAACTCTATTAGGACTTGCTCCTCTTTCTCTTCTATTATCATCAGTTGTAGCTCTTCAATATTTTGTTATACTTTCTTTGTATGCTCTTGGTTGAACTATTGTAATTCAACTAACTTTGATGTTTTTGTCTCATTAATTCATGCTTCCTCAACCCTTTGAGATTCTGTTGCATCTAACACTTTTTCTGGTTCTTCATCTGGCAACACTTCTACATGTCCTTTGCCTAGACAACTGTGGCTTGGCTCCCAAGGTTCTTTGTATGAGAAACAAAGTTTTTGTCAACTAAGATCATTTTTGTTGTTATCTTTCTGAGAGTTCTTGTTCATTTTAGCTATCATTTCTGTTGTATGGTTTCAACTTTTCTTCAAACTGATCAACCACACTTTTAGTCAGTGCACATGCTGTTGCTAAAACTTCCCACACATCCTTTCTCACATTAGTCAATAAAATTGATAGGAGTGGCTGGAATATATCGTCACTCTCATTCAGAATCAATGCTATAATTGTTTGCATTTAGGCAACAATATTTTTTGCATGATTCTTATGAACAATAGCAAAGAAAAGTTTAAGCATTTGGAGAATAAGATCGTTACATTCAAGATCTAACATTAGAACACAAGATTTGACTTTTACAATAGTTTCTAAAATTATAACCTTCTTACCAAAATAAGGACTTTTGATTTTATCCATAACTTGGAAGCTTTCCACAATCAGTTGGAATATTTTCCTCATGGTGTTATCGTTGTATGCCTTTTCAGGAGATGTTATTCTTGTAATTTCACCAATACAAGTGATAACTACAAGTCTCACATCTGGATTTGGATGTCTCAAAAGATTGTGCTTAGCCAAATGAGTCATCAATGGATTCACTGCCCATAACATAGATTCATAATCGGACTGTCTTCATTGGGCAAACAGTTTGCCACTTCCTCCAAAATACTAAGTAGAACATTTTTTGAATGAGGCCGCTGCTCAAGTTTCTTCCCTGATTTGTAAAGCTTTATTTTCAAATCATTTTTACTCATTAACTCCATGATTCACAAACTATGCATCATATTGTATTTGCAAAATATTAATTCTTCCCAACAAGTTGGCAAGATTACCAGTTCTTATACCATTGTAATGTCCCTTTTCGGACAACTTTGAACAATTCTTGATTTTATGTAAACCCATGTTTTCTAAATTGGCAATTAAACAAATGATTCTACAATTGCTTTCAAAGATATAATAGAATTGTAATTCACAAGAAAATATCCATGTTATTTCAATTCTTTAATCCTTTTACAAAAGGGGTTTATTGCTAAAATTAGATTACAAAGGAATGTTAACAATATTCCAACCATATACTTGCTGCCGGAAGGGCAGTATGTTGCTGCTAAAATGTTGGAATTTATTCTCTGTTTTTATTTCTGAAAATCTTGATCTTTAAAAGGGCAAAAGGATATTTTATGAAACCCTTGTGATCCCCTGGTCAACTCTAGAAACCCTATTGTCAATGGCATTCTCTGTATTGGGCCATTGAAACCCTACTATAAGTTGTGATCTTATTTCTGCCCTTGGTGGATACTTTGCCAACAAACTCAATGAGCATTGTATTAAATGATGCGACAAGGATGTTGCTTTAGATTGCGATATGTAGTCATAACAGTAAACCCTATGCTAAAATGAAAACTTACAAATTTGAAACGCTAATGCTTTGCTGAATTGATATTTGAAGATTTTGATGTAGCACACTTGTAATTTATGAATGAAATTGCCTCAAAGGTTTAGAGGGTTTTTATCCTCAAACCTAAATCCGAAGGTGAGGGTTTTTGTCCTCACAATTCGTTCCAACTATAAGTGTTTTTGTCCTCACAATTCATTCCAACTATAAGGGTTTTCATCCTTATGCTGAAAATTGATGAACCGGAAGGCTCAATCAATTGAGAAATATTGATAATACAAATTGAATGATTTAGCATGAGGACTCTCAATATATAGACTCCATTGTCACTTTTAGGGTTGGTTATACTTTTAGTTTTAAGTTTTACTTTTCACTTTTACCATTTTCTTTTATTTTCACTTTTCTCCTTTCTCACCCTTTTATTTTATTTCTAATAATACTAAAATAATATTAATTTTTCACTTTTTTTTAATAAAATAAAAAGGCACCTAGACAACTTAAAATATTAATTTTATTATTTTTTACTTTATTTGAAAAATGGGACATGACGGGTCGCCCTTCTCAAAGATTGCTTGTCCTCAAGCAATGTTTGAACCGTTGCAAATACCAGGTTCCCAAACCAATCTTTCTGTTTCTTCCATTCCTCCTTGTGATGTTTCTCCAACTATCTCAGTTATGCTCAACTTTGAATTTGCATCTTCTGACTTCCCTGGAAATTGTTCCTCATGGAAAATGTTTTCTCCATTCATCTCACTGAAAATTGCTGCAACAATTTGTGGTTATTCTGTCTTATGAAGTGAAGAAGAGAATGAGCTAAACTTCATAGTGAGGGCATCAACCATTTCCTACATTTCCTTAGATGCAGTTAAGGTCTTTTATGCAATTCTGATGACCATATCCTTGTCTTTAATTACACACAAATATTCTGATTTCATTGTTTCCAATGTACTCTTTACTATTTGCAAATCTGCAAGAGTGACTGTATGCTTAGTGCTAGCAACATTTACCTCAGCCTTAGTGTTGTTCTCCACCGTATTTTGACCCCTTTGCAAACTTAGAGTTAAATCTTCAATGACCCTTTTTGTACTATCCAACTCTGTTAGGACTTGCACCTCTTTCTCTTTTGTTATCAACAATTGTAGCTCTTCAATCTTTTGTTGTACTTTCTTTGTTTGCTCTTGGCTGAATTGTTGTAATTCAACTAACTTTGATGTTTCTGATTTCTCATCAATTTCTGCTTCCTCAACCCTTTGAGATTCTGTTGCATCTAACACTTTTTCTTCTGGTTCTTCATCTCGCAACACTTCTACCTGTCCTTTGCCTAGACAACTGTGACTTGGCTCCCAAGGTTCTTTGTATGAAAAGGAAAGTTTTTGTCTTCTAAGATCATTTTTGCTACTATCTTTTTGAGAGTTCTTGTTTAGTGCAGCGATCATTTCTGTTGTTAAGTATGGTTTCAACTTTTATTCACATTGATCAACCACACTTTTAGCCAGTGCACGTGTTGCTAGTGAAACCTCTTATACATCCTTTAGCCAGTGCATGCACTGCTGGTGAAGTGTCAACTGATTAGTTATGCTTATATATTGTAGATAATGTTGGGGCACTGCATTCTTCCTTACTTATCTGACATATTGACAACATAATAATATGCCATATGGCAATGGCAACCATGTGAACCATATCAAGAATATTCACTATCAATAATATGCCTCGAACATGTCCTCCAATAGGTTTCTTATCATCACTATTGTGGTTATTTGATTGAGACCTTATCATTACATTTCATATTGGTTTCCTAGTGATGACAAGTCGCTCATGTAATTAGATTCTCATTGATCGTGTCTTGCTTGGATATGGTGACTTGTGTATGCAGTATTGTGGGCATCATATCAGATTCATAGTCATAAAGTTATAATGCTAATGCAGTAGTTTTTTTCATTTATTGACAGTTATCTTTTGCCATCCAATCTTGAGATAACTGACTTAGATCATGATCATAGCACTTAAATTGACAAATTCCTTCTCGAAAAGTTATTGTAAAATTCAATATACATGTCATCCATGTAGAATAATGGTAACAGCATGTTTGTTAAGCCTTTAGATGTGCCAAATGGTCGTATACAACCTCCTTTTGCATTCTGCAACATTCTCCAACAAATTGATAATCTTTAATTTCAGTCTGCCCTTGTCAAATACTCTTGGCATGCCTGAAAGCTGTTTATAGGTATTCATTAGCAGGAAATGCGAGACACTACAAAAAAATGATGCAATAATGGGATGAGGGGGCAAAGGGCACTTGATTTATATATATTTTTGTGCCCATGTTCTTGTCTATAGGACAACATGGCATCCCTAAAACTGTTGCTCTTTGATATTCCTTCTATATGTCACATTCTAGTAGGAACCATCCCGCCAGGCTCGTCCAAGTACCTTTGTGACTATTGTGGCCAATTGTTACAGCAGGCCTTCTCAACATGAACCACAACAAAATTAAGCACTTTCTATAGAGTTAACATGCAAAGAAAATTTATAAATGCAGACCTAAGACAAATGCGATCTTTCAGCTGGCATGCCTGCTAAACAGCTCCTTTAAGGATAGATTTATTTTTATGGACTGTCCCACCATATACCTTTACAATGGCTAAAATACAAGGAAAAAATATTAAGCACATGCACACATATTGAACGAGCCAGCAACCTAAACAAAATAGGTTTGGAATGAGTGGAGATGATCATCAATCCCATGACATTCGTCCTCTAGCATTTATCACCACAAGGCATCATTAATTTGGGACTCCATCCAATCTGGTATCCTTCATCAAACCTTATTTGTAATTACATTAATTCTAATTTGTATCGATATTATGTTATATGATATTTTGGAATTCAACTGCATAGTTTCGTGTCCATCTACATTGACCCATATTTCATGACTGTGAATGTTCACTTGGCATTCATTGCATCTAAGTGATGCTCAAAGTGGCGAAGCATCATAATTTCCTGGGAGGTTACCCATCCCAGTGCTACTCAAGCTTAATTGCGCTTAACCATGGAGTTTCCCCACAATTAAGCTTGCTTATCTAGCTACCCCATTTTCTAAACCTTTAGAAAGTATTGTGCCTTATGAACCATTCATTGTGGAGCTCTCTAGCAATTTCATTTTTATACATGAGTGGTGTTTCTGCAATGCATCATTACGTAATATGATTTTTTGGGATTCAACTACATAGTTTTGAGTTAACTTGCGTTCACCCATATTTCAAGAGTAGTCGTTTGCAAGAACCCATCTCATGAGAACGAATGGTCCACTTGGCACTCATTGAATGTAAGTGATGCTCATAGGGATGAAGAATCGACACTTCTCGAGAGGTCGCCCATCTTACTACTACTCCGGCTCAAGCACGCTTAACCGAAGAGTTTCTCCCACAATGAAGCCTGCTCAATGTGATAGTTTACTTTCAAAATCTTTAGCAAGTATTGTGCCTAATGACCTATTCATTATGTAGCTCCCTACCGGTTTCATTTTTATGTGAGTGGTGTTTCTGCAATGCATCATTATGTAATATGATTTTGTGGGATACAGTTGCGTAATTTTCAGTCAATCTACATTGACTCATATTTCATGAGTAGTAGTTCACAAGAACCTATCTTTCATGAGCTTGAATGGTCCTCTTGGCACTCATTTGCATCTAGGTGATGCTCATAGGGGTGAAACCCCAGAACTTCTCAAGAGGTCACCCATCTCGGTACTATTTTGGCTTAAGCATGTTTAACCATGGAGTTACCCCCACAATCAAACCCTTTTAGCGTGCTACCTCATTTGTCAAACCTTTAGCTATTATTTTTCCATATGAACCATTCATTGTAGAGTTATGTAGCTCATTCATTTTTATACAAGTGGTGTTTCTGCAGTGCATCATTATGTAATATGATTTTTCGGGATTCGACTACATAGTTTCAAGTCAATCTACATTGACCCATATTTTATGAGCAGTGGTTCACAAAAGCCCATGTCTTATGAGCATGTTGTTTATCAAATTTGGGATAACACTACCCTAAATGACAAACTACTGTGCAAAATCAGAGGGAATAATATAGCAATATCAAGCACTCGCTGATTTGAAACTATGCAATTTCTGAAAACTTACTAAAAATAGCAAAGTGCAATAGGAAACAAAGACTTAGTTGGAAAATAGTGTTGTGGGAGGAATTAGAGGCTGATACTTGTTGAGTGTCAGTATGCTGACTGAGATTAGGGATTTGGCACTGGATCAGGGCCTGAACAACAAAGCACTGGGCTGGACACTAAAGGGGTGGTGCTCATGTCCACTTTGACAGCATTCCTATCCGCTTATAGTGAGAAAATCAACGTTTTTAGGTTCTTTGTATCTTCATTTGCAGACTCTGTATCCGGGGTGGGAGCTTGCGATCACTTGCAGATACCATTGTGTGACTGATGTGAATATCAATGCAAATCAATGGGGAAAAAGGGCTCAACGGTTGAGGTTTGGCGAGACCTCAACACCCCATGGGTTGAGCGTTGCCTACATACCAATAATCCGAAGAGGGATCAAAGTTCATGTAGTTCTCCCATGTTATGATGGTGTGGGAATAACTGGTGCAATATGTTAGATGTGGGTGCAATACCAACGTGAGCAAGTGTCTTAATCGTGACTTGTGATCTATGAGATGTATTCGGCCCTTACATCTAGGCTACTAGGGTTGTATGCAATCAAAGTTGGGAGAAATAGGTGATTTACTCTTAATGTGCAATTATGATTCTGATGCTTTTCAATGTGGGAGCCTCCCCCCTTGAAAAAAGTTTTGGATGTTTATATAGTCATATCTTTGAAACTCTTTCGAATGAGGCTCACTAGGGACATAGGCCAACCTTTCCATAACTTTTGATTTTGCAAATTCGCTGTTATTTGAAAGGAAGACAAGAGAGGGGCCACATACACTAGAGCGGTGCACTATAGTCCCCTAGGGCACTGTAGTCCAATGGGTAAATTGATCATGCTAAGTGTTAGGTAGGGCCTAAAAGATGTCTAAAGCTGATAGGAACAGGGCATACATTCAGGGGTCATTTATCAGCTTAGAAGAGTGAGGCATCCATGTGCAAGGTGGTCGAAAGTGATCACAGAGGCTCTAAGATAAATCTAGAGCTAAGTGTGTAAATGAGTGGTCACAAGTGCACTGTTTTAGCTAAAATTTTAATTTTTCTGTTTACATTTGCACCCATTTTATTCTATTAATGCAACAAAGCGAAAGTACTAGTGTAAAAGGAAAAAGAGTGCATCCTTGAATTTCCTTGTGAAGATGAGTCTTGGATGTAGGCTGCAACGTTGAACTTTGCTTCACACAAACTTGCAACGAAACATATGTAATATCTATGTTTAGTTAAGATGAATATCAAAAGTGAAAGACAAGAAACCAGAGAGTTACAAGGAGCGAATATACCTAATTGGGTATGCGAACTGTTGTGCTTTCCTAGTGTAAAAAATGCTGCCAAAATTTGTGATTGTAGTGGGTTGTACCCTTGAAGTTTTCATTGACATTGAGTAGCTTGGATTGGACCGTACATGCCCCAATCCTCATCGATGGGTGGGTGTGCTAAAAAACTCAAGGTGTGCTCGACTCCATCATCACATACCCAAAGTAGTGAAGTAATTTGGATTTCCTGTATGAATCCCAATAGATAATTCTAGTGCAAAAGTTGGTGCAAATAGCGAACCAACCACTGCAGATGGAATGAGTATAGATTTTAACCCATATCCAGAAGGGGAATCGAAGCTTGAGTGTGCACAAGCATGATTCAGTCAATCATCTTCACCATTTTATTTAATCACGAACATTACAATATATGAGTATGCTTCTAACAACACTCCCTAACAATAGCTTAGTTGTTCTAACAACTAACAAGAACTAACTTCCCTATCACTAATTTAGGATTGGTTGTTCTAACAACCAATATTATTTGACTCTAATACAATATACGTGATTTGCATATCAAATCACATACAATAATATATTGTATTATTACACACATATTTGTGCTCACATTAAAACTATGTTCACACTAGATTTTCTCAACATTCCCTCCTGTAGTGTGAACTTATGGATGTTGGTTTTAACCGATAATGCGTCCAATACAAACATGCAATTACTTACATTGAAGATCATGTTTTATTGAAAGCTACCTTTCAAGGCTTATTTGATAACTGACAACTCAAGGACAATGACATTAACTCTAACAAATGACTAAAAGAAATGACTCTCATAGACTTTGATAATATACACAAAATATAAATAATGACAACACAAGACTAGACTTCATCATGACATTAGAGGAGTTTTATTTTAAAGACAATCAAAACTATAATCTTTTGATTTCTAATATTGCTAAATAGCTATTATTAGAGTACTATCGATTAGACACTATACACTATAACTAATACAAAACAAAAACTTGAAATAATCTAAATATTTATAAAAGACTACAAAATTAAAAACGTCAGACTAATTATATCTGACTATAACTATGACCTAATAAAAATAATATTAAAAAATAACCCAAACTAAAGACTTAAATTGCTATCCATTCAAAAGACTACAGGCTTAAAACCATAGTTACCACGTTCGACTTGATCTTCGGTTTGACCCGAATATTTATCCCTCACAAAATAAATTCGGTAAAGTTTGAACATTTATTTTTTTAAATGGGCGAAAACCCTAAAACCCCTGAAGCCACTGCCAAATGATTGCAAAACAAGAAGAAAACACTTAAAAACTCATGGCAAAATAGTCAAAAACCCTAGACGAGAAGAAAACGGTAAATGCAGAGCATTAATAGTGAAATATACAGTTAAAATCGACGGCTCGTGCAAGATTCATAGTCTTTGACTGCATCTTCAGCAGTCTCGAAGGCGCCTAGCCATACTTGAGCTGCTTTATTTGGATCACGAATCTCTGCTACCCATTTACGTCAACGTCTCTGTGCTACTCCTCGATAATGCCTCTGCCACTGCTAGGTACTGCGTTTAGCTTTGGCAATTACAAGGAAATCTTCATCTTTTCTCTTAAATCAGTTATTTAGTTATAATTTTTTAAATTTATAAAATTTTAGGAACCGAACTTGCAAAATTCTAAACTTCCGAACTTTTTTCCCTTTTTGAACATGGTAACTATGCTTAAATCTAATAGGAATAAAACACTAAAAGAGACTACCTAATCTATATCATAACCGTCCACTGTAGAGATTGGCGGCGTGAGGCATGAATGACAAGAGGAGTTTCAATTCTGTTGACTATAGACGAGGCGAGGATCGCAGCAACGTAGGTTGGAGATGAGATGAGTTGCCATGTTGCAGAATGGGCTTCAAAATAGGTTTGAGTTGGTTGTGAGAGTGATGAGTTGGGGAGAGAACCATCAATGCAAACTAAGGGGTGTATGGAGATAGCATCTATGGAGATCGGCAAAAGAAGACAACAAAAGGAGATCTATGCACCACAGGAGATCTATGCAGGTTGCAGACTGTGTTGAGCTCGCAATGGAGTCACAGTATGAAATGATGCTAGGGAAAAATCAATGAACCCTTCAATATATGTTTGCTTTCAAGGTATCTAATGTAACTCTCGTCAAACCTTACAACAGAGCTCGAGTTAGGGTTTAATGTTGGTGTTGCTGAGATGAATGGGACTCTGTTGCAACACACAACACATGGTTTGAATGGTGTCATCAAACATTGAAATGTTGAGCCGAGTTGAGGGTTTTGGAGATCATGCAATGGATATTGAGCTCTCCAAGATTGCAAATTGACACCAATGCAAACGATGTTAAACCCTAGCATCAGATCGATGGTATGGTTGTTAAATAGACTATATGGATTTGAGATTTTCCAAACAATAGTGTATAGCTCGGTTGATTTTCCAGATTTTGGGTAGAAATAGATCCAAAACAAAACACACAGGAAAATAAAAAACATAAGCTTATATATATATATATATATATATATATATATATATATATATAGATATATATGTCTTTTTCTTTTCAATTTTCTAAATGCAATAGTGAACAAAATGTAGTGTAAAACATTGTGAATAGAGTGGATAGGGAGAAGCATGTAGGTGGATGGTGGAGCCAGTAGGTGCACACATGGTCTGCACTGTTAGACCATTGGTAGCATGCAAGAACTATGGACAAACAGAGCAATGACTGTTGCAAGTGGTCTGCACTGCTTGGTCATTGCGTTGATTTTACGCCATCAAACAATCAATGGAGGAAGCAACAATGCTCAAAGAGGCCACACAAAACCTGCTCTGATACCAAATATAGGTTTTAACTCATATTCAGAAAGGGAAAGTTGAAGCTCGAGTGTGCATAAGCATGATTCAGTCAATCATTTTCAACATTCTATTTAATCCCGAACATTACAATAAATATGAATATGCTCCTAACAACACTCTATAAGAATAACTTAGTTGTTCTAAAAACTAACAACTAACTTTCCTATCACTAGTTTAGGATTGGTTGTTCTAACAACCAATATTATTTGAGTCTAATTCAATATACGTGATTTGCATATCAAATCACATACAATAATATTTTGTATTATTACACACATATTTATGCTCACATTAAATCTATGTTCACACTAGATTTTCTCAACAATAAGGTTCAATTTTGTTGCAAAACTGACTCAAAATTGATGCAAAAATTGGTGCAAATACTGAGTATAATCTGGGTTTGGTGTTTATAGCATGGAGAATGATATGAATTTGTCATTCCATCTGCAAGGCTGGGGCAAAACTGAGCAATGAGTAAATGTGTCATGCACATACCCCCAAATTGATACCTGGTGCATATGGATTCTGAGAGTAAGTAAAACAATTGTGATTTTGAGCAAAACCTGTGTGCTAACTTGGAACATGCCATGCATGATTGTCCCCAAACTGAGCAAATCTGAGACAAAATTGAGTGATTCTGAAAATTAAGACTATAAAACTATTGTATACTTCTTTGTATAAACTGAGATTCTTAAAAAATCTAGAAATGCCTACTTTTAAGACAATTGGACAACAGTGGTGGGAAGGACACGAGAACAATGTTCTCTTGTCCAAAATGGCGCTCCTATCCAAAATGGTTTTTTGTGTACTTTCTGAGACTAAAACTGTGTAAATTGACTAATTATTGTCAAAATCTGTTTGTGCACTGATTTGGGAGGTTTAGTCTCTAAAGACAAACCTTTGTGAAGTCCCCTCTTTTGAGGTGGGTTGTTGGGCCTATGCAAGAACTTAACTCAAAAGAAAAAGAAATGCGATAGATTGTTATGACACAAAGATTGAAATCTGAGTAGTAGTGATAACATGGAGTAGCATGACATCATCATATAGATAAATTGAGCATAGTATCAATGTGATGTGCATGTAGGAATAAACATTCATAGCAAGATTGTCTAGAAAGATGTTAGCATTTTGGCATGCAAATAAATGTCAAACTGAGTTTGTGATGTTGAATAGAACTAATTAGGGAGGAATGTATGATATCCATCATGGCATTGAAAGGTCTGGGTGGATGCATGATGTCCATCATGGCACCAAAATTTGAGCAAAGAAGCAAACAAAGTGTCATGGCCATGATGCACACAATCAAAGTTTACGCACAAATCACACGATATAAGGCCAAGGGTTCACATAGAAGGGACATGTTCAAATGTCACTCACTCGAATAGAAACACGCACAAGGAAATGTTCAAATGTCCTCCACACCTAAAAGCAAGCATTGAGACTTGGAGCCACATAGAAGGAAATGTTCAAATGTTTGCATGCATAGCATACACACACAAAGACATGTTCACATGTCCTCACACGCAGAAAATTAGAGACATGAAGGCTTAGAGCCACTCATAAATGAGTCAAATGACATATTCAAATGTCCTTACACACAAACAAAGAGTGCATACAAGAGATGAAGCTAGGAAAGCAATATGAAAAGCATGCACGATTATGTAATTTGATTAACAAGAGCTCAGTTGTAACCTAAGTATATTCAGTAACTGAGATAGACAGTAGTATATCACAATGTTAGTGAGTAAGCGATATTGAAAGATGTAATGCCAGATAAAGAATTGAGTGTATAAGTGGTTAGAGAATGATAAAACCTGTGTATAATATGCCCTTAGTGAGCTAGCTGATGAACGTACATGCTATAGGAAACCTGTGTGTAGTCTGGAACTGAGTGGTGACCGTTTGAGCTCATTGGGACAACATTGGAGTGAGGGACAGGGGAGTAGTGTGCTCTTGTCCACCACAATGCTCCTATCTAAATGCAGTCTCTGAGTATGTAACATTGAAAACACCTACAATTGAATCTGGGACTGATATTTTGTGTAATCTGCAATCACTGATGTACAATAGTGAAGCATGTATGGTATAAAATTGGCTAAAACAAGTATGGAATATTGTGCACAACTGAATTGATGTATGACAAAGTACATACAAGCATGCATAGGCCCTGATTTTGTTATTTTCTGGGATATTTTATTGTTTTTGTATTTTTGCATACATATGAAAAGAGTATGTACAAAGTGAAAGATACTAACCGATGAGTCTCTCAAGGGACTCACAATCAATAGGTCTCGTGTCGAGAAGAGAAATGGGAAACTTTCATGTAGGGAAATGACTATGCTGTGGTGACTGAGTTGATCTTAATTTGCATATGGAATACCAAGAGTGGTATAACTGTCATTGCCATACTGAGAATATGTAGCATACTGTCTCTACGTTTGATCATGATGAATTGTGGGGCTTTTTGGAACCCATCTTGTAGAATGTAAATTTTGTGTTGGTGTCTTATGTGAGGTACCCTTAGTGCTCTGTAATATAAATTGAGGACATGTAGGAGTAGAGAGAGGCTCTCTGGGATCTGTGACAAATCTTTGCCAAAGGGGCCTCTCTGGGATAGGCCTCTGTGGAAGTGTAGATATTTGCTGTGGAAATATTTGAGTAGGTTGCACCTTTTTAGGTGGCTTAACTGAAAGCTGCTGTGTGGTAACCAAATTTGTCTGTGATAGAGGGTACACATAAGGGATACACGAAACTGTAATGACCTCATTAGTATATATGTATTTCAACCATCTGTGGATTGTAGAAGGAACTACACAAATTGGCTAGATCCAAAGGTGTCCCAATAATATATCAAAGGCCCCTGCGCTGGGTACTACTGTGAATCTGTTGGCCACATGTGCAGGGCCAACTTGTAATGGTGATGTAATCTCACCAATGGAGCTCTGATTGTGACCATTAAACCCTGTTATGACCATGGTGGTGCGGAGCATATTCCGATTTGTGTATTCGAGATGATAAAGAAGTGTGTTTGTCACTTGAAATGTTATTGACCATAACACTCTGAATAGGCTAGTGATCAATGTGAGCTCGAACAAAGTGTGTAAATTTGAATCATCATTGACTATTTCACGCTCTGCAAATGTGATGAGTGGCCTAGATGGCACTGAGGTATGATAAGCACCTATGATACCGTTCAATGGATGTTGTTCCTCTGCATAAGAATGGTAAGAAACTGGAGGAGGGTGTGCATTATATGCATAGTGCATCCCTGATGTATCTACTGTCTCATTAGTTGTGTGCTTAGGAAAAGGATCATTGAAGACTTTCATTGATTTACTTTAACTTGGTTGTGCTGTTGTACTATTTGTTGGTGTGCCCACATCAATGTTGTTGCATCTATCAAATCTTGAATCTTGTGTCTCAAACTGATGCATCCATTAGTAGTATGGCCTGGTGCCCTGTGATAATCATAGAAGGCATTTTGGTCAAAACCTTTTGGAAGAGGCCGATTCACATCAACCTATTTAATGGGAGGGAGAGATATGACATTGCATTCCAATAGTGTTTTGAGAACCTTATATGTAGCTTCTGATAGATTAGTAAACTATCTCCTTGGAGAAACTGATAAGACAATGCATTATTGGTGCTTTCTGATCATTCTTAATTTCTTATGATCGGTTGGCCTTACCTTGTATGGCGGCTTGCATGAACTCTTTGTATTTGTATCTGAATTGGTTGTATACTTAAGCTTGTTCATTGCCAATAACTAAATTTCTCTTTCCTTTACTGTTTGGCACAAATCTATGAATGAGGTAACTTCTTGAACATAATGGATTCGTGCAAGGATGGAAGCAAACTTTGCTTAAATATGTCTAGTAATTCTATGTCTGCCATAGGATTTGTCATTTTGGATAACATTGTCTTGTCTCTTAAGACATATTATGTGATAGGCTCATTAGATCTCTGTTTGAGTAGAGCACTATGAGCATAGGAAACCTTCTCACTGATATTGATTGAAAAATGTGTTGGAAACATATCAGCGAATGGATTGAATGCATGCACTGATTGGTGTGGTAAATCATAGAATTTATTGTAATGCATAGTCCTTGAGACTTCTTGAGAATAACTTAGTCAATAATCTATCATTGGATACATAGTCCAAACATGCTGCGTGAAATGCTTTGAGATATTGTTCGGGGTCACGCTTTCCATCATATAGTGTAAGTCTGGGTGCCACAAACCCTGTAGGAAGGAAATATACTGCTATATGTTGTGCCAATGGAGTGTGCAATAAAACATGAGAATCTAGTGCTTGATTAGGTTTCGAAGCACCTTGCTCCAAATGTGACACGTTAGTTTGCAGAGATTGAATCTCTTCCATAAGGGATTGTACATCAGGAGAAGAGGAATGTGTGCCCAATGATGGAGTAAGAATTGGCATGGTAATTTGTTGAAGCCCCTGAGTTGCCCCCATTGTGAAGGGTGGGACAAAGGTTGTATCCAATGGAGTAATAGGGTTAGAAGTCTTAGATGTTTGTCGATCAAATGATTTTTTAAGTTCCTCTAATAATTTTGATAAAATCATCTTGCGTATCCTTATTCTTTGAGAGACACCCTTGTAACTATTGCTTATCTGTGTCATCAAATCTATTCCCTTGTTCTCCCATTATGGATTGATTAAATGAAATTTGCAAATATTCAACTTGGGAGCAACTTGGAGTAACACTGTGGCTAAAGTAGGAAAAAACAATTTTTTGAACTTGTATGCTAACAAAAGTAAAATGGTGGAATATTGCAAGTATTATAGAATTTAATAGATATGAAAATTTTAAAATAGGAAGTGGAAATAACAATAAAAAGGATACAAACCCTAGCAACATCTATGGTTAGGGTTTGGCAACATTCGAACAATATATGGGTTCATCAATATGTTTATCAAATTTGGGATAACAATACCCTAGATGACAAACTATTATGCAAAATCAGAAGGAATAATATAGCAATATCAAGCACATTTGAAACTATGCAATTATGGAAACTTACTAAAAGTAACAAAGTGCAATAGGAAAGAAAGACTTAGATGGAAAACAATGTTGCAGGAGGAATCAAGCGCTGATACTTGCTGAGTGTGACAGTGTGCTAACTGAAATTAGGGATTTGGTACTGGATTAGGGCTTGGAGAACAATGCCTTGGGCTGGACACTACAGGGGTGGCACTCTTGTCCACTCTGACAGTGCTCCTGTCTGCTTACAGTGAGAAAATTAGGGTTTATGGGTTCTTTGTATCTTCGTATGTAGATTCTGTATTTGATGCGGGAGCTTGCGATCACTTGTGGAGACCATTATGTGACCTATTTTCCTTCAAAACCCTAGCTCTTTGACATGTGAAGACCAATGCAAATCGATGCGGAAAAGGGGTCAGCGGTTGGAGCTGGGCAAGACCTCAACACCCCATGTGTTGAGTGCTGCCTACATACTAATAATTTGAAGAGGGATCAAACTTCATGTAGTTCTTCTATGCTATAGTGGTGTGTGAATAATAGGTGCAATATGCTAGGTGTTGGTGCAATGCTGATGTGATTAAGTGCCTTAATCATGACTTGTGACCTGTAAGATGTATTTAGACTTGAGTTCTGGGCTACTAAGGCTGTATGCAATCAAAATTGGGAAAAATATGTGATTTGCTCTTCATGTGCAATTATGATTTTGGTGCTTTTCAATGTGGAAGCCTCTCCCCTTGCAAAAAGGTTTGGAATGTGTTTATATAGTCATATCTTTGAAACTCCTTTGAATGGGGCTCACTAGGGACGTAAGCCGACCATTCCATAACTTTTGATTTTGCAAATTAGTCATTATTTGGTAGGAAGACAAGAGAGGGGCCACAAACACTAGAGTGGTGCACTATAGTCCCCTTGGGTGCTGTAGTCCAATGTGTAAATTGATCATGCAGAGTATTAGGTAGGGCCTAAAAGATGTCTAAGTCCAATAGGAATAGGGAGGAGTACATTCAGGGGTCATTTATCATCTCAGAAGAGTGAGTCTTCCATGTGCAAGGTGGTAGACAGTGATCAAAGAGGCCCTAAGACAGGTTTAGAGCTAAGTGTGTAAAAGAGTGGTCGCAAGTGCACAATTTTAGCTAAAATATTAATTTATGTGTCTACACATGTATGGTCCACTTGGCATTCTTTGCATCTAGGTGATGGTTGCAGGGGTGAAGCATTGGGACTTCGTGGGAGGTCATCCATCCCAGTAGTACTTCGGCTTGGCCAATGAAGTTTCCCTTGCAATCAAGCCCACTTAGTTGAATCCCAAAAAAAATACATTGCATAATTATCTGCATTGGGAACATCACTTTTATTGATATCGTTTATTGTTAATTTATTCCAAACCATCCTTTAGGATACTACTGGCAAAAGTTGGCCACCATCCCAATGTGATTGTTGGCTTATAATCTGTCACCGTCCCTTACAAGACCATTGGCTAAGAGGCTGCAACCACCCCTTACAAGATCGTTGGTTAAGAGACTGCCACCATCTCATAAGAGACTATTGGGTAAGAGACTGCCACCATCTCTTATGAGACTATTGGCTATGAATCTACTGGTATCACTTATGGGATTGTTGGTTTAAGGTTTCAGTCATCACTACCATCATCCTTATGGGATTTTGGCTAGTAATCTACCACCATCCCTTATAGGACTGTTGGCAATGAAAGCCTTGGTCATCATTGCTACCATCGTCTACGGAATTGTGGGTTGAAGTTCCTAGGCATCACTACCACCATCCCTTATGGGGCTGTTGGCCAAGATCGTAGTTGTCATTTCCACCATCCTGTACAAATTGATGGCTTATATTCTGCCATCATCTTTTATGGGACTGCTAGGTAATCCTGATTTGGCCACCATCTTTTACTATACTATTGGCTTGAAACTTATAAAAACAATAATATGGGTATGGAATATCCCATGTTGATAATAATTGTGTCAAGCTAGGCTCATAAGGCATTACATGCACCAAAAGCTTTGCCAATTGGGAAAGAGGCTAGAGTGTAAAAACCCTGAGGTGGTGGTTTTTCTAAAAATCGCGATGCCTCCCTCATACTAACAAATGCTTGGAGGTGCTTTGGTGGTTTGTGGGTCCTCTTACCTTGTATTCAGCAATGTATATGAGTTAAAAGGGCATAGAGAAATGACTTCTCCGAAAATAGTCATCAAAGTGATGACTTGTGTATAAAAAATACTCCCATGTATAGTAGCAAGGTTCAAAAACTTTGGTTGTTTCAAGAATCTAGTGAAAGGTTAGCCAATGTTCAGATTTTTGAAAAGGTTTGGGAGTGTTTGTAATTGTATAACATACAAAATTATGCATATAGAAATAGCACATAGAAACATAGTTACCAAATCCGGCTGAATCTACACAAATTCCGGTCGAATCCGGATTCTTTGGCCGGCTCGAATAAGTTCGTCTGGGTTGGCCTTGTTTTTTTTTCAATTTTGTTCTAGGTCTTCTATGGAAAAAAAAGCCCAAAAACCATAGATACATAATATCAACATTTTATATTACTTTATTAATGTTTTTCATTATATTTGTCAATTTTACATATTTATAACTATGCTCTCTCACAAACACACATATTTTGGATCGGATTTTTCCGAACTTTTTCAAGAATTCTGGATTTTAGGATTTTTTTGCTCTCCCAAACGGATCCGGATTTCCAAACTTGGTAACTATGCATAGAAATGATATAATGGAAAAAACATAGTGCTCAATGTTCATAATATTCCAATATTTGATATATCAGAGTCTCAGACTATCATACAAGATTTATAGAATGACTATCATTCTCGAGTCTTCATTGTCTAGGCCCTAAGGTGGGCTCTAAAATGACAATTTAAACATTTTCAAATAAAAAATTTCAACATGTTCTAATTCACGATCATTAAAACAATTAGTGTCTGCATACTTATCCAATACATCTTGCATTACCACTAATATATCCACTATGTCCATCATGTTTTTCGAAGATTGTGGGCTCGAAGTCAGAGTTTGCATGACAAAATGAGGGTTGATGTCACAACCAACACGTGTCCTTGACATTAGCAATTTCAATCCAATAGGTCCGACCATCTTAAAATATCCGAGCTTCAATGAAAATACTTGAGGTTTGGTTGAACCTTGTTATTATGCTCCCATGTAGTGAAAAATCCAATAAAAATAAAATTTCTAAACGGTACTACACTATGGAAGCTCCCATAAATTATAAACAATGTGTTGGCTATGGATTATTTGACATCGATAATAATTGACTCAAGGTAGACTTATAAGGCATTACATGTACCAAAATCTTTGTCAATTGAAAAAGAGGCGGTGAAAATCCCAAAACAGTGGATTTTTAAAAATTGCCCTTCCTTTCCCTTACTACTAAATGCTTAGAGGTACTTGTATTCTTTGGGTCTTTCCTTGTGACTATATACCAATGTACATCAGTTAAAATGCCATAGAGCAATGACCATTCATGGAAAATAGTCATCAAAGTGATGACTTCCATTAAACATGCTTCTATGTAGTGAAAGGTCCCCCAAAAATAAAGTATCTAAATAAACTATACTATGGAAGCTCCTGTTACTTGTAACCATTAATATCTTTAATAATAGTCAGCCTCGAAAGTATAACAATCAAACTTTGGCATATAACAATGAAATTCAGCCACTAGAAAGTCAGCAGGTCAACATACCTTGTAAAATCAGCAGTACACAATTATACCTTCAGTTAAATCTGAAAGTGTAGTCAATTGTGTTAAGGTGTGGAGCCTAAAAGCTTCACATATGAGCGCATTACCAAAGTTGCAGGTTTACACAGTCACCGGCGTCGGTCAGGAGCGATCGATGTCGGTCAGGTGCAGTTGAAGATACGCCGGCGTCGGAAGGAGATCGGCCGACGTCGGTCATAGGCAAGCAGGCAGGAACCGACGTCGGTTATCTGTGCGTCCAGAATGCTATTTTCGTGGACAGAACCGAGTGTTTGCATGACGAGTTTAAGTCTTAGTCTTAAGTTCGCGTCTCTATTATTAGTAAGACTGTTTTTAGAGCCCTTGTTCAAGAGGCTTAACTGTTGGTTGTAAGTGCATGCTCAAGTCTCCTAATTCTATATGTAGAATTAGATCTTCTTAGTTCATTGTATGTGAATGTTGAAGAACAGTACAGAATTGTATAGGTGAATCAATCTAGGTTGTTGGAGTTGATTGTACTTGAGAGAGAGAGCTCTTGAGGGATAGAGATCTAGAGAGAGATCTTGTGCATCTGAGAGAGGTGTGGAAGAAAGAAGTTTCTTCAATTGTATTCTTTCTGTAAAGAGTTTAATATAAGTTTTCAGGGTGGTTTCTTATATCTCTTGTTCTTTGCTATTTATCATTCTAGTTACTTATCTATTTGATTTAATTCCGCGGTTTATTGCTTTCATAAGTGTAATCATATTGTTGGTTGATCCCCAACAAGTGGTATCAGAGCCTTGGTTGTAGGTTTAGAGCTTGATATCCAATAATTGGTATCAGAGCTCAGGTTCACTAACAGGTGGTTCAGATCTGTGTAGTGTGTATTGATTACAGGGTACTCACAGGGATTTCTGTTTGAGTGGGAGAAGCAATGGCAGAAAAAAGTAAACTGAGAATGGAGAAGTTCAATGGCAAAAATTATCAACATTGGAGAATGCAGATAGAGGACTATCTGTATCAAAAAGATCTATACTTACCATTAGGTGGGATTGCAAAGAAGCCCACAGACATGGATGATGAAGAGTGAAAAGTTCTTGATAGAAAGGCTCTGGGGTCTATAAGACTGAGTCTAGCATCTACTGTGATATCTAATTTATCACAGGCAAAAACAACGGTAGAGTTGATGACTACTTTAGTAAATTTGTATGAAAAACCCTCAGCTTCTAATAAGGTATATCTTATGAAACAGCTATTTAATCTGCATATGCAGGAAGGTGGATCTGTATCTAATCACCCGAATGATTTCCATGGAATTGTAAATCAATTAAGTTCAGTCAAAATTGTATTTGATGATGAAATAAAAGCTCTTTTAATATTATGTTCTTTGCCTGAAAGCTGGCATAGCTTAGTAATGGCAGTTAGTATTACTGCATCTGCTTCAAATATTTTAAATGTAGAGGATGTTGTTAGTGTTATCTTGAATGAGGAAATTCGCAGGAAAAGCACAGAAGAGACATCTGGGAACGCTTTAAGTTTTGAGAGCAGGGGAAGGCAAAAAGAGAAGAGCAAGAAAGGGAGATCAAGATCTAAGTCTAAGGGGAGAGGTAGATCCAAATCCAGAAATGGCAGGAAGCCACAATGCTCGAATTGTGGAAAGATGGGGCACATAAGCAGAGATTGCTGGTCAAAGCCTAAGGAGGACAATCAACACGAAGGAAAAGAAGAAGCAAAGGTTGCAGGTATTGCACAAGATGCTTTAATATTCTCTTTGCATAATAATATAGAATCTTGGATATTAGATTCTGGTGCATCTTTTCATGCTACCCCTAATAGGGAATATTTCAGTGACTATCCATGGAGACTTTGGAATAGTGTATCTAGGGGATGATGAGCCTTGTAAAATTATTGGCAAAGGTAAAGTGCAGCTGAAAATGCAGAATGACAACACATGGGTGTTGAGAGATGTGATGCATGTTCCTAGCTTGAAGAGAAATTTGATCTCTGCAGGAAAGTTAGGGGATGAGGGTTGTACAGTAACTCTCACAACAGAATCTTGGAAGGTGACCAAGCGTGCACTTGTTATGGCCAGAGGTAAGAGAGTAGGTACTCTCTATTTATGTAATTGTGTTACTAACAATTCTCCTTCTGTATTATCTACTTCAGATGTGGATGCAAAATTGTGGCACTCAAGGCTTGGCCACATGAGTGAGAAGGGTATGTCAATTCTTAAGTCTAAAGGTAAGCTTTCAGATTTGAAAAGCATGGATCTAGAATTTTGTGAGCACTGTGTATTTGGAAAACAGAAAAGGGTTAGTTTTCTCAAGACTGGGTCTACAAAGAAGAAGCATAAGTTGCAGCTTGTTCACACAGACGTGTGTGGACCGGCTCAGGTAGCTTCTATTGGAGGATCACAGTACTATGTTTCGTTCATAGATGATGCTACAAGAAAGGTATGGATCTATTGTATTAAGAAGAAATCTGATGTATTTGAGACTTTTAAAATTTGGAAAGCTATGGTTGAGAATGAAACAGACAGAAGATTGAAGTGCCTGAGATCTGACAATGGTGGTGAGTTCTGCAGTTATAAGTTCAACTGGTATTGTTATATGCATGGAATCCGTAGGCAAAGAACGGTTCCAAGGACACCTCAGCAGAATGGAATTGTTGAAAGGATGAACAGAACAATCATGGAGCGTGCAAGATGTATGAGATTGCATGCTGGTTTGCCCTTAGAGTTTTGGGCAGACGCTGTTGACACTGCAGTGTACCTGATTAACAGAGGACCCTCTACAGCTCTGGATGGTGGAATCCCAGAAGAGGCATGGACAGGTAAAAAGGTAGATCTCTCATTCCTCAAAGTTTTTGGTTGTGAAGCCTTTGTGCACGTTGATAAAGAAAATAGAAAGAAGCTGGATGCTAAGTCTATGAGGTGCACATTTATTGGCTATGGCTCAGATGATTTTGGTTTTAGATTTTGGAATCTAGGAACTAACAAGATAATTAAGAGCCGTGATGTTGTTTTCAATGAAAAAGTGATATATAGTGATCAGTTGAAGAAGCTGAATCAATCTGGGCAGAGCAATGGCGAATTGGACGAGGTAACGGTCCAAAATGAGTTCGCGGGAAAAAAAAAAATCACTTGCAGGAAAACACAGAGACCGACGTCGGCAGGAAAGGAATCGGCGTCGGCAGAATAGAAATCGATGTCGATCATACAGAGACCGACGTCGACAGAACAGGCACCGACGTCGGTCAGGCAGAACCAGCGTCGGCCAGTAATAGGCCTGGAAGTGACCGAGGTCGGTCACTGTCAGAGAATTTGGGTGGACAGCGTGTTGTGAACGAGTCTCAGATGCCCATCAGGAGGTCAGAAAGGGTAAGTAAGCCTCCAATTCGATATTCCCCTTCATTATTCTATTTATTGCTAACTGATGGTGGAGAACCAGAGAGTTTTGAAGAAGCATTACAGGTGGAGTCCAAGAGTCAGTGGGAGCGTGGCATGGTTGAGGAAATGGAGTCCTTAAGAGAGAACCAAACATGGAATTTGGCTGAGTTGCCAGCTGGTAAGAGGACACTGAAGAACAGATGGACCTACAGATTGAAAGAAGGTGATAATGGACAAATGAGATATAAACCCAGATTGGTAGTGAAAAGATTTGCACAAAAGCCAGGTATTGATTTTGGTGAGATTTTTTCTCCTGTTGTTAAAATGACTTCTATACGGATTGTATTGTCTTTGGTTGCTATTGAGGATTTGCATCTTGAGCAGCTAGATGTTAAGACAGCGTTTCTTCATGGAGATTTGGATGAGGAAATATACATGGAACAGCCGGAAGGATTTGAGGTCAAAGGTAAGGAGAAGTTAGTGTGCAGATTGAAAAAAAGCTTGTATGGCCTCAAGCAAGCTCCTAGATAGTGGTATTTGAAATTTCATAGGTTTATGACTGAGCATGGCTACAGTAAGTGTCAAACTGACTATTGTGTGTATTTTAAGAGATTGGATAATGGTAGGTATATTATTCTATTGTTGTATGTAGATGATATGCTGGTTGCAGGATCACACATGCAGGATATCTCTGAGCTTAAGGTGAAATTAGCTCAAACGTTTGCTATGAAGGATTTGAGAGCAGCAAAAAAAATCCTTGGCATGAGCATTAAGAGAGACAGGAAAAATCACAGGTTGATATTGTCTCAAGAGGATTATGTGGACAAGGTGTTGAAACGGTTCAATATGCAGGATGCTAAACCGGTAAGCACACCTTTGGCTGGACATTTTAAGTAAAGAACAATGTCCTAATTTACATGATGAGGTAGAGTACATGAGTAAAGTTTCATATTCTTCCGCAGTAGGGAGTTTAATGTATGCAATGGTGTGTACTAGACCGGATATTGCCCAAGTAGTGGGAGTTGTAAGTAAGTATATGGCCAATCCAAGAAAAGAACATTGGAAAGCAGTTCAGTGAATCCTTAGATATCTGAGAGGAACCAGCAGTAGGCACTTGTGCTATGGAGGTTCAGATACTTCTCTACATGGTTATGTAGATTTAGATATGGCAGGTGATTTGGATGGCAGGAGGAGCACCACAGGATATGTTTTCACTGTAGGTGGAACGGCGGTTAGCTGGATATCAAAGTTGCAGAAGGTTGTTGCCTTGTCAACTACAAAAACAGAGTATATTGCAGCCACAGAAGCTAGCAAAGAGATGATATGGATGACACGGTTCATGGAAGAGCTTGGAAGGGAGCATGAGAGTTGCAGATTGTATAGTGACAGTCAGAGTGCAATCCATTTGGCTAAGAATTCAGCCTTTCACTCAAGAACAAAGCACATACAGCTTAGGTACCACTTCATAAGACAGGTATTGGAGGATGCTGAGTTGAAGCTGGAGAAGATCCATACAGACAAGAATCCTGCTGATATGTTAACCAAGCCGGTTACAAAGGAGAAGTTGAATCTTCATTCAACTTCTGTTGGTCTTCATGATTGAGTTGAAGATGGAGGAGCTAGAAGATGTTGCTGTACAGGTACTGGGGCAGCTGTTTATCTCCAAGTGGGAGATTGTTAAGGTGTGGAGCCTAAAAGCTTCACATATGAGCGCATTACCAAAGTTGCAGGTTTACACAGTCACCGGCGTCGGTCAGGAGCGACCGACGTCGGTCAGGTGCAGTTGAAGATACGCCGGCGTCGGAAGGAGATCGGCCAACGTTGGTCACAGGCAAGCAGGCAGGAACCGGCGTCGGTTACCTGTGCGTCCAGAATGCTATTTTCGTGGACAGAATCGAGTGTTTGCATGATGAGTTTAAGTCTTAGTCTTAAGTTCGCGTCTCTATTATTAGTAAGACTGTTTTTAGAGCCCTTGTTCAAGAGGCTTAACTGTTGGTTGTAAGTGCATGCTCAAGTCTCCTAATTCTATATGTAGAATTAGATCTTCTTAGCTTATTGTAGTAGTTCATTGTATGTGAATGTTGAAGAACAGTACAGAATTGTATAGGTGAATCAATCCAGGTTGTTGGAGTTGATTGTACTTGAGAGAGAGCTCTTGAGGGATAGAGATCTAGAGAGAGATCTTGTGCATCTGAGAGAGGTGTGGAAGAAAGAAGTTTTTTCAATTGTATTCCTTCTGTAAAGAGTTTAATACAAGTTTTCAGGGTGGTTTCTTGTATCTTTTGTTCTTTGCTATTTATCATTCTAGTTACTTATCTATCTGATTTAATTCCGCGGTTTATTGCTTTCATAAGTGTAATCATATTGTTGGTTGATCCCCAACAAATTGCCAATGTATTTTGTTCAACACAGCAGTAAAATTCAACAGAGCACAAAAACTAAACCCAAGAGCAATTTACTCTTTAAAAAATTTGTCAAGATGACAGGAATGGTTGAAACATAGATGGTTAAAGCTCCAAAGACAACATTGCAATAATGTCAATGCTGTTTAGAAAATTAGTCAGTGGTATGGCTGATGTTACTGAAGTATTGTCCTATTTTTTCCACCTTTTTCCTTGCAATTTGTGTCAGAGATATTTTCAGTTCAAGTATTCATTGGGTCACTACCTGAGCTATAAATACTTATTTAGTGTGGTGGGATCATCTAGGTCACCCTAGTCAGCATTTTAGCCTTAGAATATTTTTCTCAAGCTGGGAAGGAGAGAAAATGAAGGGGTTTGTGTGCCTTTGTGATCCACAATTATGAAAACGCACAATTAACTAAAAAGGTCTTCCAATAGGTAACTAAAGTATTATTCTGACTCTAGAATTCTTAACATTTTGTATAGAAAATTAACTATAGGGTAAATTGAAGATAAAACCAGATTTCTTAACTTTCTCTGTGGACGAAACCAGTACAAAACACATTGAAGAGAAATACAAGAAAACATGAATCCACATGAATGAAGCCTATTTAACGTGGATAAACTCTCTTGGGGTAGAACACTCCACATAATTTGAAACTACTTTTATTCATTCTGGAACAAGCTATGACAAAAACCATGTACTCACCTTGGAACAGTTACACACTAATTCATCCTATACAAAAATTACTAAAATGGTCTTCTCTTTTTTGTTACTACCGTCCTTTTGCTTTCAAAACTGGACTTTCCATGGGATTTAAGATTAATTCTTCTTAAATTACTTGGTCTGTTAAAGATGGGCGAGCCATTCTTGTTTGTCATAAAAGCTTTTTCTTCTCCCTTTCTATTGTGATGCCTGATTGGGTGACCTAACTGGTGCCTTCAGTTTCTTCAGGTTTTGATGTGATTTTGAGAGGAAAAAACATCAGAAGATTTTTTCCCCTATATATTTTTTTCCATGTTGTCCATTTCTGATCAATTTGAGTTGGTCATAAAATGCTTTGAAATTCATCATTTATTAAGCATAAAAATCCCAGATGACAAGTGTAAGGGAAGGAATAAGTGGACTATCTCTCTTGGTGCAACTTATCCAAATAGGCATGATTGACGAGGGAAGCTCAAATTTAGCTATGAAACCTTTAAGTGGAGAGGGTAAGTATGGAAATGAGTTTAGGGGCATGTTTGGAAGATGCCACATTTGTGAGATTGCAAGGGGTAGAAGTTCTACCAATCTTTGCCTATTAAGTTGTTAGAATAGTTATAGAATCGTTGTAACTACCATAAGACACACACCCACATTACATGCATTATATAAATCTATGAAAGCCTAAAACAAGACAACATAGATTTATCCAAGCAACATTACTACCTTTGGAAATTAAGAGCTCTAGCTTAAATTCGCCTATGTAACAATGGTACTTCTCATCCATGTTGTCCCTCATCCACTAGCTCTCTATGCTCTTATATAGATAAGAAAGAAGGCTATGTTTAGGGTTTTGGAGAGTAGTTGCGTGTAGAACAAGTCTTGCCTAATATTAGCGGAAGTCAATTAAGTAAATACTTAATTGATAATATTATCTAATAATGGGTTATGGACGAGTGTGCACCAATTAGTGCTTGTCCATGAATTATATTAGAAATGAATGTTACAAGTGCATCTTTGTAATGTCCCCTTTTCTAATGCGCATTGTGTGATGTCATTGTTAGCCTATTTCTCCTTGGTTCTGTAGGCTAACCAAGGCTTTTAAGGAATCTTGAGGATTTTTGGCCTAGGCAATTTTTGTTGCAAGTGAATCCAGGGCGTTTGTGTAATGTCCCCTTCTAGATACATGGTTAGTCCATCATTGGGTTCTCGTGGACTAGCAGTTTGGTTAGGGAACTGTGGTTAGTTGGGTAGTGGTGTGGTTCGAGTTCAGTGGATCCAATTGGCACTTTCAGAGTTGGCTCTGTTTGCTCTTGGTCGTTACTATTTTTAGTAAGTTCGGGAATAGTGTCGGTTTGGGATTTTCAGAGTGGGGTTGGATTTGTCTCGTCGAGGGCTTTCCGACGAGCTATAGATCATTGGTTTCCGACATCATCTTGGCCTCTGTTTTAAAGTCTGTAAATTAAACATTATATTTAATATTGGACCTTGGTGCCTAGGCACAACAACTTAATGTTGTTTTAAAAGAGGGGACTTTAAGGGTGATGTTGAGAAAAGAATTAAAGAGAATTATAATTTATTTTACCTCATGTTTTATCCCATATGCAAGAGGATTTTAGAAACTCCCAGTTGAAAAAGTATAAAAGAGGGAAAAGTGCTCTCATTTGGATATGCTTGGTTTATGTTTGGTTATTATTTCCTCTTGGAGAATTTTGGGGCAGGTTTGAGGACGGAAACCCTCTTGCTTGGAGGCAGTGGACGGAAACCCATTGTCTGTTGGAGATATTATTCAGGTGTCTCACTTTGTGCTTCAAATTCAGACTTTTGGTTGTCCAATCCGACTGTAAGTTCTGTGGTTACGATTGGATATTTTTGTTGTTATTATATTGAATATTGGAAAGCTGTATTCATATGTAATTCTAGATCCTTGTTCTAAAACTATTATAGTATGTTTTACATTGAAATTTACTTGCAAGTTATTGGATGAATAGAAATTAGTTCATGCAAACTGTTTGTTTAAATTTTATGTGGAACATTTGGAAAATTGGGGCAAATATCCATAGGGGATATTAGAATCTTAAACCATACAAAGGTGTATGCATTATTAAATACATAAATACACTAACATCTCCCCTTAAGGTGTACTTTGGTAAAGGGAAGGATGGAGGAATAACTGAAGTATCCCCTTTTGACGACACCTTCACTTACTCCCAAAAGTTGCTTGAGCTGAATAAATTGGGCCTCAAGCAAGGGCTTTGTGAAAATGTCTGCAACCTAATCATCCGTTTGGCAATAATTAAGATAAAGGACTTTATCTTGTATCAGTTGTATGTAAGGCATGTGTACCTCAAAGTGCTTTATGCATTGGTGTTCCACTCGGTTGCGAGAAATGTGGATATCACTTTGATTATCACACCAAATCTTTGTTGATTGGTTTTGTAGAAATTCAAACCCTGAAAATGGGCAATGAATCTAATCTGACTCATGGTCAACAATGACATCTCCACTATGCTTAGCCTCCATAGTAGACAAAGCAATAGTAGTTATTTTTTTGCAAGACCAAGTCTCAGGATTTGCCCCAAGATGATAGATGTATCCTGCAGTTGACTTGCGATCATTTGAATCTTGTGCTTAATCACTATCCGTGTAATCCACAACTATTGTTTTTCCACCAAATTGTAACACGAAGTTGAGGCTTTGTTGCATGATAAGTAATCAATTCCATAATTAGTAGTATTGCGAAGATACCTTAGAATGCGCTTAGCATCTTGCCAATGGCTATCATGGATGTCCTGACAATAGCGTGAGACCAGGTTCATAGCAAAAGATAGATTAGGATGAGAACAAGTCAAGTATATAAGACTTTGCACCAATTTCTTGTAGGGTGTACCATGAGCTGAAGGAGAAGAACAATTGGTGGCAAACTTGATTGCAAATTGATAAGCAGTCAGGGTAGACTTACAGTTTTCTATGTTGAAGCAATGGAGTAAGTCTTGAGTGTGCTTGGACTGATTAAAAAAAAATCCTTTTGCAAATTGTGAGATTTGAAGTCCAAGAAAAAAATGTAGCAAGCCCAAGTCAGTTATCTCAAAGTCCTTCATTAACCATGCTTTCACATCATGAATCTGCTAGGTGGAATTCCTTGCAATGATTAAGTTATCGATATAGAGGACCGAAATCAAGAGTCGCCCATCTACTTTCTTTGTGTAGATTGTGGGGTTGGAGGGACTGTGTAAAACTAGAGTTGATTAAGAACATGTCGATCTTTTCATACCAAGCTTGAGAAACCTATTTCAAGCCGTATCAACTTGCATACATAGCTGAAGTTCTCGCTACTAAATGATTCGGGAGGTTGTGCTATGTAGGTTTCCTTTTGCAGATGACCATGCAAGAAGGCATTTTTGATGTCCATTTGATGGACTTCCCATCCATGTTGCAATTGAGGAGAGTAGTAGTCGGATGGAATTTATCTTGGTAATTGGAGCAAAGCTTTTGTGGTAGCCAACGCTTTCAACTTGTGAAAAACATTTTGCTACAAGCTAAGCTTTGTACTTGTCAATGGACCCATTTGCTGCATACTTAGTGCGGTACACCGGCTTGCATCTCACTATTTTTCTTCCTTTTGAAAGTGGAACCAAGTCTCAAGTTTCATTCTTTTTAAGAGAATGAAGTTCTTCTACCATAGTTGCCTACCATTCAAGATGCTTAGAAGCCTCATGATAAGTCTTTGGATCCTCACTCACTTGTTGGGAAATGCCTCAAGTTTTTATGAATCTTTGCAATAGTGATTGTGTGCATGTTTAGTGTTGTGCAAGGTGTTTTGCACAAGTACTTGGTTGCGTGGTTGATTGTACATGTTGGGTTGGTTGCGCAGTCTTGCGTGGAGATTATCTTTGCCATCTACACAAGGTTGACAATGTGCGAGGATGATGGAACAATTACACAGGGTACTCTGCATAGTTTTAGTTGCAATTTGGAAGCTTATGAAGTGGTGCTTAATGGTTGAGTTGCAGTAAGGTGCTGCAAGTAGTTGTGCAACATGCAAGGTTATCTAAAGGCATTCTAAAACACTTGTAATTGTATTTGTCAGGTTGAAGAGGTGTTAGCAACGTCCTAGTGGCACTCTGACACGGACCTACTATGAGTGTTACACGTTTTACTTGGCGCAGTAGTTGGTGCATACAGATTCTTCTACATTGTAGATGTTCCAAGTGAAGTGTCTACTATAAGACGACTCCTCTTAGCAAGTTGATATGTTGAGCATCTGATTACATAGGATATGTGTAATTGAGTTTGTTGAATGTTGAATACATACAGTCAAGTGTGTGCATTCAAATATACAATAAAACGTTGTGTGTAGGCAACAAAATCTTGTGACTTAATCATCACATTATAAAATGGCTAGTTTATGTTATAATTCGATTAGGTTATTTTGTTGGATTTTTTACTCGAAAGGGTTTCCCTAAGTGAAAATTTTCTCTTGTGCCTTTGTGTGTGTGCATATCATTTTTTCTGCCTGTGTTAGTTTTGCATTAGCAAAACTCTCCTCTGTGTTTGTTTATCATGTCACAAATCTATTTTAAACATTTGGTATCAGATTCTCCGTAGCTTTGTAAAAGTTGGTATAGCTTGCAACAAAAGGTTTTCTTGTATTGGAAATCTTGCGGGAGAATCGTGTACGACAAGATGATTGGAAACACCAAAGCGGAAATTGAAAAATTTAATCTTTAGAATTATGAATTGTGGAAGCTCAAGATGGAAGATTTCTTGGTGGATAGAGATCAATGAATTTCCATTGTAGATGTGGCATCCATTGGAAGAAACCATAAGACTGGGAGAAAGTCGATAGGAAAGCTCGAAGCTCTATTAGATTATGTTTGTTGGATTTAGTTTATTGAATGTATACGCTGAAAAGTTTGCGAAGGTTCTGTGGGACAAGTTGAGCATGTTGTACCAAGCCAAGTCACTGGTAAACAATGTTACACAGGGACTCGTCCTCTAGATTTTGGTGACATCCTAGATGTTTTAAACGTTTTGGGGACTTGGTGGGGACATCCCTATTTTAGAAAAAAAATCTGATGCTTTTACTTTAAAACAGAACTTCCTATCCCCAAAAAATTGTCATTTTCACAAAAACATTGAACCCTAATCCTGAAAGTACCCTAAAAAAACTAAATAAAGTTCAAACCCCTAAATTTCATTGAATAAAGTTAAAATATTTAAATATTAATTTTAATATATAATTTTAATAAGTGTCCCCCCGCTGTCCTCAAAATATAGCATTTTTTTTCCATCTTGGAAATCACATACCCATGTTCCCCCTTCCTTGAGACTTAGGTAACTATGTTGGTAACGAACTTTTCCTATGAAAGAAGTTGTACTCGCTGCAAATGAATGATGATGACTTAGTTTTTGAGCACTTGAATGCTTTAACACACTATGGTAAGCTAGTTAACATCTATGGACGTAAAGATGATTGATGAAGAACAGTGTATCATGCTGCAATGCTCTTTGCCAGACTCAGATAATTTGGTGATGGCTAGCATGAGCACTACATCGGAGCTGAAGTCATAAGATGTAGTATAACCTCTATTATCAGAGGAGATGCAGCGCAGCTCTGTGGAAAGCTATCAAAATAATGATGCCCTAGCCGTACGAGGCCACTTGCAAGATTGAGGCAAGTAAAACACTGGGGAGAAGTGCTCGAAGTCTAAAGGTAGATCAAAGACTTCGGGGAAATCCTTGAAGAAATGTTGGAATTGCGACAAGATAGGGCATTTTAAGAACTATAGAGTGAAGGTGGAGAAGGGCAAATCACTAGATACTGCACAATCCTCAAGTGAAAAGGTCTCCAATGATGGAGATGGAGATGTATAACTCATAGCCTCAAGCTTGCACTCATGCAATGATTCATGTTTGATAGCCTCTGGAGCCTCCTGTCATATGACACCTACGAAAGAGTGTTTTTGTGAATATGAAGAATATGATGGTGGTGATGTCTTTTTAGGAGACAACTCAACCTACCGGATCGTAGGAAGAGGAAGAGTCAAGCTAAGATTCAAAGATGGAAGGATCAAGATACTCCCAAGTGTTTTGCACATTCCCATCCTTGCGAGTAATTTGATCTCTACGAGCAAGATGAATGATGCTTGTTTCTAGGTCTCATTCTGTAGAGATGGGTTCAAAATGGTGTGCGGAGCCACGATGTTGGCAAGAAGCGTGCACATAGGCAATTTGTTTAGGTTTGATGTGACTGTGGTAAACAACGCATGTAATAACTTTGTTGTTTTTGAGCCCAATGCTGAAGTAGGAACGTGCACATTGCCTCTGACAGAGGAGACAATGCTCTGGCATCAAGGCTAGGTCATGTCAGCTTAAAAGGTTTGTGCATGCCGCGAACTAAGGATATGGCAAAAGGGATAAAAAAAATTTCCCTTGGGTTTTGACTTTCGCAAACATTGCATGTATGACAGGAAAATTTAGGTAAGGTTCCCCAAAGGTGTTGCACAGCCAAGGGAAATCTTGCAAGTGATCTACAGTGATGTGTTTGGATTAGTAGATGTCCCCTCACTAAGGAGATCTCTCTTCTATGTGACTTTCATAGATGACTTCAGTCGCAAAACTTGGATATAATTCATTTTGAAGAATTTTGAAATTCTCAAGAAATTCAAGGAGTTCCAAGCTCTTGTGGAGAACCAAATAGAGAAAAGAATCAAGGCGTTGTGCACGAACAACGGGGATGAGTACTGCTCCAAGGAGTTCCATAAATTCTATAGGCAAAGTAGTATTTAGAGACAGAAGATGACTCGATACACTCTGCGACAAAATGGAGTTGTAGAGCAGAGGAACAAGACGTTGATGGACAAAGCCTAGAGCTTGTTGAGTGGTGCGCATTTGGAGCAGAAAGTTTGGGCTAAATTAGTAGCTACTGCTTGTTACTAAGTTAGTTGATCCTCTATATCAGTGTTGGTTGACAAGACTTTGAAAAAAGCGTGGACTAGTAAGAAGCCATGCTTGAAACATCTGCGCATTTTTTGTTGCAATGCATAACTCTCACATCCCAAAGGAAAAGAGATCGAAGTCGTCTATAAAGTACATCTTCATTGGGTATGGGGGCCACATCAAAGGGTACAAGCTATGGAATTCCAAGATGAAGAAGGCGATCTATAGCTAGAATGTAGTCTTTAGGGAGGTGCATAAGGTTCTTGCGCGTGAAGAACTAAAGAAGCATCCAAAGGAAGGAACAAAGAAGATGCAGGGTGATGTAGAACTTGAAGACCCAGTGTCTAAGTATGGTGCAACGGATGGCAATTCGCAAGAGTCACAAGAAGAAGAGGAGGAGCTAGTTACTCCCACTTTGAGGAGATCATAATGGGTGTGTAAAATGCCTGAAAGGTATAGCCCATCAGATTTTTGTTCTGCATACCTGTTATCAGTGACTAATAGTGATGAACCCCAGATGGTGAAGGAAGCTTTGGGTTGTGTAGAGAGCAAGTCTTGGAAGAAGGCTATGAAGGAGGAGATGAAGTCTTTGGACAAGAATGAGACTTGGGATCTGGTAAAGCTACCTCATGGATGAAAACTTGTAGGCTGCAAGTGGGTTTTCAAAAGGAAGCAAAATGCGCAAGGAAAGCTGGAGAGGTACAAGGCTTACTTGGCGGCAAAGGATTCTCTGAGGGGTTGTTTTGAAGTAAAAGTGTTAGAAAATTAAATTTTTTTGAGGACGTTCCCTTCAAGCCTCAAAATGTTCAGGTTGTCACCAAAATATAGGACACACCCCTGCATAACACTGTTTAAATGTGTGGTATGATCTTTTTCATTGATGATGTCCGATAGATATTGCATTTGTTATTCTGATTTTGTAATGCTTGGAATGTTTGTGCAGAGGTGTCTTCCGTTCTAGTTTTATTGTTCTCTACTTCTCGGTGATGGGGTGTGGGTCGGTGGGAAAATTTAAATCACTAGGATACCGCTTTTACAAGGCTGTCCCATTGTACACCACACAATAAAGAAATAAAAAGCTATAAGCTTAAGCACCTATACACATATCACACAAGTTAGTATTGAAACATGATAGGTTTGACTGAGTGGACCATCACCAAATCACATCTCATAGACGGGCATTCGTTCAAGTTCATTGCCACAAGGCACCATTAATTTGGGATTCCAACCAACTTCATCTCTATCCACCAACCTTAGTCAAAATTGCATTGATGCAAATCAAATATGATTCCAATAGATTCGGCTACTAAAATTTGGTCACCATCTTTTACGCCACTATTGGCTGAGAGATTGCCACAATCAAGGATATTTGTTGAAGATCTTAGTCATCATGGCACCATTCCTATGGGATTGGTGTCTTACTTTGCCATCATGCCTTATGAGACTATTGACTAGAGATATTAGTCATCATTGACAGTGCGACCATCCCTTACAGAATGTTGACTTACATTCTGCCACCATCCCTTACAACTCGTTGAATTTTTTATGCCACCATGCATTACATACATTTGCTGTTCAGTTGCAGAATATTACAGGGTTGCTGTCTCAAAATGTAGAACAACAATAATTATCCTTAGTAATAGTCAATCGTGAAAAACATCAACATTTATCATCCAGTAATGAAATTCAATCATTAAAAAGTAAGTGAGTTTGATTTATCTTTGTAAATGCAATAACAAAATATAAGTTATACCTTTAGTTAATGTTGAAGACAAACTTTAACTGTCCTTTGATCAATGTCATAAAAGAAAGTCAATGCAGCAGCAAAATACCAACCCAACAACAAATGGTCAATGCAACAACAAAAAATCAAGTTTACAACAAATTCTTATTTAAAAACTTGGTGAACGCAATAAGAAATACTGAAATTTATATTATTATCACTCAAAACTCAATGTTGCAACAAAATTTATTTCTGGGCAAATTTTTAGTCAATGCTAGGGCTAATGTCACTAATTGTTCTATCCTCTTTACTTTCTGCATTGGGATTTGCAATGAGGATCATATAAACTGTCAATTCAAGTGATTATGGTCAATTGGGGCCATTGCTTGACCTATAAATGCATAATGTAATGACAGGGAGAGTGGTGCCATCTATGTTGGCACGATCAGTATATTAAACTTAAATCAATTAGGAAATTTAACTCATGTCAGCCATGAGAGAAAAAATGAAGGTTTTTTATTGGCTTTGACTTGCCCATGTTATCAAGGTTATTAATCGTAAAAAGAAGGGTAAATTTGACATCATAAATGATTATTATGTGAATTAACGATGCCATAATGAATCAAGTGATGCCATCTCCTTTCTTGATGTGTGGACTTGGATGTCTTCTCTGGTTTCTATCTTTTGACCATCTTTCATGACATTGGAGATACAGTTGCTGGCTTCATCTTATGGTGAAGCCCTTTTCTAGGCATGTAACAATTATGGCCATCATAAACCCTCCAAGGAAGCCCCTTTCAAGCTTGGCGCTGTTTAAATTCATTGATGGTTAGCTGACAATAACTCATACATGGCTCCACCTCTATGCCATAATCCTATAGGCAAATGTGGATTTCACTTAGTGCCTTGAAGCTCTCACATTAAACCTTGTCATTAGGACTCCAAAAAAGTTGTTCCATGCAAAAATGCATAGGTCTCTTCCTTATAACCTCTAGCAAACATTTAATGCAACCCATGTAAACCTCCTTATAGCTACTCGCACATACCAGAACCATGCAAACCAGTTTATAATCTAAAAACATGCAAATGCATTTATATGCACTAGCCCTAAATTTTATTCTAGCAAAACATCCATGCGAGCCCATGGGTTTTAAATTTAACAAGCAAAGCTATGTGGAATTGGGTCCAAAATGCATCATTCTCTTGATACTGTTGTAAGAGGAATAAATAGTAGATTCTAACACCAGCTATATGGCACTTCTCATGTGACTAGCAAAGGCATCACCCTCTTGTGACCTGATAAATATTTATATCGTTTCCTTACCCCTTTTTCCATGCACTTGGAAGCTTTGATTAGCTGAAATAGGAACATCTAAGGCTTTTATGTTCACACAACCATGCACTAAAATAATCGTGAAAGGCATTCATAAATCAGGAAAGGGATGGAAAATGTTACACACTTTACTATTTTCAACATATCAAATACTTAAGTGGGGAGATACAAGGATGTGAAGTTTCTTACAAATTTTATCCCTTGTGTAGCTGATAAAGGAAGAAGAGCTGAATTGAGGTTCTGGCAACATGATAGTGACTCTTTAGCTTTCATGATTGAAAAAGGAATTATGGGTCTTGTAGAGAGTCCTGAAACGTTGCAATAAATAACTATCACACAGTTGATTCTAGGAAACCTGCACAAAGCTTCTAAAGTTGAATGCTTTTGCCCTAATTACGTGTCAGAAAAAAAATGCCAAAAATTATATTCACATGATCAACTTTACACGGCTATATCTCTCTTGATTTTGCTCGGAATCTTTATTGTGACCACTTGTCGGAAATCTCACAGAAATTACTTTTCAATGGTGGTGGATTTGTCTCAATGGCTTATCCAGCTGTGAAAACAACCCACATGAAGCTGACTACTTTTTCCTTGAAAAAAAAACTGCAATATTTCACAATTTGCTTAAAAAATTTCTCCCAACTTTGCCCAAATTATTGCTTTGATATCACTTGTTAAGATACAAATATCTAGAATACATAAATAATGCAATATATAACTTAAATCAAATGCACAAGAGATGTTTGATGAGCCAATTTTTCCTAACATATACTATATTCAGAAATAGAAATAGAAATAGAAATACCCTTGAAGCAGGGAAAAATTGTGCAATATTCTTCAAGGAAGGAATCACTCCAGAAGATCTTCCAATATGAAAATGCCACTTTGAGGGGGACAAGCTCCAATATCTTGTAATACCAAAATTATCCTTCTTGCTTTCCTTCCAAATGAATGATATGACTCCCTATTTATAATACCTAATCTGATAACATTAAGGTTTGGGTAAATCCTTAACCCACACATTATCAAATACAATTGACCTTTATGTCCCAGTACAATGATCCATTAGTTATGCGTGTGCCATTTTGGCATCTCAAAAACCTCCATTCATATGACAATACCATGGGCCAAGATGAATAACATTCCACCCCGCTATTACATAACATAACATGGCTTTGATACCTCTCGTAAAGATGCAAATATCCCAAATATAAAATAATGTAAAACATAACATAAATCACTTGCACGAGATGTTTGGTGGGCCAATTTACCCTAATATTTAATATATCCAAAAATAAAAATAAAAATATGGTCAAGGAACCTTACAATATTCTGTGAGGAAGGAATCACTCCCCATGATCTCACAATATGAGAATGCCACTTCAAGGGGGGAACCTTTAATATCTCCTAATACCAAAATTATCCTTCTCTCTTGCCTGGGAAATGAATGACATGACTCCCTATTTATAATATCTATATTAGGGTAGGTGTAAACCCTTAACACACATTATCAAATACAAGTGACCCTTATATCCCAGTACAATGAACTATTAGTTACGTGTGTCACATGTTGGCATGTCCATAACCTCCATACATATCACAATACCATGGGCCTACGTGAATAACATTCCACCCCCTTATTACATGATATGAACCTTGAGGTTGTAGTATAGTAGTCAAGTATTCACAACCAAACCAAAAAAAGATATACAAGACCAAAACAAACACAATTAGCACTTTATTCATATAGCACAACATATACAAGAAAACGATCCTCCAAAATCTATGTCAATACTACCAGGGAGAATACACAAGAGAGCTCCCTTAATATATGACCAAACATAACATATATATGATGAATCGTGATAAGGTATGTTGGCTGGACAATGACCTACGTCTACCTCTCATACTGCACATAATTAGTAATCCCAACTAACAACCAAAAATTAAATATGCCCATACAAACAAATAGTTTGTACACATATACGATAATCATCATTTATGCCCTCACTCTAGTATACAAATAATAACAACTCTCCAGTAAACCAAGTACATAACATAAACGATGCATATACTCTGCTTTATTAAAAACCATACCTACATACACCCTCCATGTGAGAGTTGTTGACATTGACACTAAGAAATGGTTGGGGGCTTGATAGCATCTTGGGAAGGAGCACAAGCAGAGTATTCTTTGGAACATGTTGTGATGATTTTCCCACCTCCCTCATTGTGGCCATGGAAGTAGTTGTCCTTGGAGAATCTCATAGATGAACAAGCTTTCTAAGCTTTGAGACCTTCGATTTGACTGTCACAAGTATATCTCTGAGCCACTCGGCTTATCCAAAAGTAGCCTCTTCCTTGTGCTTGATTGTACCCAAGGCTACTTGGGCCACGTCACGTGCTGCCCTCCTATAACCAAAGAGGTATACAATTACTAATGTGTAGCTATCTTTGCTTCCAAAGTAGCCCGAGGCTGCTGAACTTGCAGTTGAGAAGTTTTGAGTTGCTGTTTTGCATGCCCTTCTGGTTGGGGCTGTTATCAGACATCTTGGAAGGCTTTTGCCTTATCTGTCGATCCTCTCACCAAGGTTTGATCGAGTGCCTTTAACTTATTCGCATCAATATCTCAGACAATCCATTTGGTCCCAAACATAATGCTCCTCTTTCCATTGTTGTAACAAGGTTTGACCAAATCTCAAGTATTTTTGTCGAAACTCCAATTTTTTAGGATGGGCAAACGTATTGGACCGAATCTGCCAATGCCAAGTCAACCTGTTGTCACGAATTTTCTTAATTTTGATGGTCCCAAACCCAACACAGGCATTCTAAGCTTTCTGGGCTTAATTTGTCTCCAACCATTAAATTTAAAACAAGTGCACCGAGTTTAAAATTCATTCTCTGTATGTTCTTGTTCCAAAGTTTCCTTCTCTTTTGTGTAATCTTTGTCGTCCATTTAGCCAATATTCTTTGCTTGTCCAATTTGTCCACTTGCAATGGTTTTTTTTTTAAAATTTTGCTGGTCCCCAAGCTTATTTCTCACTATAATTCTCAAGCTCGGGGAACTAAGAATTCCATCAGTAACATGGACATGGAACACCTTATTCCAGCTCGGGTAAGCCATAATAGGTGCATTTATGAACCACACATTCAATTCATCAGATTCCTTATGTTGCTTCTGCATCCATTCAAACAATACTCCTTTCTTGGTTAGCACATCCAGGGTTTGTGCCAGTTGCACAAATGTTTTTATGAACCTTCAATAATACCCTACATGATGGACTTAATTACAGTGACATCCCTTGGTGCCTCCATTTGCATCACAACTTGAATCTTATCTGAATCCATGTTTAGTTCTGTTCTACAGATCACGTGACCCAAAATCTTACCATGGTGACCATGAACAAACACTTCTTGGAATTTAGAGCCAACATGGCCTCTTTACAACTGCATGCATTCAACGAAAGTCTTAATGTGTGATTCATTGAAACCATGGATGGACCAATTGTTGAGAAGTAATTTTGAAATTCTCTGTTGTCAATTTCTCGAAGATGTACAAGATAATACACTGGAAGGCTGTATGTGCATTACACAATCAGAACAATATTCTGTTGTAAGCATGGATTGCATTCTTGATCATGGAGGTCACCTTCAGTCTATTCTCCTCTGCAATACTGATTTGTTTGCATCTAAAAAACACATCTGGAAAAGAGTAAATCTCATGTCCTGCAGCCTGCCACTTCCTGCAAAATGCAGTCTGTGAAAGGAATTAGGAGTGGATCCTTTATGGCAACATCATTCAAACTTCTGAAGTCGATACAAATACAAACCTGGATGTAATCCTTCAGAAATATTACAACAGGGGGAACCCATTTTCCGTTACTCACTTTGGAGGCGATTCCCATGTCCAATATTTTTTCTCTCTGCTTGCACTTGGTCTGCATACTTGGGGTTCATTGTATGGTCTCCTCTGCATAGGTTGTGCAAGGATGTTTTTATGGTGCACTGGTCCCTGAAAATACTTCTTTGACTCTGACCATGTTAATGTTCACTCTTGAGTGCTTTGGGATATTGTTGTCGTGATGGTTTCCATGTGTGTACCACTCACACAACATTCTTCCTCCTCCATTCGAATGGATCAGGCAGTCTCATGCAAAGTGACTGCTCATGCTACATTTCTTGTATTGTATAAGGCTCTTCCTTTTCAATCATATTAGATCTGATTGTTGTCACATTGATTGTTTTGTCATCAACTATTGTTTAGCATGTGTCGAGTTGTTATATCCTCCATTGATGGCTGCTCCTTTTGAGTTTGGGCTTGTCTCCTTGTTTTGAGTCATTAAGACTTGAGTGCTTCAATTTTTCATGTTAAATGGATAGTCCTTGAATGTATGGCCAATTACTTGGGAAGTACCACAGAAGGCGTTCTTGGGGAAATTGGAATTCTTGTGCCCGTCTATCCTGCAATTAGTGTACCATTCCTATTTTATGTCCTTCAAATTTTCTTTAAATTCTCGGAACATCCACATCATGTATGTGCAAAGTGCTAGGTTGGTTTTTGTCTTTCTTCATCTTCCTTTGTGTCACTTCCTATTCTACCTTGAGGATTTGAATTTTATTCACTTTTGATATTCATTGTCTAGTCGAAAGCTTCTTAATATGATGTTAGTGGTACCACTTTCATCTTTCTCGTCAACTTTGGTGAAAGTATCGACAAACCACCTTTTCTTCTATCCATTTGTCAGCTCCTCCAACTTTCTGAGAAATTCTTTTAAGACATCTGTTGTATGCTCGAACAAGCTCACTCTTTCCTTGGTTTGTGTTATATATCTCTACCATGATCACTTTATCATTACGCAACAGTTTGAACTCAACCTAGAATGCTTTATTCAATTTTTCCCAGGGGTTCAATTATATCGCTTTGTTTGTGTAGTTGCATGCCAATCAATGGCCACCCTTATCAAGGTTGTTGGAAAAGATCGGGCCAAATAACTTTCATTTTCCTGACTATTGGACACCCATGTGGTCTCACAAGTTCTTCCTTACCCTCTCCATGAAATTTCGGTACTTCATGCTTGCCGAGAGAGGTGTGCTTGCCATCCTTCTAATTGCTTTGTGTACCCTTATGCAAAAAATCGTACGGTGATGACTAGATTTTCTTTGACGCTCCTCATCTTGCAAAATCCTCTTCCTTTGATAAACTTATGTCTCTCGCTTCTATGGCAGAGTCCCCTCCCAAGCACCCTCAGATGCCTGGACAAACTATAGCTCACTCCCCTGTAATAAAGTCACCTTCTGAGCACCACCAGAGACATTAGGGAACTCTCCCTCTATCGAACTTTGAGCAATCCTTATAGCTTTGATCTTTACGTCTTCGACCTCTTCAAGTTTTACTTCTTGATCATCCCTTGCCTCACTTTGAATTGGAATTTGGATGGTTGAAACTGTATCCTCCCTTTCACTAATCAACAATTCTTCTAATCTTGGAATGTTTTTTAACCACAGGTCTTCTCGTCATTCAATCTTGCTTCGCTTCCCTCCACTAGAGGGGGATTAACACTTCCCTCCACCAAAGAGGGCTCAATTCTTATTTCAAAATTCCCAAGAGATTTTGGAGACGCCATAACTTCCACCAGCTTTGATCTTTCCTCAGCCAATAAATATTCTCTATCTTGATTTGTCAGCAATGCATCAAATTTTCTTCCTATCAAAGACTCTTGGACCACGATGCGGATTCCATCTCTGATTTTGTTCCCAGACTTAGCTGTCAAGATGCCTGTCGTCAATGGCCTAAATCCTTGGGCAATGGTGCAAAAAATGTAGTATAGCAATTATGTATTCACAACCAAACTAGAAAAATATTTATGACACAAAGAACATAATAAACACACTTGGCACTTTATTCATATAACCTTGCATATACAAGGAAAGGATCCCATAGAACATACAGCAATACTACTAGGGAGAATACACACAAGACCTCCCTCAATGTTGGCCTTAACATAAATAGGATGAATTCTGAGAAGGTACGTTGGTTGGATTGTTGGACAATGTCCGACAACTACCGCTTGTATGGGACACAATTTGTAATCCTGAATGACAAGCAAAAAATTAAATATGCCTATACAAATACATAGTAGGAACACATGCTAATCATCATTTATTTCCATACTTGAGTATCCAAACCATAGTAATTCTCGAGTGGGGAAGTACATAACATAAACAATGCATATATTGTGCTATATTAAAAATCACGTGTACAGAGGTGGTAGATTTACAATCAACACACATCTCATGGATTTTGGAGTAGATAAGATAAGATAAGACAAATATATTAATGTCCAACAAGTGACCACAAAGGTAGGTCGAAGGGACAACAAATTACAAAAGGGTCAGGAACAAGTGGGAAATCTTAAAGGTCTCCAAAAACGAAAAGAACAAAGCTGGAAGAAAATAGTATAAAATAGAGCAAAGAGCAATAACCCTAGAGCCAAAGAAAGAAGCAAAAATGAGCAACCCACGAAAACCCCTAAACATCGGAAAAACGGGGATGAACAATGATAAAGAAGAATCAGGCGGGGGTCCATCAAGAGTTGGATTCAACTCTCCTAGCATCCACGGCTGATGAGAAGAAGCTCCTGATAGAAGGATGAACCGAAGAGGAGGTAAGATTTTTGGTTTGTCCTCCATGTCATTGGCTAGAGGGAAAGGTTCTCTGCGAAGATCTGGTGAATCTAGTCTGTCTCTTGATGCCGGATCTGAAATGATTATGTTGGTGAAATCTCGGGGATCTGTGGATAGTTTGTCTGGATCGCACTGATCTGGAATGTATGTACTAGTGTCAATCTGTCACTTAGTGCCTCTCCCTGAAGGTAGCACTGTGAAAAGGAAGTGATTTGCTAGGTAGAATTTGATCTAGTAGGTCTTTGAATAGAATGATCATGAAGCTTAAGAGATTCTTGTATATATAAAGCTAAACATCTCTGGTCCTCATATCTGAAGAAGTCAAAAAGAGTCTGTGTCCTAAATAGGCAATGAAACCTCTCCTTGATCTCATAGTAAATAGGACAATGGACGATGAAGTGTTCCTTGGTCTCAATCTCCTAGGTGCTACATAACTGACAAACCCTATCTCCCCGATCTGTTTGGTGATCTGTCTCAATCCTAAGCCTGTGAGATCCCACTCTAAACTATCCTAATGGGATGTGAAGAATGTGCATCTAGTGGCGGTATGTGTACTGTGGCCGGATAAGCCTGTCTTTCAGCTCCAAAAAGTGTTTTGCATAGAATGCCATCTTTGGATGTAGCCCCCCTGAGAGGGTTTACCCAAGTAGTATGAATAAACTGCCTGTAAATATCTTCCCTAATAATCCGGTTCAGCTCCTGTTCGGTGGGTAGAAGATGAGCTGGTGCATCCAAGGAGTACCTGAATGGAGGGAGGTGGTCCATCCTAATTCCCATGAACTCTAATAGGTCAGAAACCCCTATATACCAACAACGAACACGGGTCGGGGGAGCCAAGAGGGCAATAGTCTTTGAAGAAAAATAAGCTAAGTATGGATATCTGTCACGTCCACTCGCTGAATCAACAAAGCTACGAATGCGATGGAAGAAAGAAATCATATCAAATATAGTCTCCAAGCGGAAAGGTCGGGCTCCATATCCTACAAGGATAATGTGATGGGGAACCGTCAACTTACATCTGATAATGTGGTAGAGGACAAGTGTTTGGACCCTCTCGACAGTAGCTGAATCACCATCAAGCAAAGAAGGCCCCCAAACCATAGATCCATAAAAAATAGTGGGTTTGATAAGTGTATCCATGAGGGACATCTTGGATGAGATGTCCTGAAAGTGACGTTGAAAACATTGTGGCTCCAAAAGGGCTAAAGAACCATATCCTTTGTTGATCCTACGCTGAAGGCCCTGCCTCAAATTGAAACATGGTCCAGAAAATTGCATTCCCAAATGAGTATAGGAGGTGGTGATCTCAACCTACTTTCCCCTAAAGAAGAAATGGAGGTGGGAAGTATTCAACCCATTAAACACCTAACCTTGGTTTTTCCGAGGCTAACCGTCAACTATCGGAGATCATAGAAGAGAGCCAAGGCATCCAACTACCGCTGTAAACCCTCAAGAGATGAAGCTAGGAGAATCGCATCATCCGCAAACAAAAGAATAGAAATCAAAACCTGGTGAAGAAGACACCCATCACTAACCTGAATATGCTCATGAAGAAAGGTCTCTAACTCATCAATGTATATACCAAATAAGGTTGGGGACAAGGGACAGCCCTGCTTGATCCCAATGGTATTTCTGATAAAATATGAAATCCCATGAACTGTATGGAGACGACCAAGGACAATCTCGTATAGTCACATAATGGCTACCAAGAGGGTCTCGGAAATGTCAATATTTCTAAGTCTCTAGAAAAGGGCCTCTCACGGAACAAAATCAAATGCTTTCCTAAAGTCTACAAAACAAAAATAGACTTTGGATGAGCAATGACATGCCTCCTCAATAATGGCTTGGAGAGTGAAGATATGATCAATAGTCTGATAGGCTGGTTTAAACCCTGCCTGTCCCCTAGCCCTGAGATGCCTCTGCTCTAACTCTCTTGAAAGTTGCATGTGGAGCACAATAGCATACAAATTCGAGAATGTGTGTCCAACCATGATCGTCCTATAGTTGTTAGGATTTGAATAGGAGCTTGATTTGTGTATTAGGTGAATAATGTGATGTGACCAAGGTGGGAAACCTGAACAAACCACGTGATTGAAAAGATCAATTGAGTAGCTTCCAAAAGCCCTAAGACCGTGTTTGAAGAACTCAGCTTGGAAACCTTCCTCATCAGCTACCTTACTAATATTCATCAGTGTCACAGCCTCTCTGATGTTCTTGTATGTGAATAAGTGACAAGAAGATGGTGGAGAAGCAACAGGATTTGAGGTTGACTAGGAATATCATAAAGAGTGGAGGTATGGGAAATCATGGATGCAGGGTTAAGCTCAGTGGGGGGAGAATGCTGGGGGAGGATGGTACGCCAAAAGAGTTTGGGAGAGTGGATGTAGGAAGCACGTAAGATCCGTCTCCTTTGAGAAATAAAGAGGCGTTTCTTACATCGGAGAAGACAACGGTAGGATGATTTTAACGCTGGGTAAGAGGGGTGGGCATGGAGGAAGGCATATTGAAGCTGGCGATGGAGAGCCCTGCAATCATCATCATACCACTTATTCATGGGGTAAGATCTTTTAGATTGATGTGAGGTATATGCAGATTTGGTATAGCTAGGAAAATATTTTAGGGTAGCTTCCCAAATAATGGAAGAAAGACATGTGTACTTGGAAGTAACACAACCAATTGAGAAGAACTGGGGTTTAGAAGGCAAACGTTGATGGATGTGGGAGGAAAAGATGTTAGGATCTTTATCATCAAATTGGAAGGTGGTACACAGTATACTGAAAGAGGGGATCGTAACAAGAGTGGGGAGATCAGGTCGATGGGAAAAGGAAAGAAGAGCATGGTCCACAAGAGGAATGGGGGAAATGGAAAAATGGCAGATGAAGGGCAAAAGATTCTAACTGGATAGGACATAATCTACCACACTCATACCTCCACCATGAGGTGGACATGTGAAAGAGTGAGAATCTGGAAAGCAAGGCAGCCCATTAAGGATCAACAAATCATGAGATTCACCCAGCTGTAAGAGGTGTCTACTATATGCCATGTAAGGACCTGAAACATCATTTGACATCTTATGCAACCCCATTGACTCTGAATCAATCTCCTGTGTGCAGAATATGTCCACTAAGCGGTCATGGAGAGGTGTCTGAAAGTCCTTGGTACGGGCATTGAAGTCAACAAGAAGGATAACTTCCCCCACAAATGAGTATTGAGTGATCCCGGTGTATAAGTCTATAAAAGGGTCCCCCTCAAGACCATTGTGAATGGCATATGATGAAGACATTGGAGGATAGTAAAATACTGCAATGTAGATATACCTGGGAAGTGGGGCAGCACCATTAATTTGGACCCACATGAATTTGACAAACTCATCAGAACCCACCACAAAAATTCTGCTTTGGAGTGAGTCTCTAAATAAACAAGCCACCCCAGTCGAACCTCTGACACCACTAGAACTCCTAGTCTCCTGACGGTAGGCTGAGAACCAATGGTATCCTGTAATATCTGGGAGAGGTCTTACAGGGCCCTCATGGGTCTTAGTGATAAAAAGGATGTCTGACGACCCAAAAGTGTCATACATTAGACTTGGGGATGACCAAAAATTGCCATTACCATTCCAACAGCTGAAAGAAATGTCTGAACCCTGCTTCCTCAACCCTAGTAACTTTAGACCTGGTTGTGACAGTAGAGTAAAACTTTCCTTGCCCTTTGAGGGGACTCTTTGACTTTTCAAAATATTGCAATTGGGGAGCGTAACTGTTATTTGTCCTGTTTGGGCCCACTTCTAAACCCTATGAATTTGTCATTTTGTCTCCTTTTTTACCTCTCTAGGCCTTAAGATGATTTGGCCCATTTCTTTCTCTTGAAAACTGTCATTTAATTTCCCATGTACATGACATATTAAATGAGGGTCTTGGCAAGTTGGCTTTAATTTGTTAATTCTAATATGATTCCTGTAATGAACTCAAGTTTGATTGTGGTTCCTTTTTGTATGGCATGCTTTACATTTTTATTGCAGAAACTCAAATATTAAAAAAGAAAAATAGATGCAAAGTTTACCCCTAGAGTCTTCATTGTAGAAAAAAAGAGTATGCCATCCTTGGCCTATATATCAAATTGTGGACCAAGGATGGCATAGCAAGAGTGGGCATGATTGTATTATGTGGAAATGGGCAGAAACTCAATTAAAGATTGATGTTGATTCAGAGAATTGCATGTTGAAAATGGCTGAGATAATTTTGAAATGCATTAAAATGCATGCATGCAGCACATTCAATTTTGAAAGTTGTGGCAGTATTGCAAAGTAGGATCCTTATCATAAAAGTATAATAATCTAGAAGTTATTAGTTGGATGGAACATTACCTCTTCTTATTGTTCATGGTCATAATGTTTGTTCCCATTATGAGAGTATGGAATGCTTGAACCTTTGTAGGTACACCAAGGCCTCCGTTTGATGCTCTGATTCACAAACTTGCTGTGGCAACTGTTTCTACTCGCAAAAATGGTGGACCACCTTTCGTCGTGTCTGTTGATATTCCTTCTGGATGGCATGTTGAAGAAGGCGATATTAATAATATAGGCCTTATACCAGATATGCTGGTTTGTCTTTATCCGTGCTATTTTTTCTTTTTTCCCTTGGTGATTACTGCAAGCTGTTTGGCTTATATCCATTTGAACTTCTTTATTTTGATTTGGCATCATCCATTCCAATTTCATAAAGATTTGAATGTGAAAAATTGGAGGCCTATTGTTGGTTTCCATAGTTATCGTTGCTAATGCTTACTACAAAGATGACATTTGATGTTTTAGGTATCTTTAACTGCACCAAAACTCTGTGCCAGAAAATTCACAGGCCCCCATCACTTTCTCGGGGGCAGGTTTGTGCCTACAGAAGTTGCAAGGAAGTACTCATTACGGCTTCCTCAATATCCAGGTACTGCAATGTGTGTGCGCATTGGAAAGCCCCCATCAGTTGATGTGTCAGCTCTTCGAGAGGATTACATTTCTCCAGTTTTTCTTGAAGAAGATGTGAAAGATGATCCAATTAAGCAAGTACAAACCATCCCTGAATGCTTGAAATGATAATTTTTTCTGTTTCAGACCAAGATTCAAAACAAATACAGTTGCAAAAATGTTTAGTATAGTTTCATGATCTACATCTTGGATGTATAATTCATAGGCATACAATTGACTAGAAAAGTACTATTATATCATTGATGGAATGTTGTTTTTTTGCAGTTCCAAGAATGGTTTGAGGATGCAGTAGCTGCTGGATTAAAAGAGCCAAATGCTATGGGTTTGGCAACTTCCAATAAATATGGTCACCCGTATGTTGCTTCATAATATTGACCTTTTATCATTATAATTTTACTGTTATTTCCTATAAACCCATGTATCTTGGACCAATCGGCAATACACTCTAGACCTAAATTAACAGTTGAAATCTGTAGCATCTTAAAATTATTTTTAGTAAAAATGCCACATTTAATATGTTTTTTTTTGCAGTTCTGTGCGCATGGTCTTGCTGAAAGGAGTTGATGAATGCGGGTTTGTTTGGTAAAGACCCTTTTTATGATAAACTTGGAAATCTGTATTCTCATAAATACCAAGTTGATTTCTCATCTTAGTTTGAGTTTGTCAAGTAACGATTGTTGGCATTCTTAATATGTGCTGTTCTTGTTAAGTAGCAATTGTTGGGAAGCTGTTTTTTATGGATGAATTGTTAACTAATTTGGCATATTTGTTATTAATGATGATAAGGCAGGTACACAAATTATGAGAGCAGGAAGGCACATGAAATACTCGAAAATCCTAATGCCTCTCTTCTTTTCTTTTGGGAAGCCCTTCATCGGCAGGTAGAAGTTTTGCTGTATGGAGTGGTTCAATTAGTCTAGATAGCGTGTCTGCGATCACCTTATGAAGCTTTTGTTTATAGTTAAATATTTCTTGTGATCTTGAGAAGGACCTTTCATTCTAGAGTACTACTATTTTAAACATTAGCAGTTAACTTTATCCCACGATGCGAATCATTAAAATATCTCTGTTATAATGATAGGAGCAAATATCATGAAAGAAAGTACTTTTGTGATTGAATAATTCGCAGCTATCTTATTTTTTAATCGTTTTCATTTAGAAGTCCTTTTGTTGACTAGGCCTCTGAAAGCTTAGAATCCAGATTGCACACATGACTTCCATAAGTATCACCCAGCTATGTGAAGAAGATCATCAACAAAGGCTGACTCCTGGTGCGATAATATTGGTCATGACTCAGTAAGCATCCAATCTGTCAGAATAGTGTAGTGGTTGATTGCGAAAGGTTTTAAAGAATGATATTTGCCCAAATAATGAGGATTGGAATACCACTCAAAGAAAGTGTGAATAATGTGATTGTTCCTCCTTACTTGTAAGCACTGGCCCCCATTTTAGCATCAATATTGAGTCCTCATGGTCCATTTGGTGACATGGATGTATCTCCCTTGTGTTTGTGTGGTAAAAATTGATGTTTTGTAAGTCAGTTAAGGAAACGTTGTCTGCTTCTTCTAAAATAGTTTTTCAAAGACAGCATACATAAAGAGGACTGGAATACCACTCGAATAAAGTGTGAGTAATGTGATCGCTTCCATCCTTGCACCCATTTTGACCGCAATAACAAGTTCTCATGTTCCAATGGGGGATCTAGTTGTACCTTCCTGCTCTTTATGCAAAAAATGATTTCATCTGATCGGAAATGGATCATCAAATAAAGAGGACATAACAGAAAAAGGTGCTCAAAATATAGGTAATTCCCATTTTTGAGGGACCTCTCAGTGTGGAGTTTCAAGCTTTTGACAAAGGCCGAAAAGAAAATAAGGCATTGGTGTTCTTGGTGGGGAAGTTCATTCTGAGTCAGTCATTTTGATATATTATATGATATGTTTCTGACTGATATTGAGCCCTGTGCAACTCTTTCATCTGGATTATGGATCTGTGCACCACAGTTGGGGGAAAACGAGACTTGGGGTTGAATTGGACATGTCCCATGGGGAAACAGGTGGACACAAGCGAAATCACAGGGTAATCAACTTTGTTTATCATTGTGTTGAAAAGTAACTGAAGTACCAGTTGGTATATCCTTTTTGTGCTACCACATTTAGAGGGAAGCCAAGCTATGTAATGGACAAAAAATAATTTTCCTTCCACAGAATTGAAGGAGAAGCAACCTTATAAGATCCTCAAAAACATTTCTGTGGGCATAGGGAATGCAGTCATAAAGTATTTCTGTTCCACAGTGAACACAAAGCTATGTATATTTATAATAAAGTGTAACAGCAGGTATAAAAAGGCTCTCGATTTCATTGGAGGAGTTTTTTACCTGTATGGGGCTTTTCTCCATGTAGATATTTTTGTTTCATGTGTGGATGTTTGATTACTTAAGCTCTTGTTATTCCTATTTATCTGTACATGGAAAGTTAGGAAGTGTAGTTTTCTATTCCTTGTAGTTTTTATTATTATTTACTTATAAAAAAACAGTTTTGTTTGATGAATTGAGCAAATCTAGACAAATTTTGGTATCAGAGCAGTTTTCTTGGCACTGTTAATTGTTTATCACATTTGTTTGCTGACCAGGGAAAAGGAGAAACACGGTTAAGGAGAGCTATTTCCATACGACTAGGAAGCATGAAGAAATCCTGAACGATCTCACCCAACTTCAATGGCAAAAGACACATGAGAACATGATTTCAAAGTCCAATTTGCTAGGATGCAGATCGATATTTCTGCCTTACCTGGGATGGTCATGAAATTGATAGTAGACAAGGAGAAGAAAGCCCCATAGAAAGAATAGGATGAAGAGGCAGAGTTCCAACACGTGGATGAAGATGAGGAAGCCAAATTAAAAATCCAACCTTATGAAGGGCAAGTGGATGCAAAGAAGCTCATCAATTGGTTGAGGCAGCTTGGAGGGTACTTCAGAATCCATTGGTTTCCTTAGGGGCATAAAATCGATTTCACTCAATTAAAGTTGACTATAACATGCTCAATTTTGGTGGGAAATCTATATGTAGTTTTGATAGGCACCCATGAAGAAGTGAGATGCATTTAAGAAGCCAATTAATTCCAATCGTACCCCATTGGGTATGAGGAAGATTAACCTCTCAAGTGATAATGTTTCTGAAAGAGGCAAGGAAAGAATATCCAAGAATATTGTATACTTTCAAATTTTGAAGCAAGCCATTCTATGGAAAGTCCACCAAAATGATCTAGGAGCACTTGTTAAGTGCCTTGGAGGTTTGAAGTTTGAACAATGATTTGAAAGGAGTAGGCTCTTTTTAGTGTGAAGAGTATTGATGGTTAATGCAAAACTACAATGTGCATTGAAATGAAGAGAAAAAATAGAATCCTCTAAAAGGTGGAAGTACCTCTTTGACATCCCAAAAAGAATCTTTGACGAAGTAGAAGAAAGGCAAAGGGAAGAAGAATGGTATGCTCGTTTTGAAGAATGATACCTCCACAAATATCTATTGCGATCACTATGATATTGATGGACACAAGGAGATTGAATGTGGTCAGTTGCATCTTGAACTCCATCCTTGGAATAAGAAGTAGGAGGTGGTAGAGTGTGATTCTGAACTGGACTAGAACTAGCATGCACTATAATGCTGAAAAGTTTAGTAGTAGAACAGCAGAACTTGGGAGAGGAATGAAATAAAGTTTTTCTTACCAAAAATTCAAATAAATATGCACAAGGCGTGTGCATTTTTTTTTTCATCTCTATGAAGATTTTTATTTCTGCAGCATTAGTATATAAACTTGGGCATAAGCTCAAAGAGATTCCAAATCAAACCCTGTCGGGTTGGTTGCACAAAGACAATGAGCTGCAAGTGACTAGGAAATGCAAATTTTGTTTTTCCATATAAATTGATTACGAGATGAAGTGGAATGTGAAGTAGTGCTGCGCAATGTATGCGAGGTTATTTTGACAGCCCCTCCTTATAGGATAATGCAATATTGCTTCAAAGGGAAAACAAGTATTGGTTGATTAAGAATGGAAATCCTTTCTTGATCGATGCCTATAAAGAGAACCATAAAATTTGCCTCGTTTTTAGAAACAAGGAAAAAAGGTTGATTAATGCTAGTAAGAAGTTTGTGTGGTTGATGATCAAGCCTAAAGATGGAGTAGAAATAGAGGCAAAGACCTCCAATGCAAGTTGTGGCAGGGATTATAGGAAGCAGTTGGTGGAGTATGTAGGTCATATCAAAGAGTAGCGTTCCAAGGGCCAAAAGTTCGGCATCCAAAGTGAGACGTGGAACATGAGATTCATTTTGTGACAAGCAGTTTCGGATTTTAACAAAGTCAAGGAGCAATTGAAGGATCTCTTTTGATTGAGGAGTGATAAGGGCCAACTCATTCCCTTGTGGACCGTGTATAGTGTTGGCACCTAACAAAGATGGCACGTGAATAATGTGTATTGATTATTAGGCTCTTAGCAAAATTATTGTCAACTTTCAAGAATAGATACCACGGAGAATTTTATGAAGGAAGATCTATGCAAGACTGCATTCAAGGCCAAATCAAGTTTGTATGAATGGTTATAGTTCCTTTTGGTTTGTGATATTCCCAAGCCATCTTCATGAGATTGATGGGCGATGTTTTGTGCCCCCTTTTGGATTCACTTTTGATAATCTACCTAGATGGTACACTCATTTTTAGTCATACACTGGAGGAGCATTTACAAGAAGTATTCGAGACTGGAAAAGGATGTATTACTTTTTAATTTGAAAAGTGTTATTTTACCCAGCAATCATTCATATATTTAGGTTTTGCAGTTGACAAAGGTCAATTGGAAATTGATCCAACCAGAAGGGGCCACATTGAAGTGGGTCAACTCCCACCAATGTTGCAAAAGTGAGGAGTTTTAAAGGTGTAACTGGATATCTTCAGACATTTATAGCCCATTTATGTAACAACAACATTGCTCCATGCATTGCAATCAAGCCTCAGGGCTTTTGTTTGGGTTAAGCCTCAACAACAAGCTTTTGAAGAATTGAAGAGGAAGATTTGTAATGCACCGGTATTGACGTTACCTAATTTGTAACTCTTCTTTGAGATTGAGATAGGTGTGTTAAGGGTAAGCAGTGAGAATCATGTTGATGCAAGGAGGAAAACCAATATGTTATCACTAAGAGTTATTCTCGGGAGCATTTGTAAATCATCCCAACTACGTTAAGAGATGTACGTGCTGCTTGAGACTAAAAAATTGAAACGCTATTTACTAGGTAAAGAAGCAGTGATCCTTACACATCATGAACCATTGCAACACTTTCAACCTTAGAGAGAGTTGCAGCAAGCCTGACACTTCAAGTGGACAAGTTTCTTATAGCAGTTCAATTTGTTGATTAAATACAAAAGGGGACAACAATAAAATTGTCTATATGTTGTTTGGATTGCCATTGACTAAGATTGCACATGGGATTTGTCCTTTTCAAAGGAGAATTGAAGTTTTGAAAATATTTAGGCATAAAATGATGCGGACTAGGATCATGCTCCCTCTTCATATTCATCTCATTTCCCACAATAGGATTAGGTAGTTGGTTTGAATTCCATAAGGCATAATCTCTTGCAACTATCAAAATCCCTAGTCAGTGGAGTGGATAAAACAAATGGAGTCAATGATTGAGTGCCAAAACTATGAAAAGGTCTATCAAATCTCCATCCGTGGCATCGTGCATGATGTTCGAGAATGGAGGCTTCTTAATGTCAAAATATAGAGCTACTCTAGTACTTCTATCTAAGCATCTCATGGCTATTAGAAACCAAGGAAAAATATGAAAGTCACTTACAAAAGTAGGAACATCATTACCTCTTGGGAGAGAGATCACTCTGCCCTCTTGGCTAGGGCTAGGGATTCCTTGAACATACCTGTTCTTGTTTGCGTTTTTCTTTTTCCTTCTCCCACATCAGTTGCTACCAGAAGAATGAATTCTTTCAACAAGACCTTGGTCATGCTCATTAAAACCAACTACCACCTCTTCATGGCTTTTTGCATTCTGCTGTTGCAAACCCAAGGTAGGCCACTCGTAAGAATTCATGGATGACTGTTGAGAACTTCAACCTTCCATTTATTACTTGAAACAAGGGGAAAACATACAATTATAGTTGTTGAAAGTAGTTGTAGAGGAGCGCATGGGAATTAAAAGGAGAAAAATGGGAGAGTGTTTGCATGGAGTGTTTGTAAGGGTAGGGTTTGAATGGTGGCATTGAATTCTACCACCAAGATAGTAGGCATGGACATGGTGATAGGGCATGTATAGAAAGAGCCTAGACTATTATGCTACAATGTATGATTTGATGTAGGTTAGTGTTCCTCAATGCATTCCCCGTGTTGAGTTTTTGACCCAACCACTCCACCTGGAGTGTGTGTTTAGGCTGTCCATTTACTTGGAAAAGTTTGTGTTGATGGAGGGTCTTACATTTGAGCAGTTTATTTGACATGCAATGTCGGTAGTTATGCTAGTTTTTCAAGGCCTCTTTAATTCTTCAGTATATTAATATCTTGATTGATTGCCGTATCTCTGTAGATGCTTGAGACAGGCCTTATCATCATGTTTTCTTGACCCACAACATTGACACATCAAATTCGGGGCTGCACTTTGTTGATTTGGGTAATCATGCATTATTAAATTCACTTGCATCCTTACATATTGCCCCCAAGATGAGCTTCTTGTCTCTTTTATTACTTGATTGTTTTTATGTGCTTTCTTGTTTGTCAGTATATGCTTCTATTGTTCCTAGGATAAACTTCATTTTTATTTTTGTCCCAATGTTTTGTATAATATTCTTCTTTTCTTGTGCTAAAATTTAATGGTATTGCTAAAATATATTTAGAAAACATATTATTTTCGTACAGCATAGTGTCACTACAAACCTGTAATGCTTTTCTTTTACAAAAGAATAGTATGGCATGTGCCCCTGCTGGAATTCTTCCATCAACACTGGTGGCCCTGTCACCTCTAACTCCTATGTAATGTCCCCACTTTAGCAGTTGACTCACTCAGTTTCAGGGATACTATTTGTAGTAAGTTAGCAGGACACAGCGGAGGCCGGGTTTGATGATGGGATTTGATACTCCTCGACGAGAGCTTTTCGACGAGCTATCACTTGCGCTATTCGGAGTCCGATTGCTAGTATATTTTAATGCCTGAAGTGCTGTAAAAGTAACATTTAACTTAATTGCAAGATATTAAGTGTTATTTTAAATATTTACTTTATGGGGGTGATACCCAAGGGAGACATAAGCAATATTCTAATATATCAACTGTTGCACATCTTTTATTTGACATTGCTCAAGTGAGTTGAGTCGCCCCTTGGAGAAAGGATAAAAGGAAGTGTTTGTGGCTTCTTTAGACATGTTGGATAAGAAGAAAAAATTGATGCACTTGCAGTTTGCAGGTTATTTTGGGCATTTGGGAATGTCCTTGTCATCTGTAGCACTCTAGACATCAATCTTTGGGATTGGTCTTTGGAGTCTGTGCTTTTAGCCTCATGCAGTCATGCCACTGTAGTAGCCGCACCACTGTAGCAGCCTGGCACTGTAGCAGCCACGTCACTGTAGCATCTCATAGCAACGCTATCGGCAGTAAGAGTCGGAAGAATCAAGCCTGCGGAGTCCGTAGAACCACCTTGCAGAGTCCGTAGAACCAACGTGCAGAGTCCGTAGAAACCAGCCTTCAGAGTCCGTAGAACCAGCCTGCAGAGTCCGTAGAACCACTGCAGAGTTCGTAGAAACTAGCCTGCAGAGTCTGTGGAAACCAGCTTGCAGAGTCCGTAGAACCAGCTTGCAGAGTCCATAGAAACTAGCTTGTAGAGTCCGTAGAACCAGCTTGCGGAGTCCCTAGAAACCAGCCTGTAGAGTCCGTAGAAATCAGCTTGCAGAGTCCGTAGAAGCGTGCCTGAAGAGTCCGTAGAAACAAGCCTGCAGAATCCGTAGAAACCAGCCTGCAGAGTCCGTAGAAACCAACGTGCAGAGTCCATAGTTCTGCTGAACGGAGATCAAAATGATCGCACCTTCGGTATTCGCTGGGGATATTCACTTGAAACAATGTTCATTCCATTACTGGAGTATTTAGTGAGTTATCGCGTAGCCGACATTGTACTTGTTTACTCATTTTGCAATCAATATAAATACAGTGTGTTGGTTATTTCAGTTGTGTGTCTATGCTTTCAATTCTATATTTATGTTACATGCATAAGACCTTGCAAAACACAAAAAAAACAATACAAGCAAATTGTTTCGGAGTCATAAGGGATTTCAGCTGGGTTAGTTTTGGGTGTAACAGAGGTGCCCATTACAGTGGTATCAGAGCCTGTTTTCCCACGATCCTGTGAGGTTTCATGCATCCAACACATCAGTACTACTTGAGGAGAAACCGAACAAACCCAGTCTTACGTAATTTTTCAGAGATTGAAGAGGGTGACCCTTTTTTAGCACCAGCCATGGGTGACAAAGATGGGAAAAGGGGAGAACCTAGCACTAGGATGATGCTCAATGATCTTGCCAGGGGTCAGAGGGAGCTACAGGCTACATTGCAGCAGATGGCTCTAGCAATTACACAACTCTTGACTAGAGCAGATCAGGGCAATAATGCCAACCAAGGTAATAATGCTAACTAGGTAGGTGGACAGGGTAATGGAGGTATTGGAGATGCATCGATTAATAGAGGAACCCAGACATATGCTAGACCAGGTTCTTCTACTACAAGGCCACTCATGCCACAGTTTCCTCCGAGACAGAATGACCAGAATAATGTTGGTCCTACACAACAGGAGATACATGACCAAATACTGGAGGATTGGAGAAATTCTGGACCAGATTTTCAGGGTGAAATGTCCTTCAGGGAGTATATGGATGTTCGACTCAAGCATATGCCCGTGAGAGGAAATAGGCAACAAAATTATGAGATGAGGAAGAAGTTGGGGAAGATGTCTATTCCATACTATGATGGTACAAGGAAGACTTTAGCACGAATATGGGTCCAGAAATTAGACACTTATTTCCAGCTTAATCCCATCCCTGAGGAGGATGCGATTAAGTATGTTGCATTGCACTTGGATGGGAGTGCCCACGAGTGGTGGCACCATGGTATGGTCACACTTAGCTGTAACCAGATAGATACCTATGTAGAGTTTACTGAGAGACTCATTGACAGATTTGACACTAAGGACCCGGAATTGCATTTCAAGGAGCTAGCTTAGCTTAAACAGTGGGGTTCTGTGGAGGCCTATATCACCGAGTTCCAAAAGCTGGCAGTATAGGTGACATATATATTATGAGAGGAGACTCATTCTTTTCATGGATGGGCTTTCCGATCCCTTGCGAGGATGGGTAAAGGGACACAACCCTTCTTCACTACAAGAGGCTATTAAGAAAGTGAGAGACCTAGCATCTTCTTCCTACAGGAGTAGACTTCACTGTAAGGACTCTCATTTTAAGAAGGATAAGGAAAGAAAGACATTTCAGAAGGACCCTCAGCAGCCTAAGGGGTAAACTAAAGGGTTGGATAGTGACCCTCAACGAGCTCAGGAAGAAAAAACTATGTTTTCATTGTAGGGAGCCATGGAGTCTTTCCCAGAAATGTCTGCTTAAGGCGAAGGCTTAACCAATGGAGTATTTTTCAGCAGATGAATCACCTTCCGAGGACAAGGAGCAACATTCAGATTCGGAGTCTAGTTAGGGTGATAGCACTGCTGAGGAGAGTTCGGATGATGAGAAGTCTCTTGCTCGGTTGACAGGGGTCCAGAAGGCCATTAACTTTAAGGTAAGAGGGATGATTCAGGGGCAGCGTGTGGTTTCATTGATCGACACAGGGGCAACGCATAACTTTATCGATGCAAAAATGGTGGCCAAGAGAGGCCTTCAGACCGAAGAGCACACGGGGTTCAGAGTCATGGTGGCCAATGGCCACAAGTTATTATGCATCCGGAAGATTTCAAATATTCGCATCAGATTGGGAGGAGGTTATGAGTTGGAGGACGACTTCTATGTAGTTGACATGGGTGATTATGATGTCATCTTGGGAATGACATGGATGGCTTCTCTGGTAGAGTTTACCTTCAACTTGGCTAAGTTGGAGATGAGGTTTCAACATCAGGGCAGGAAGGTGGTGCTTCGATGTTTACCTGATGGGGGGCTCAGGGTGGTATCATTGAAGAGGATGGAATGGTTATTTAGACATGATGATGTAGAGTGGGCAGCTGAATGTTTGATCATGCCTGCACCTCTAGAGCAGCAGGTTAAAAGCCATCCTCCAGATGTATAGGAGATCATTTCTAGGCATGATAAGGTGCTTGGTAGCATTCCACATGGGGTTCCTCCCGAGAGGGGTATAGAGCATGTTGTCGAGCTAGAGGAGGGGGCTAAACTAGTCATCATCACCCTCTACCGCCATCCTAAAAAGCATAAGGATGAGATAGAGAAATCGATAAAGGAGCTATTGGAGATGGGGCATATTAGGCCAAGCAAAAGCCCCTTTGCTTCGGCGGTTGTTTTGGTAAAGAAGGATGGGACAATGCGTATGTGCATTGATTATAGAGCTCTCAATAAGAAGACAATTAAGAACAGGTACCCCATCCCTAGGATTGACGAGCTGATTGATGAGCTGCATAGAGCATGGTATTTCTCTAAGATAGACTTACGTTCAGGATACCATCAGATCAGAATGCGAACGGAGGACAGAAAAACTGCCTTTAGGTGTCACTACGAGCACTTTGAGTTTTTGGTTATGCCATTTGGGCTAACCAATGCTCCAACTACCTTCCAGAGTTGTATGAATCAGTTGTTCAGAGGGCAGCGTCGAAGATTTGTATTGATATTCTTTGATGATATCCTGGTATTCAGTAGGACTTGGGAGGAGCACCTACAACAATTAGAGGAGGTGCTGGTTATTTTGGAGAAGGAATCACTGTATGCCAAGGAATCGAAGTGTGAGTTTGGCATGACAAAGTTGCTCTACCTTGGCCATATTATCAGTGCTGATGGAGTTAGGGTGGATCCAGGAAAGATTAAGGCGATTGTTGATTGGCCTACTCCAACAAGCCTTACACAACTCAAAGGATTTTTTGGATTGTGTGGATTCTATAGGAGATTTGTGAAGGGTTTTTCACAGACTGCAGCACCATTGACAGATCTCACCAAGAAGGGTGCTTTCGTATGGACAAAGGCAGCACAACAGTGTTTGAACATTTCAAGCAGGTGATGTCTTCATGTCCAGTTCTAGCTCTACCCAACTTCACGAAGCCTTTTGAGCTTCATTGTGATGCATCAGGTGATGGGATTGGAGCAGTATTGATGCAGGAGAAGCATCCCATTGCTTTTGAGAGTAGGAAGCTCCGAGGGGTGGAGAGGAGCTATTCTATTTATGATCGGGAGATGTTGGCCATCATGCATGCCTTGGCCAAATTCCGATCCTACTTGGTTGGAGGGAAGTTTGTGATCAAGACGGATCACAATAGCATAAAGTATTTCATGGGCCAACGAGACTTGAATGACAGGCAGCAAAAGTGGGTCACTAAGTTGCAGGCTTATGACTTTGACATTGAGTTTGTCAAAGGGAAGAAGAATGTAGTAGCTGATGCCTTATCCAGAAGACCTCACATTTGTGCTCTTGCAGAGATTTCAGGAGATTGGAGGGATAAGATTATAGCAAAAAATGCCGGAGATGCTTGGGCTTTTGGATTGATTTCAGGTACTATACAGGATGATTGCTATGAGGTGATAGATGGGTTGATCAGATTTCGGGACATGATTTATTTGATTCCGTCATCACATTTAAGAGAGGCGATATTGAGGGCATTTCATGTGCACCTACCGCTGGGCATCCGGTGGTCTTCAAGACCTACAGGCAGATCCGAGAGCGGTTCTCATGGAAAGGGCTCAAGGGCGATGTTCAGAGGCATGTCAGGGAGTGTGCAGTTTGTCAGCAAAATAAGGAAGAGCACACGTTTCCTGCTGGTTTACTACAACCCTTACCCATTCCAGACTGGAAGTGGGAAAACATTTCTATGGACTTCATCACTTGCCTACCACGAGTGCAGGGAAGAGATTGCATTTATGTGGTGGTAGACAGATTGACGAAATTTAATCACTTCTTTGCTATCCTTTCTACTAACACGGCAACTCAGGTGGCATATTTGTTCTTCAAGGAGGTTTTTAGGTTGCATGGGTTATCGAGACTTATTGTCAGTGACAGGGATAGCAAGTTCATGAGGGCCTTTTGGCAGGAGTTGTTCAGGTTGTGCGGTACGGATCTTACACCTAGTACGAGCTACCATCCTTAGACAGATGGGCAGATGAAGATAGTAAATAAATGGGTGGAAGGTTATTTGCGGAACTATGTGACTGCGCAACAGAGAGCCTGGGTTAAGTGGTTACACATGGGGGAGTATTGTTACAATACCACACATCACATGACCATCAGGATGACTCCATTTATGGCATTGTATGGGTATGAAGCCCCAAGCTTCATGGATATGGTTTTGGGGGACAGCAGAGTGCCTAAAGCTAAAGCCCTGTTGAAGGATAGTCAAGATATCCTGAGAGCGCTCAAGGAGAATATACAACAGACTCAAAATCAGCAGTTGTATGCTGATCAGCATAGGGTAGAGCGCAGTTTCGAGGTAGGGGACATGGTGTATTTGAGGCTACAGCCATATAGGCAGTCATCGCTCAAGAAGAGCAGAGCAGAGAAGTTAAAGCCTAGATTTTACGGCCTCTACAGGGTGATTCGCAGAGTGGACGAAGTCGCCTATGAGCTTGAGCTCCCAGAGGGCAGTCGGGTGCACAATGTATTTCATGTGTCTAGGCTTAAGAAAACCATTGGTCAGAGTGTAGTGCCTTCTGCAGATTTACCCCCTTTGGATGAGGAGGGGAGGCTCGTGTTAGTACCCGAGGCTATTCTGGACACCAGAGAGAGGAAACTCAGAAACAACGTAGTGGAGTATTTGGTCAGATGGAAAGACCTGTCGGAGGAAGATGCTACATGGGAGAGTGAGCAGGTTAGTCAGCAGGCTGGGCTGAGATTACTTGAGGACAAGCAATTTCAAGGGGGGCGGACTGTAATGTCCCCACTTTAGCAGTTGACTCACTCAGTTTCAGGCATACTTACTATTTGTAATAAGTTAGCAGGACACAGCGGAGGCCGGGTTTGATGATGGGATTTGATACTCCTCGATGAGAGCTTTCCGGCGAGCTATCACTTGCGCTATTTGGAGTCCGATTGCTAGTATATTTTAATGCCTGAAGTGCTGTAAAAGTAACATTTAACCTAATTGCAAGATATTAAGTGTTATTTTAAATATTTACTTTATGGGGGTGATACCCAAGGGAGACATAAGCAATATTCTAATATATCAACTGTTGCACATCTTTTATCCCATATTACTCAAGTGAGTTGAGTCGCCTCTTGGAGAAAGGATAAAAGGAAGTGTTTGTGGCTTCTTTAGACATGTTGCATAAGAAGAAAAAATTGATGCACTTGCAGTTTGCAAGTTATTTTGGGCATTTGGGAACGTCCTTCTCATCTATAGCACTCTAGACATCAATCCTTGGGATTGGTCTTTGGAGTCTGTGCTTTCAGCCTCATGCAACTGCGCCACTGTAGCAGCCGCACCACTGTAGCAGTCGTGCCACTGTAGCAGCGACGTCATTGTAGCAGCCCGGCACTATAGCAGCCACGTCATTGTAGCATCTCGTAGCAGCCGCTATTTGCTATAAGAGTCGGGAGAATCAAGCGTGCGGAGTCCATAGAACCAGCCTGCAGAGTCCGTAAAACCAGCCTGCAGAGTCCGTAGAAAACAGCCTGCAGAGTCCGTAGAACCAGCCTGCAAAGTCCGTAGAACTAGCCTGCAGAGTCTGTAGAAACCAACCTGTGAGTGCATGGAAACCAGCTTGCAGAGTCCGTAGAAACCGGCCTGCAGAGTCCGTAGAACCAGCCTGCGGAGTCCGTAGAAACCAGCCTGCAGACTCTGTAGAAATCAGCCTGCAGAGTCCGTAGAAGTGTGCTTGCAGAGTCTGTAGAAACAAGCCTGTGGAGTCCGTAGAAACAAGCCTGCAGAGTCTGTAGAAACCAGCTTGCAGAGTCCGTAGTTCTGCTGGACGGAGAACAAAATGATCGCACCTTCGGTATTCGCTGGGGATATTCGCTTGAAACAATGTTTATTCCATTACTAGAGTATTTAGTGAGTTATCACGTAGCCGACATTGTACTTGTTTACTCATTTTGCAATCAATATAAATAGTGTGTTGGTTATTTCAGCTGTGTGTCTATGCTTTCAATTCTATATTTATGTTACATGCATAAGACCTTGCAAAACACAAAATAAACAATACAAGCAAACCGTTCTGGAGTCATAAGGGATTTCAGCTGGGTTAGTTTTGGGCGTAACAGAGGTGCCCATTACATCCTAATAGACTTTGGGCAACATTTTTATCTTAGACAATCCATCCTTGTATTTAGTTTTCTTCCAACTTGGAATGCTGGTAATTTAAGCACACTTGACATTTTCAGGAGTCTCATTCTGCAAGATCCTCCTCTTTTGGTGAAATTGTGGTGCATGTGGATGCGCCATCACCCACTCCTACCCTATTGAGTGACACATGCATCTTACCTATCCATCTTTTTAGTTGTCTGTGGACATGCTTTCTCCTTTGTTCTTCCAACTGTCTTTCTTGCTTTAGTTTGTTCAAAATATCAAACCCATCAAGGATTACATATTGCTAAGAATCTATCTTACTAGGTTATGTACATATTGCTAAGAATCTATCTTACTAGGTTATGACTTCTTGCTCAAAAAATTGCATAATCTAGACAACTTTTCTAGGCGATTGCCCTATAATTAATTCTTAAATGACACATAAAATGTCGTATGGGAAATGTGATCAAAACTATTCGAATAGTAGAACCAACTAAATATGCATGACAAAATCCATGGTAGAAACACCAATAGAAACTGATATAAAATATATAAAAGAATCACTAGAACAAGTATAGGAACAACTCACAAAACATATGATAGAATTAAGGCATTATTCCCATCATCAAAAACAATGTAATGTGCGATTCTCCTGACACGTGACCTAAAATACACTTAGGGAGAATACGAGAATGTTTTCTAAAGGTACCTCCAAGAATGTTGGAATATGAACATATAGGCGGGGCATAAGAAATGTTAGATGGACAACCGTTGAGACCTTGCATGCAACCACCCCATTCTAACCTCGAAAAGAAAAAATAATCACTCATGCACTACATAACAATTGTTTCTACTCTAAACACACTGCCATTTCTTTATTCATAACATAATGCCAATCCATAAAAAAATCACAAGGTTTTAGTTTTGGATAAGAGCTTGCACCTTTCAATGACTTGTTTAGGGCTTACAAATACTAATGGATTGCCAACATCATTATCTCTAGTAGTTACTAAGTTATAAGGATACATTTTGTGAAGGTATGAGTCTCTAAGTTACATAGTAGTTAGTATTGAGTGAGCCTAATGGTGAAGGCATGTGTGCTTTGTATAGGAGGCACATGTTCGAATGTAGGGTATAAAATACTTATGCTATATGACAAATGGCTCTAAAATTTGCACTATCTCATGTGCAACCATCCAAAAAGACTCATCACTCACATCTTGCACTACTACCTTTAACATATCAACGCTAAGGCTTTTGTATGATGGGGCTTTGAAGCTAGATCTTACAACAATAACAACAATAATCATTTCTTGTCAATAGGGAGACCTTGCAACATTGAAAGGGATGCTAGAGTAGTACTAGAAATTGGCTATTGCCTTTCTAGCTTGTGCACGAACATTTTCTTGCACAGTGTTCTTCAAAGTTGGGTTGAGTTCCAAATGTGGCACGTGGTACCAAAAAAGCATCCACATTACCCCCACTAGTATTTTAGGTTTTTTGGGAGAAGTAGAAGTGTCAATGCATCACTTTGATGTTGTGGTTGTGTATCATAATGTGGAAGTTACTCATCATCATCATGAGAGGACCTTGTGGATGATCCAATAGTAGTCTTTACCTTTTTCACTTTGCTTTCCACAAAGGCCTCAAGAACCACTATTGCTTGGTGGACGACATTGTCAATATTTTTATTACATACTGCCACATCATGCCCTAGTAGTTTTGTTAAATGCCATTTGAAGTGATTATTGTCCCCACTACATTTTTGCCTACAAAAGTTATATTTCAATTTTGGTGTGTTGGGTACGGGTTTGCAAAAGCCCCATGTGAAATCCCTTTCCTGCAACATTATTAGTTGAAACAATAAAAAATAAATGTTTATTCAAGGTAAATCCTAAAAGAATTAAATTCCCCAACACCAACTGTAATCAATTTTTTTTAATATTAGGGTTTGTGATAGGGTTAGTAAATATTAAATATAATAAAAAACTATAAGGGTTAGGGTTTAAATTGTAAAAGTTTAGACCTAATGGCGAGGGTTTAAAGTTCACAATTTGAATCCTAATGGTTAGAATTCAAACTTCACAATTTAAACCCAAACCATAGCCCTAATAAATTTTAAAAGCAATAAAAATAACAAAAAAGTAATAACTACCTATTTTGTGTGGCTGCCATGTTGAAGGAACATGTAAAACAATGCAAAATGTTGTTCTTTAGTTGAGGGGTGTGGATTTCAAGTGATAAAGATAGACAAAATAAACATAAAGATTTATGCCGTAAACTCAATCAATCTGGCTTGATATTTTACATTCATGTAGAATGGTATATAATATATTAGTTTACTTAACTCCCTCAAACTAATGGGAGAATTCGAAAGGCCAAGGACGACCTTTCAAATTCCAATCTCCTTGTGTAGGTGCTAAATAATTACTTTAGAATGCATGGAATAATTAATTAATGTTCTACTTTGAATAAATTCCCAACATACCCCCTATTATCCAAAGTCTACTCGTCTCACTCACTGCAACTTGAATGATGCAGGAATCATATCTCAAATCCTGTAAGCCACAATCCTCTCAATATGTTGTTCGCTTGTGTGTCCATTGATCGTAAAATGTTCATTGCGAAGGTGAATTGTATATGCTAGATGACCTTGAATAGAAGCTCATGCTATCTCCTGCTACGAGTCTTCTAATCTCTCCAAATATGATATCTCATGTTGTCTCTATCATGAGTATCCAAATCCTTGTGAGGCTAACCACCTCAATGTGCTTCATGAGCACTCTCAAACGCTTGATTTCTCATCATTTCAAGTTGATGAAGGACCATTCTCCTTATGATCTCTAGAATCAATGACTCCTATCTCTGGAAAATCGTGCTAACAGAAAATTGTTTTGTCTGTGACAGAAAATTCATGCCAATGTGTAACTGTTGTCTCCCCATTTACAATCTCAACTCACAAGCTCATATCTGAAATATCCAATCCCAAAAATAATAGTAGTCTCCAAATACCACTAACTGGGACAACCCAAAAAACTCTGTAGAAAACTTTGAAATGCTAAGATATTTCCAACTACATGCAACATTTGGATATCCATATCACAACTTTGATGGTCGAAGTACCCACTCAAGTGATCAACAATGCATAGATGCCCAAATGCAAGTCAATCTATCATGAACCATGACGTGATAGTTCCACATCTAAAACATCAATTCAATCTCAAAAAAGGTTTCTTGACAACACTGATACGATGGACATTAGGATGTGTTCCTTAAGAGTTTATTTGATTTTGTAAAAGATCTACTATCATATTTGCCTCATGACTAGTTTTCACATGAATATGCAATGACAAGATGCCTTTAGAATAGAAAGTAGAACCCATAATACTGATGCAATAACAAAACACTCAACACAATCCGAGTCATGTTCAACCAACAATGCTCGGAAAACAAAATATTTTGTTTGATAGGTCGTTGCACTTGGACATCATTCAAACACAACAATTTATAATATTACACCCTTATTTATCTAGAGGAATATAACTATCTCTCTGTTATTGTGTCAACTTTTCAATGGGATGCACAATAATAATAGCCAAAACATGATGTCGAAAGTTTCTAACACAAGAACTAACTTCACAACAGCGTTCAAAATTCCCTTTCCATGAAGAATGATTGGTCATATGACAAATTTGGACATTGGACACCAAAGATATGACAATGTGAAGCTTTCTAGTTGGTTTACAGCCCGTTTTGCCTTGAATGCAAATTTAGATTTTTTACACAATTTTCAAACTTTTGCAACTTTGCCTTGCACACCCTATCAAGCATCCAGTCAATGGAAAGCTTATTGAGTCTAGTTTCCAGAAAGATCAATCTCATAGGAAAATACCACTGTATGACAATCTTATGCAAACAAACATAAATGAAGTTACTGGTTTTCCTGGTCGTTGACAGAAAATTGATTTGAAAGGTTTATAAATATTAAAAACTGAACTTTGGTACTTTTGAGACGAATTCATGACCAATGGGCTTAGAAAGGATGTCTTAACAAAATATCGTCTACCAATCCATCTACAAGCCTTGTATGCATACATGCATGGTAGTTGTGTCTTAAACAAAAATGACTTGCATGCGATTTGAACCCATGAATTCAAACTTGTTACAAAAGGACTTGCACCATTTCTGCTATGTAATTGATGGATATGATGAGGCAAAAACTTAACTTTAAACCTTTTCAAAGGAACCCTAGATTTATAAAAATAAAAGGGTTTTTTAATTTTGCATACCCGGCAGTCAGCAATAAAATATCCAGCTGTCAATTTATCTGCGCAAGTAATATTTCGCAACAACAATTGTTCAGCAGTTGAAACTTCATTTCAGCAATTGTACGGCCATTGAAACTTCATTTGAGCATTGAAATGCCATTTCTGCAGGCCTCTACATTTTGCCTGTCAGTACTGTATAAATATGATGCAGAAAAAGAAAAAAAAACAGAAAACAATTTCTATCTTTCTGCGTCAAACTGCTTTTTCAATTCATTCAATCTCTGTAAAATGTATCTGGCTTTTGTTCTTATTTGTGTTAATTTTCCAAAAAAATTAAATCACTAAATTTCATTAAGAATTGAAGACGATATTGCAGTTTTAGTGATGCTATCTCAAACTGTTATAAAAAATGCCATTTGATTCTTTATCTTTTGAAACTCAGCAACAAACGTGAAACCCATACAATAGAGGATTGACGAATTTTTAACAAGCTTTTATTTACCGGAACCTTCAACCATACTGCTTTTTCATCCATGAAGCACTCTTTCATTCTTCTTTCACCCAAGATTCATCCATGTAGCTCTGATACCACATTCATTTCAAGCCATAAAGATAGATAAAATAAGCACAAATAATCATAAATATTTATGTGGTACTCAATCAATCCGGTTCGATATTTTCCATTCATGTACAATGGTAAATAATATATTAGTTTACATAACTCTCTCTAACTCACGGGAGAATTTGAAAGGCTAAGGCATGGCAATCTTTTGGTGTATGTGCTAAATAATTACTTTGGAGTGCATGGAATAATTAATTAGTGTTATACTTTGGGAAAATTCCCAAGAAGGGTAATGTGTCCTAACTATTCTGGTTTGGACTATGGCTTTGAATCTTCGATATGAAAATGTTTTAGTTTTGACCTTCTGCCTCTCTACCCCTTGGCCTCCTATGGGTGTGCCCTACTGACGCCGTTACTTGTGCTTTGGATTTTTTTGGACTAGAGTGTGAAGATGAGACCGAAACAGAAAAAAAAAGAAGATTTTTAGCAAAAAAAGCACTTTTTGAATAATTTGCAAGTAATTAGTGATTTTTCAATAACTCATGTTATTGACCATTGACCCTGGTTATGTGAAATACTTTGCATGATGTTTTGGTTCAGCATGACTTTTGGGGTGAGTGATGATTACTCACAGGTAATTGTGAGTTATTGGTGCTTCCATGCTACATGGCGATTACTCTGAGTAATTACGTGTTATTGGTGTTTCTATGTGCTTACCCCAAATGCCTTTTTGAACTAAACAAACATGCATAACATTTACTAGAACCAGGGCCAACAAACACGCATAACATTTACTAGAACCAGGGCCAACAGTGAATAACATGCTAGTTAACTAAAAACTCACCAATTAATTGCGAGTTATTTAGTAACTCAAAAATAAGCACAATTTATTGAAAAAGATATTATTTTTTATTTGGTCTCATTTTCACACTCTAATCCATAAAATTACAGGGCACAATTACACCAAAACATTTTCAAATTGAAAATTTGAAGACACAGTTCACACCATAACAGTTAGGGCACATTCCCCTCCGCAAGGGCACAACATTTTGCATTGTTTTGCATGTTCCTTTTGTACGTTAGCACTCTGAAATGTATATTTTGTAGGCATGAGTGTGGTGGGGGCATTGATTACTTAAAATGGCATTTAATGAAGGGGCATGATGTGGCGGTTTGTAAAAAATGCCTTGAGGATGTAGCCCACCAAGCAAAAGTTGTTTTTGAGGCCTTTGCAGAAATCAAAGTGAAATGAGAAAAGACTCTGTTTGCAGCATCTACAAGGTTCTGTTATGATGCTGATGAGGAGGAACTTCCACGTTATGATTCATAGTTGCAATGTCATATTGATCTATTGACACCTTCCCAAAAAACCTAATATTAGTAAGTGCAATGTGGGTGCCTTTCTTTCACCATCCACCACACCTAAATCTCAACCTTGGAGAGCATAGGGTAAAAGAAAAATGTACATGCACAAGCTAGAAAAGTAATAGCCATATTCTGGGACTACTCTAGCATCCTTTTCAATGTTGCAAAGACTCATTAGTAAGCAATGATTGATGTGGTTAATGTTGCAAGTTCTGGCTTTATATCCCCATCATACAAAAACCTTAGGTTTAATATATTGAAAAAAGCGGTGCAAGATGTAAGTGATAAGTATTTTTGGATGGTTGCACATGGGATTGTGCAAATTTCAGAACCATTGGTCAAAGTGTTGAGATTGGTTGATGGGGAGAAATCTTTCATGGCTTATCTTTTATGAGGCCATAGATAGGGCGAAAGAGGCAATAAGATAAATATTAGAGAATGAAAAGGATAACTACATGTCAATATGGGAGATCCATTGATCCTAGGTGGGACCGACAGATGCATTGTTACCTTCATGCTGCTAGACACTATTTAAATCCCACATTCATTTGTAGCTAAAGATTCAAGGATGTTGCAAAGGTGACATGAAATATCCCTTTTAGGAAAACAACTTTGAATCCGATTTATTTTTATTTTTGCAATTCTATTCAAATATGGAATATTATAAAAATAATAGCTGAAAACATAATGTAAACTAGTAAACGAAAATCAATCTGAGTCTTTATTCGATTCTGGAAAGTACAAACAACATGATAAAATCAAAATACCAATGTTCTTTGATTTTTCCACAAAACCCTAACTTGAAATAGCATGGAAAAGCATAATCATTGATTTTTTTCTTTGAATTCTCTCATACCCTAGTTGAAGATGACTCTTGAACAGTACAATAGGTTTTTGGGAGCTATGATAGGTCTCTAAAGTCAACGATCAGTTTGCAGAGGTGACATGAAATATCCCTTTTAGGAAAACAACTTTGAATCCAATTTATTTTTATTTTTGCAATTCTATTCAAATATGGAATATTATAAAAATAATAGCTGAAAACATAATGTAAACTAGTAAACGAAAATCAATTTGAGTCTTTATTCGATTCTAGAAAGTACAAACAACATGATAGAATCAAAATACCAATGTTCTTTGATTTTTTCACAAAACCCTAACCTGAAATAGCATGAAAAAGCATAATCACTTATTTTTGTCCTTGAATTCTCTCATACCCTAGCTGAAGATGACTCTTGAACAGTACAATAGGTTTTTAGGAGCTACAGCAGGCCTTTAAAGTCAATGACCAGCTTGCAAAAGTCAACGCCAAGCCTAGAAGGTTAGCAATTAGGCCTTGTAAGGTGATGTCAGCAGTTTGGGGGTCTAGTACCACTGAAATGAATGCCATAAGTGGGATGCCTAGTCTTGGGTAGCTGAAAAACCTTGATTTATTGCTCCAATAACCCTTCACATGAATTCTGGAAATGAATAACTACTTTTAGCCAACTCAAAATTGAATGCCCTGTTTATCTGCGTAATTGCAACCCCTGCATAGAGTCACTTTTGAAGATTGAAGGGTTTTCGTCTTCAAACTTGATTGCAATGGAGGGTTTCCATCCTTAAAAGCAGAAGTTGAACCAATTCTAATTTTAATCATGAATATTGAATGCCTCTTTTTGGCCCCACTTGTCTTTTTATAATTTCATTTTTTCCAATGTCATCCTAAAAACATTTAAAAATGTTTTTAATTAAGTATTCACTTTTCACCCTCATAATAATAATTACTTTTGACCATTTAATTAAAAAAGTTTTTTTTGGCCCCTTTTAATAATAATAACACTTATGTGTCATTTTTTTGCATTATAGAGCAAAGTAACTTTGGACAACTTAAATGAATTATTATTTAATTATTTCTCTGATTAAATTCCTTTAGCTTATGGAAAATAAAAGATAGGCTTTGGGTCCTCTGATTTATTTAATTCGAAAAATGGGACATTACAATCTGCACTTCTTCGAATTGTTTGCCATCAAGCAATTGCAAACTGGGATGCTCAAAGATCTCTGCACCCTCCCATGTAGTATCTTCTGTTGGTAGATCCTTCCAACGTACCAAATATTATGTGATTGTCCTATTTCTTAGTTTTTTCTCCCTTACATCCAAGATGGCTTTAGGGACCAGAATTAATTTGTCTTCATCATCCAAATGAGGCAACTCAACTGAAGGAATGATATGCTGTCCCAATGCCTTTTTGAGGCATGAAACATGCAATACATTGTGTATTCAGTTGTGCTCTGGCAACTCAAGCTCATAGACAACCTCCCCAATCCTTTGCTTGTAATGTCCCCTTCTCGAATCTGATCTCACAGTGACCGTTGGCCTAGTTCTGGAAATCCGTAGGCTATTCGGAAGGTGCAAATTAGGGTTTCCTATTTTTTAGGATGACCTTGCTCGGAGTTTTGATGGCGGATTCTTTCTGGGTTTTTCGAGAGCTTCGCGAGGGTATGTTTGTTTCGGCTTTCTGAGCATTTCCAGGAATTTACTATTTTTAGTAAATTCTATTTTTGGCAGCTAGCAGGTTTGTCTCAAGGAGTTGACTTTCCCTTTTTCAGTTGACTCATTCAGTTTTGGGCTTCAGAATGCGGTTTTGGAGAAATAAGTTTATTTTTAAAAAAAATAAAAATAAATAACATTATATTTTAAAATTATGACCTTGGCCTAGTCGAAATAACTTAATGTTATTTTAAAAAAAGTGGACTTGAAGGGGGGCGCCATCATTGCTTGGAAAAGGGCGCCATCTTTGCTTGGAAAAGGGCGCCACCTTTTAAGGCTTCAAAGGAGGTCAACTGAAGCCTATAAAAGAAAGCATTGGGTTCTCATTTGAACATCTTGGTTTTATACATTGTTATGCTGCCGCTTTGGCTCTGAAACTGCTTCGGGGAATGAAGGCCTCCTAGCTTGGGCATCATTTCATGCTTGCAAGACAGCATCTAGTGGTGATTCAGTTATTGATATTTGTATTTACTTATGTATTGATTTCAGTTATTTCATTATTAGTTATTTGGTATTATTAGTGTTTCAGATATTGTATTCTGTATAAGACAGATCTAGTTTTTTACTCATAAATCAGAAAAAACAAAGAAAAAAGTTATGGGTATTATTTCATGGTCTTGCCTAGGCTTAGGCGCCCCTTTTCTCATATTTTCAGAATTTTTAAAGCTTGCAATTATTTCCTAGAGCAAATCGCCCCATTCAGCTAGGACGCCCCTTGGGGTTTGCATTGGAATCCGTGTATTAATTATTGGATGCAGATTGGATCAGATCTTGGGTGCTAGCTTGGGCGCCATCTTAAGGAAGAGACTTTGCAACAGAAATCAGGAAGATTGAGCAAATTTTGTGTGAGTTATGAACATCTGAAGAATTTAATAGGTGGCTGGTTTTTCTTCTTTCTAAGAGCAAATTCTTCTTATTTTGTAAGCTGACAGTAGTACTGGCAGCCATTCTTTACTTGTTCAAATCTGATTTTAAAAGTTCAGTTTTCATTAAGTTATTGTATTAATTTTTAGCTCCGCCCTATGGTAGCTACTTTCCCTATTTGGGTTAGCAAGCACATTCTTGGTGTAGAGCTCCGCCCTATGGTAGCTACTTTCCCTTCTGGGGTTAGCAAGCACATGCTGGGTGAGGAGTAGTTTAATTCTTCAGTAATTCCAATTAAAGCATTGTTATTAATTTCACTCCGTCATATGGTAGCCTCTTACTCCGCTTTGGATTGGGTAGCACATACTTGACGTAGAGTTCCTTTGTTTTGTAATTTCTGTTATCTCCACCATATGGTCGCTTCATTTCCATATTGGATTGAGTAGCACATACTTGGTGTTGAGTGTGCTTTCAGTACAATAGATTGTAGGGATCCTCTGACCATATGCTCGTCGTTCGCCGGCGCATTTTTGGTTAGAGTTCTTGCTTCAGCATCGTTTTGGTTTAGCTGCTAACCTTAACGGGTGCTTTGGTTGTAACTTGCAATTTGAAAAAGTTGAAAAAATTTGGCTCGGACTATTTCAGTGGTATCAGAGCCAAGATCCTGCCATCCTGTGAGCAAACCATCTATGAGTGACAGAGAAAAGAGATACATTGCAAGAGAAGATAAGAAAATTGCAAAACAGTTCCAGTGGTATCAGGGTCCCGAAGGTCAGACAGCTTCAGAGATCTTGAGGGCTCATTGGGAGTCTTCTCAAGAAGTAGATATGACAGAAGGTGAGAGATCAGTCGGGGGTAACGAGAGGTTTACCAACACTAGAAATGATAGTGGGAAGGGTAGAGAGAGATCATTAAGTCCCGAAAAAAGATTTGAAAGGAAGATGGATGCCTTGATGGATATGGTATCCCTCATGTTGGGGAAAGTGGGTAAGAACCCAACTCTCTAGAACAATCCCAGATATAGAGGAGAGCCTAGTGCCTCAAATCAATTTGATGGAAGTGTTGCTCAGCCTGTTTCAAACAACACTTACATTTCGTCAAGGCCCTTCAAACCCACCTTCGTAGCACCAGTAAACACACAACCTGATCCTGAAGAGAATTCTTCATTTGTGGAACAATTGAGACGTGACCATGCGGAGTATGATTCTCTCCCTGATGACATTAAAATGGACATGTCCTATAATGAATTTATAGATCATAAGAGAAAAAGTAAGGGACAAGGGAGGAAGTATGACCAAAGAAGAACTCCAGCACAAGGAGACTTGCATCAAGCTATCAACAAGGTTTTGCTTTCCCACTTTGATGGAAGTGATAATAATTCTGCTCGTGCTTGGATTCAGAAACTAGACAACTATTTGGCTCTTAGGCCAATGGCTGAAGAAGACGCTATTAAATTCTCTACGCTACACCTAGATGGGGTGGCGCATGAGTGGTGGTACCATGGCCTAGTCGCCTTGGGTCATGGATCTATCACTAGCTACGATGAATTCACAAATAGACTCATTGAGAGGTTCGAGAAGGACCCAGAAGTGCATTTTAGGGAGTTGGCACAATTGAAGCAGTAGGCACTGTTGATGCTTACATAGCTGAGTTTCAAAGACTTTCAGTTATGGTCACAGGAATCACTGAGAGAAGATTAGTGATCTTATTCAGCGAAGGTTTGATGGAGCCACTCAAGGGATGGATCAAAGCTTTTGATCCACCGTCCTTACAAGAAGCAATGAAAAAAGCTAGAAACATGGAGTGGGCTGCTCCCAAAACAAAGTTCCATCCTAAACCATCATTCCACAGGAAGGATAGAGGGAAAAGGTTTCATCAAAAGCCTTACCAAAAGGAGTTTAACCAGCAGAAACCTCTTGGCAAAAGATTGGATCCGGAAACTATCAATGAACTCCGAAGAAAGGGGTTATGTTTCCGATGTAGAGAAAAATGGTCTCCAGAACATGTTTGCCAAAAGGGAGTCAAATTTCACCAGATTGAGTATTATTCAGCGGGTGAAAGTAACTCTGATTTTTCAGACCAGCAATCTGATCCCGAAGATAGTGAAGTGGAAAGAGCTCATGAAGAATCCGAAAGTGAAAAAGAAAGTGGTGGTACGTTGGCTCAACTTTCGAGCTTCCAAAAGAATGAGTCTTTCAAAATTCGTGGGACAATCAAAGGGTAACGTATCGTTGCTCTAATTGATACTGGAGCAATCCATAACTTCATTGATGAAGCTATGGTGGCAAAGGAGTTGCAAACAGAAGATTTTGAAGGGTTCAAAGTTATGGTTGCGGATGGGTTCCACATCTCTTGTACCAAAAGGGTTCCCAACATGTCAATGCAACTGGGCAATTACGAAGTCAAAGATGACTTTTATGTGGTTAATATTGGTGATACGGATGCTGTCCTTGGCATTCAGTCGCTGCGATCTCTTGGAGAGATCTCTTTAAATCTGCAAACCATGGAACTCAAGTTTCAATCCAATGGAAAGAAGGTGGTGTTGAGAGGGATGTCCAATGGTGGCCCTCGGATTGTGTCATTCAAAAGGATGGCAAGGTTGATACGTCATGACCAAGTGGACTGGGCTGCGGAATGCATGGTTCTTCCGGCTAGTCCTGCTGAAACGAAAATAGAGTATCCCCCTGATATTCAATCTTTACTCACCAAGAAGAGTAAAGTGTTTGCTGATTTACCCCCTGGACCACCTCCTGATAGAGGTTCAGAACACATCATTGAGCTCAAGGAAGGAGCAAAACCGGTGATCATAACTCCATATCGGTATCCGAAGAGGAAAAAGGACGAGATCGAGAAGAATATTCAAGAACTTTTGAAGATGGGTTTCATACGCCCAAGCAAGAGCCCCTTTGCTTCTGCAGTGGTTCTTGTGAAGAAGAAGGATGGTACCATGCGCATGTGTGTGGATTATCGTGCTTTGAATCAAAGCACCATAAAAAACAGATATCCCATACCCAGGATAGAAGAGCTCATTGACGAGCTACATGGTGCCAAGTTCTTCTCAAAAATTGATCTGAGATCGGGTTACCATTAGATTCGAATGAGGGGATTGGATGTGGAGAAGACAGCTTTCAGATGCCACTATGGCCATTTCGAATTCTTAGTCATGCCATTTGGGTTGACTAATGCTCCGGCTACCTTTCAGTCTTGCATGAATCGTATTTTTCAAAGTCAGTTAAGGAGGTTTGTGTTAATATTTTTTGATGACATTCTGATTTACAACAAGACTTGGGGAGATCATCTTAAGCACTTGGAGGAAGTGCTTAGTATCATGGAATCTGAGAGCTTGTTTGCAAAAGCTTCCAAATGTGAATTTGGGATGACGGAGTTACTATATCTTGGCCACATAGTCAGTGCTGAGGGAGTGAAGGTGGACCCAGAGAAGATCAAAGCAGTAGTTGATTGGCCACCTCCTGAGAGCTTAACTCAGTTGAAAGGTTTTTTGGGTCTTTGTGGGTTTTATCGGAGATTCGTAAAGGGGTATTCACAGAATGCTGCTCCCCTTACTGATCTCACCAAAAAGGGAGCCTTTGTTTGGACAGAAAAGACTCAAATTGTTTTTGACAAGTTCAAGAAGATCATGAGCTCGTGTCCGGTTTTGGCAATACCGGATTTCTCCAAGCCATTCGAGCTACAATGTGATGCATTAGGTGAAGGAGTGGGGGCTGTCCTGATGCAAGACAAACACCCTATCGTGTTTGAGAGCAGAAAATTACGAGGTGTTGAAAGAACATATTCAATCTATGACAAAGAAATGCTTGCCATTATGCATGCACTAGCCAAGTTCAGACAGTACTTGGTGGGGAATAAGTTTGTGGTTAAGACTGACCACAATAGCCTCAAGCATTTCATGCACCAAAAAGATCTAAATGAGAGGCAACAGAAATGGGTGAGTAAGCTTCAAGCTTACGACTTTGACATTGAATATATAAAAGGAAAAAATAATATTGTGGCCGATGCTCTTTCCAGGAGACCTCATCTTAGCTCATTGTGTGAGCTTACTGCAGATTGGAGAGACATGTTGCTTGCTGATTATGCTAAAAATTAGTTTGCAACCAGCATTCTTGAGGGTACTTTTCATGATGAAAGGTACAAGATGGTTGAGGGATTGATACATAAGGGAAGAATCTTTCTGGTGGCTGATTCTAAGTTGAAGAAGAAGATTCTTTTGACTTTTCATGATATTCCAGTTGCTGGTCACCAAGGTTTTTTCAAGACATATAGGCAGATCCAAGAAAGGTTTTCTTGGAAGGGATTGAAAGGAGAGGTACAACGTTACATTTAGGAGTGTCCTGTTTGTCAAGCGAATAAAAATAAGCATACATTACCAGTCGGTTTATTGCAACCACTCCCTATTCCCAATCAAAAATGGGAAAGTATCTCGATGGACTTCATCACAGGGTTGCCCAAAGCCCAAGGAAAGGACTGCATCTATGTAGTGGTGGATCGGCTAACCAAATTTGCTCACTTCTTCGCCATTACCAACACTTTTTCTGCAGCCCAAGTTGCAGATCTGTTTTTTCGAGAAGTGTTTACGCTGCATGGATTGCCAAAGAACATCGTGAGTGATAGGGATAGCAAGTTCCTAAGTAAGTTTTGGCAAGAAGTCTTCAGAATGAGTGGCACTGTGCTCACCCTAAGCACTAGCTACCATCCCCAAACAGATGGGCAAACTGAAGTGGTGAACAAGTGGTTGGAAGGCTACTTGAGAAATTATGTGTCAGAACAGCAGAGAACTTGGGTCAAGTGGCTGCATATTGGTGAGTATTGCTACAACTCTAATTTTCATATGTCAATTAAGATGTCTCCTTTCTTGGCACTTTATGGGTATGAGGCACCTAGTTTTGCAGATATAGTGTTTGGTGACAGCAAAGCACCCCTAGCCAAGGATTTGTTGCAGCATAGTCAGGACAATGAAATCTTTGAAGGATAATTTGCAGACTGCACAAAATCAGAAAAAATTGTATGCGGACCAGAGGCGTGTTGAGCATTCTTTCGAGGTTGGAGATATGGTCTATCTTAGATTACAACCATATAGACAGTCTACTCTCAAGAAGAGTGGAGCTGAGAAGCTCAAACCTCGCTTCTATGGGCCCTTTAGGGTCATCAGAAAAGTTGGAGCAGTAGCTTATGAATTAGAGCTACCTTGTGATAGCAGAGTGCATAACGTCTTCCACGTGTCTCGCCTCAAGAAGACACTTGGACATAATGTAATTGCTTCATCACAGTTACCACCTTTGGATGAAGAGGGACAGTTGGCTCTAATTCCAGAGGAGATACTTGATGTTCGAGAACGTTCTTTGAGGAAAAGAACCATCAGAGAATACCTGGTAAAGTGGAAGGATCTACCTATGGAGGATGCAACTTGGGAAAATGATGACATCTTGCATCCTCCTAGTTTGCAATTGCTTGAGGACAAGCAATTTTGGGGAGGGCGGACTGTAATGTCCCCTTCTCGAATCTGATCTCACAGTGACCGTTGGCCTAGTTCTGAAAATCCGTAGGCTATTCGGAAGGTGCAAATTAGGGTTTCCTATTTTTTAGGATGACCTTGCTCGGAGTTTTGATGGCGGATTCTTTTTGGGTTTTCCGAGAGCTTCGCGAGGGTATGTTTGTTTCGGCTTTCTGAGCATTTCCAGGAATTTACTATTTTTAGTAAATTCTATTTTTGGCAGCTAGCAGGTTTGTCTCAAGGAGTTGACTTTCCCTTTTTCAGTTGACTCATTCAGTTTTGGGCTTCAGAATGCGGTTTTGGAGAAATAAGTTTATTTTAAAAAAAATAAAAAAATAAATAACATTATATTTTAAAATTATGACCTTGGCCTAGTCGAAATAACTTAATGTTATTTTAAAAAAAGTGGACTTGAAGGGGGGCGCCATCATTGCTTGGAAAAGGGCGCCATCTTTGCTTGGGAAAGGGCGCCACCTTTTAAGGCTTCAAAGGAGGTCAACTGACTCCTATAAAAGAAAGCATTGGGTTCTCATTTGAACATCTTGGTTTTATACATTGTTATGCTGCCGCTTTGGCTCTGGAACTGCTTCGGGGAATGAAGGCCTCCTAGCTTGGGCATCATTTCATGCTTGCAAGACAGCATCTAGTGGTGATTCAGTTATTGATATTTGTATTTACTTATGTATTGATTTCAGTTATTTCATTATTAGTTATTTGGTATTATTAGTGTTTCAGATATTGTATTCTGTATAAGACAGATCTAGTTTTTTACTCATAAATCAGAAAAAACAAAGAAAAAAGTTATGGGTATTATTTCATGGTCTTGCCTAGGCTTAGGCGCCCCTTTTCTCATATTTTCAGAATTTTTAAAGCTTGCAATTATTTCCTAGAGCAAATCGCCCCATTCAGCTAGGACGCCCCTTGGGGTTTGCATTGGAATCCGTGTATTAATTATTGGATGCAGATTGGATCAGATCTTGGGTGCTAGCTTGGGCGCCATCTTAAGGAAGAGACTTTGCAACAGAAATCAGGAAGATTGAGCAAATTTTGTGTGAGTTATGAACATCTGAAGAATTTAATAGGTGGCTGATTTTTCTTCTTTCTAAGAGCAAATTCTTCTTATTTTGTAAGCTGACAGTAGTACTGGCAGCCATTCTTTACTTGTTCAAATCTGATTTCAAAAGTTCAGTTTTCATTAAGTTATTGTATTAATTTTTAGCTCCGCCCTATGGTAGCTACTTTCCCTATTTGGGTTAGCAAGCACATTCTGTGTGTTGAGCTCCGCCCTACGGTAGCTACTTTCCCTTCTGGGGTTAGCAAGCACATGCTGGGTGAGGAGTAGTTTCATTCTTCAGTAATTCCAATTAAAGCATTGTTATTAATTTCACTCCGTCATATGGTAGCCCCTTACTCCGCTTTGGATTGGGTAGCACATACTTGACGTAGAGTTCCTTTGTTTTGTAATTTCTGTTATCTCCACCATATGGTCGCCTCATTTCCATATTGAATTGAGTAGCACATACTTGGTGTTGAGTGTGCTTTCAGTACAATAGATTGTAGGGATCCTCTGACCATATGCTCGTCGTTCGCCGGCGCATTCTTGGTTAGAGTTCTTGCTTCAGCATCGTTTTGGTTTAGCTGCTAACCTTAACGGGTGCTTTGGTTGTAACTTGCAATTTGAAAAAGTTGAAAAAATTTGGCTCGGACTATTTCATTGCTTAATCCTGTATGGGCCATAGAAGCGAGGCTTGAGCTTTTCAGCTCCATTCTTCTTGAGAGAAGACTATCTATAGGGCTGCAATCCCAAGAATACCATGTCTCCAACCTCAAAAGATATCTCAATATGGTGTTGGTCTGCATAAAACTTATACTGATTTTGTGCATGTTGGAGATTTTCTTTGAATATACCCGATATCTCTTGACTTTGTACAACCAAGTCTCTTGCCCCTGGCACTCTATTGTCTATAATAACCAAATCCACACCAAAAAGAACATCTTAATCATACAAACCTCTGAAAGGAGTCATACCAATGGACATGTGATACATGGTGTTGTAACAATGCTCTCCCATGTAGATCCACTTAACCCACGTTGTTTGCTACCCTGCTACATAATTCTTCAAGTAACCCTTAATCCAATTATTCACAATCTCTATTTGCCAATTTATTTGACGGTGGTAACTAGTACTAGGAGTCAATTCGGTTCCTGCTAAACGAAAGAGCTCCTACCAAAACAAACTAATGAACCTGTTATTCCTATCAATTACAATGTTCTTAGGCAATCCATGTAGTCTGAAAACCTCTTTGAAGAACAAATCAACAACTTGTGGTGCCTTAAACTCAATTGAAATAGAAAATAAGTGAGCATATTTGATAAGTCTATCAAATACCACATAAATACAACTCTTACCTTGAAATTTTGGAAGGCTTGTCATAAAATCCATTGAAATGCTCTCCCACTTTTGATTCGGGATTGATAAGGGCAGCAACAAACCTACTGGAAGTACCTATTCTATTTTACTTTGTTGGCAGGTAAGACACTATCTGATGTATTGGAGGACTTCTCCCTTGAGTCCTCTCCAAAAAAATCTATCCCTTATCTGCTTGTACATCTTGAAATTCCCTGGGTGACCAACCAAAGGTGTATCATGGACAACTCTCATGACTTTATTCTTCACTTTTGAATCAGGGACTAGCTAAATTCTATCCTTGTAGAGGATGAGATCATTAGTCACCTTATACTTGTCATTCTATACTTTGCCTTCAATGATAGCATTAGTGAATTTTTTTTTGCATACTTTGCTATTATGATAACCTTCCAATCCATAGAGATTTCAGACAGAGAGCATAGAAAAGGCTTTCTAGACAAAGCATCAACTACTACATTGTTTTTCCCCTTAGCATGCTCTATATCAAAATTATAACCTTGAAGTTTACTCACCCACTTTTGTGTTGCCTGTCATTCATGTCCTTCTGGTTGAGGAAAAACTTCAAACTATTGAGATCCGTCTTGACCACAAAACTGCCACAACCCAAGTACTCCCTGAATTTTATTAATGCATGCATGATGGCCAACATCTCTTTGTCATATATAGAGAGTCCACATTTTATATCATTCAGTTTATGACTCTCAAAGGCTATGGGATGCCACTTTTGCATCAAAATTGCCCCAATTCCTTCCCCTGATGCATCACACTCTAACATAAATGGAATGGAAAAATCTGGAAGAGCCTATACTGGGCATGAACACATTACTTTTTTGAGTTTGTCAAAGGTTGTTCGGGCTGATTCGGATGAGTTGAATGCTCCTCTTTTCATTAAGTTAGTCAACAGGACAAGAAGCTTTGAAAATCCTTTAACAAACCGTTTGTAGTAACTGCAAAGACCCAAGATTTCCCTCAGCTATGACATTGTGGTAGGGGGAGGTCAATCCAATATGGCTTGGATCTTCTCTTGATCAACTTGTACTCCTTGGGCATTAATGACATGGCCCAAATAAAATTGCAATCTTGCCAAACTCACGCTTAGACTCCTTTGCAAAGAGACTTTGCTGTTCTAAAATTTCTAGCATTGTATTCAAGTGTTTGAAGTGTTCTTTCCAAGTCTTACTATACACTAAAATATCAAAAAATACTAAAACAAACTTTCTCAAGTGCTCGCTGAAAATATTGTACATGCATGATTGGAAAGCAGCTAGAGCATTGGTCAAACCAAAAGGCATAACGAAAAATTTAAAATGTCCAATGTGACATCAGAAGGTTGTGTTTTGTACATCCTCATCTCTTACCTTAATTTGATGATAGCCAGTTCTCAAATCAATTTTAGAAAAATACACAGCTCCATGTAATTCATCAATCAACTCATTGATCTTGGGTATTGTATACCTGTTTTTTATGGTCTTGTTCAAATCTCGATAATCGATACATGTTCTCATAGCACCATCCTACTTTTTCACGAAAACAACATAAGAAGCAAAAGAACTAGAATTAGAACGAATATGTCCCATCCCCAATAATTCCTTGATTGCCATCTCGATTTTCTCTTTACATGCTCTTGGATGACGATAAGGAGTAATCATAATAGGTTTAGACCCTAATTCCAACTCTATGATATTTTGAAATCCTCTATCAGGGGGCAATCCAGGAGATAAATTGCTGAATATTGTGCCATGTTTGTCTAAAATAGATTGAATATCCACATGATAAGGTCTCTTATCAGTGGGTGAAGTTGTATTGCTCATAAAGCAATTGGCTGCCCAAGCTATTTGCCCCTTAGCCAAGAATCCGCTCTGGGCACAAACCCTCAAAATCAATCCAATAACATCCTGCAGCCCACGATGGCTAAAGAAACTCCTAATATGACCTCAAATATGAGTGATACAAGCACCTTACCACTCTACTTAATGGATATACACTATTTTCTTTTTTGAGCTTTTACGTTTTATTTTTATATTTTTGCGGGATGTTGCTTGGATTTTGTATCATTTGCATCCAAGTGCATCTTCCGAACTTATTATGGGTGATTGGATATGAATAGGGTCTGAGTGCAGCCCAATTGGTGCCCTATTTGAGTCAACCCAATTTGAATACATAAAAGATGTGGGGAAACACATATCTAGGAGTGGGATTTGCCTTGAAGTTGGTTTCACCTCCTGAAGAGTTTGGACCTTGAGGACTGTGGCCACCTTGTGTTGAACGCATTGCCAAGTCCTATTTTAACTTCATCTTTACAGGTGTGGCTCACTTGTCCTTACCTTGTTAATAACTTAATAGCGTCTACATCTATAGCCTGTATGGCCCGATTTAATTGACAACAATGAAATAACATGACGACATGATGTAATGTCCCTATTTTGAAATGAAAATAATATTATTACTAAAATAAAAAGTATTTCTAAATATTTAGAATAAAGTAATACTATCCTAATTTTCCATTTCACTTAAGTTGGGACCTTTTGAGGGTCATGGGCACTTAAAGCCTAAAGTGGATTTTATAAGGAAGTTTAATATATTATATTTTTAAAAGAAAAAGGTACTCTTCCTCCTTATTTTGGGCACCACACTTGGAGGAGAGATATAAAAGGAAAGGAAAGACTCGTTTGAAAAGGTTATGCAGTTTTTATATTGAAATTCTTGTACAAATATGACAAGCTTGAACAAGTGACTTGAGGACGGAAATCTTCAAATGCACCAAGGAGTTTGGGGATGAAAACCTCCATTCTTCCTCATATGGCAGCTCTATTCAAGGGCTGTATTTGAGCTTCAATTTTGCATAGTTGTATGCAAGTGGGTCTACAAAGGTCTTTTTGGTCACCGCCTTCATCAAGGAATTATTACAAACCCTTTGGAGAGCTGGAAATTCATAATTTGCAGGTCAAAGAGGTGGGCGAACTCGGTTGAGGAGCTTGTTGAGTTTGGAGGCCATCCGAAGGGTGGCGACTTGCTTTGATAGGGTTGCAACCCCTCTCAAGAGGGCAAATTTGTCTATGGAACCGTCTTCTAGGGTCTAGGTAATTTTCATAATTTATTCCAGCTAGTGGCGAGTTGTTGTGGGTCAAATTGCAGGTTTGGAAGGTCAATCTATGCCCTAGAAATAGTCAGGAATTTAATATATATTGTTTGGCAACTTGGGTGATTTGATTGGAGAGATCCAAGAGGTGTTTAGAAGGGCAAATTTCAAGAAATAAATATCAGATTTATTTTCCTATTTTTTTCTAAGTGTGGGGATTCACTTGTGGATGTTTTTGAGGTGTTTCATGAGTGGAAAAAACAGCTATACTTTCACATAAAAATCAGAGTATTTGCAGGGGTATTTTCAGCCACTTCGCCAATGCATTTTGGTCAAAAAAGGTACTTTTCTTTCAGTTTATTTTTCACTATTTGTGAAGCTATTTTTAACATGTGTTGCTTGGGAATTCTATAAATTTTCCAGCTAGGGTTTGCTGGTTTATGGAGCAGATTTTCGGTTAATTGGAAATCTTATTCAAGGGTTTGTTGGAAAACCCCGACTAGGTCTAATTGTCCCATTTGGGGACATTACACATGATAAAGCTATGGACAGCCTCACATGGAGGCCAATTTTAACACAACATAAATATTTTTACGCCAAAAAGCTGACTCCAAGAAAAGGGCTTACTTGATGTACATTGGACCCACAAAGGTTAACTACCACTGGTAGAAGTAAACTTTCCTGTCTGTTTTCAGTCATACGTCTGGACTTTTCAAGAAGTGGTGGAAAATCCTTTCTAGAGGACAAAAGTATCAACAAAGTATCTTTGGAGATAACGGGAAATTAAGCTAGCAAAAGACACACATATTTATTCTCTCTTAAAACAATTACAGCCTTGTTCATCTTTGAAAAGTTACTATTCGCTGTAATTTATGCATAAACAATTATGAATCTGCTGCTATATCTTTTATTGAGCTGCCAATATATTTTCATAATAAAATCTTAGATTTCAGTTCTTTATTGAGACAATGTTTTTGCAAACAAAGTAGCCAAAATTCAACTCAGCATGGACAATTTTAGATTTACTTTTTGCCTTCTGAATTATCTAAGGGAGTAATAACATCAAAAAATAAAGGAAGGTTTGCCTTGAGTGGCAGAAATATTTACCAAAATGCAGCCACAACTTCTTATATAAAGTCTTGCATTGGCAATAACCTTCTAAAACTAATATGATTGCGCTCTAATCCAAGTCTCTCTCTCCTTAAATGCAAAATTACAGTATAAATTTGCATAATAACTGCCGCACCTTTGAAGAGGAAATCACCATGTACGAAATCAAAATTCAAGTTAAATGCAGGGAAGTACCCTGGTTAGTATGCTTCGATCTAAAAATTTAGGCACAGATTCTCTCCAGGATAAGACTAATCAAGTATGTGAGAATTTGTATCGAAATAACAGCTCCTTACAGTTTTCCATGCCTATAGTTCCAGTGATCTTGATTCAACATTCTATTCAATCTAGTTTTAGTGGGTTTAAGAGTTCAAACTTTCAATGACTTCATTCCTTTGAGTTGTTGAAGCATGTCTTCATTGGTGACCTACAACTACAACAAGCACCACATGTCAAAATGCATCCATTCATCCAAAGAAAGCATTATGAAGGTTTGAAAACATTCTTCCAAGATAGATTGATGTCAAAAAACATGAATATGAAACACATGGCCCTTTGAAATATGCAGTGAAAGAAAATTTCATTAAATGATCAACTACATATATTCATGCAAATGAAATATTTTCTCTCTAGAAAGAAAAACTCAGATTTTTCAGAGAGAACTAGTCTCCCTTTACGGGGAGAGAGGTTGTAACTCACTAACAATGACAACAAGGAATAATCATGACATTATAAACCTCATAAACAATTACAGCCTTGCTCATCTTTGAAAAGTTACTATTCGCTGTAATTTATGCATAAACAATTATGAATCAGCTGCTATATCTTTTATTGAGCTGCCAATATATTTTCATAATACAATCTTAGATTTCAGTTCTTTATTGAGATAACGTTTTTGCAAACGAAGTAGCCAAAATTCAACTCAGCATGGACAATTTTAGATTTACTTTTTGCCTTCTGAATTATCTAAGGGAGTAATAACATCAACAAATAAAGGAAGGTTTGCCTTGAGCGGCAGAAATATTTACCAAAATGCAGCCACAACCTCTTATATAAAGTCTTGCATTGGCAATAACCTTCTAAAACTAATATGATTGCGCTCTAATCCAAGTCTCTCTCTCTTATAAACGATTACAGCTGCAAAAGACACACATATTTATTCTCTCTTAAAACAATTACAGCCTTGTTCATCTTTGAAAAGTTACTATTCGCTGTAATTTATGCATAAACAATTATGAATGCCAATATATTTTCATAATACAATCTTAGATTTCAGTTCTTTATTGAGATAACGTTTTTGCAAACGAAGGAGCCAAAATTCAACTCAGCATGGACAATTTTAGATTTACTTTTTGCCTTCTGAATTATCTAAGGGAGTAATAACATCAACAAATAAAGGAAGGTTTGCCTTGAGCAGCAGAAACATTTACCAAAATGCAGCCACAACCTCTTATATAAAGTCTTGCATTGGCAATAACCTTCTAAAACTAATATGATTGCGCTCTAATCCAAGTCTCTCTCTCCTTAAATGCAAAATTACAGTATAAATTTGCATAATAACTGCCACACCTTTGAAGAGGAAATCACCATGTACGAAATCAAAATTCAAGTTACATGCAGGGAAGTACCTTGGTTAGTATGCTTCGATCTAAAAATTTAGGCACAGATTCTCTCCAGGGTAAGACTAATCAAGTATGTGAGAATTTGTATCGAAATAACAGCTCCTTACAGTTTTCCATGCCTATAGTTCCAGTGATCTTGATTCAACATTCTATTCAATCTAGTTTTAGTGGGTTTAAGAGTTCAAACTTTCAATGACTTCATTCCTTTGAGTTGTTGAAGCATGTCTTCATTGGTGACCTACAACTACAACTAGCACCACATGCCAAAATGCATCCATTCATCCAAAGAAAGCATTATGAAAGTCTGAAAACATTCTTCCAAGATAGATTGACGTCAAAAAACATGAATATGAAACACATGGCCCTTTGAAATATGTAGTGAAAGAAAATTTCATTAAATGATCAACTAAATATATTCATGCAAATGAAATATTTTCTCTCTAGAAAGAAAAACTCAGATTTTTCAGAGAGAACTAGTCTCCCTTTACGGGGAGAGAGGTTGTAGCTCACTGACAATGACAACAAGGAATAATCATGACATTATAAACCTCGAGGACAGCCTCACATGGATGCAAATTTTAGCATGACAGATTCTCACTGAAAGAGGGTTAACTCCAGTACGAAGGCTCACTTAACACACAAGGGTTAACTACTCACTTGCATAAGTAAAATTTTCCCTTTCTCATGTCAACTATATAGCAAAACCGTCATGTGGAGAAAATCCTCAGTTTGGAGAACAAAAGTATCAGCAAACGGTCCTTGGGATTATGGGTGTGTCTGCCAGCAAACTACCTATGAGGATTATGGTAGTAAATACCTAAAGAAAGTTACAGCCTGGTATTTATGCTGCCGTAGTATTTATCTTTAAAAAGGTACTATTTGCTGAAGTTATCAGTAAGCAGTTATGAATTAGTATTTTCTTTTATTGAACTGCCTAGTTTATTTTTGAAAACATTATTTTTGATTTCAGTTACATACTTAAGTATATAAGATTGAAAATATGAGTGAATCTCTTTGGAAGTATCAATTTTTAAAAAGCCTCCCCATCATGGCAAATCTTATTCCCTAGTAAGGAGGTTTGTATCTTATGTACTAAATGAAGTCCCTATTAGTTGTTGCTATGTGCCCTTATTCTGTGGGTTGAGATAAATTGCCTACCATCTGTGGTTGTGTGCCCCTAGTGTGTGGGATGTGGTGGAGTATGTATTAGGTGCAGTTTTGTATCCGTGTGTGGGACATGGTGGAGTCTGTGTTACTTGCAGTCTAGTGCCCCTAGTGTATGGACCAGGGTAGAGTACATACGACATGCAGCTATGTGCCCCTCATAAATGAGCTGTACATTGAATTACCTACTAGTTGCGGCCGTATGCTCCTAGATGGTGAGTGTGCTATGGTATTATTATTATTGGAAGGGTTTTTGGTTCTGGTGGATTTAGTTGGAGCCACAAATTAGTGAGGCGAAATTCCAATTGGAGAACAATAATGAATGTCATATGATGTTTATCTCTAATATGTTTACTGATATTATGTATTTTACCTGGAGGGTTTGATGGAAATACTCATGCGATAGTATCTTGTAGATGAAGAAATAGGAGAGTATTAATGTGGAATTAAATCACATTGTAGAGGTATGCCACTAGTAAATTACACACATTACATGGATAGCAACAAGAAGCTAGAGAGGGCCCACAAGGCATGACACTAAAATTGCCGACAATGTTAGTACTAGAGGGAGGGAAGATGCTAACACATCCACCTAAGGACTTACATCCCGAGTCGAACTTTTGGATTGGAAAATGTTTAAGTGTGGGTGATGCCTCACCTCTTTTTGGGCCCACAAGGCATGACACTAAAATTGCCGACAATGTTAGTACTAGAGGGATGGAAGATGCTAACACATCCACCTAAGGACTTACATCCCGAGTCAAACTTTTGGATTGGAAAATGTTTAAGTGTGGGTGATGCCTCACCTCTTTCTCACAATTATCTTGCATTTGGAATTATTCACAACACACATCCACTAGATTTCATATTTGACTCTTGGTTGTAGACATAAATCTTATCCACACTATAATCTCTACAACTTTCTAGCTTCTATCAAATTACATTCAATTATGCATTTTATCGTTTCTGTTTGACTTGATTTGTATAGTTTTATGCTTTAACCTGGGTGTAATAAATCAATGTTTTCTACCAGACTCTGGTGAGTCTTGTTGGTCATTTGGATGTTGATTTCTGTTTTTTCATATTTATCTTTTCTAGTGTGCCTATATTTATTTCATATATTCAGGACGAGATGAATGTCATTTTTCATACATAGGTAAGGATAGAGGGAACTGTAGAGAAAGTTTCAGAAGAAGAATCAGATGAGTACTTTCATAGCCGTCCACCAGGAAGTCAAATAGGTGCACTTGTCAGTAACCAGGTGCAGTGCTCTGTTTTATTCATTGAATATAACTTCTAGGTTTTGATCTCCTGACTCAAATTACACAGCTTGCATATTACAGTTTTTTCCATGAGTGTTGATAATATTTAGTGAGTATGATGGCAGTTTGTTCCTTTACTTTAGCGCAGAGCTCAGTGATACCAGGGAGACATGTGCTTTATCAAGCCTATGAGCAACTTCAAGCTAAATATGCAGACGGGTCTGTCACTAATCCACATCTTCTTTGAAATTTCAATTGTTATGTTAAAGCTCTATACATTTTTCAGGGATGAGTATTTTTTGGATTAGAGAAAAATGTTCCAGAGAGTTGTATATTATAAGTTAGTTTGAACTTGTAGTTAACATTTTGTAATCATTGTTATGCTTTATGTTTTGTAATTAGAACCAACCATGATTTTGTCTTAATAATTGGGTTGGCCAGATTAGTGGTACTTAATGATGCCTTTGTTAGTGTGGTTCAGTATCGCGATGGTTGGGGTCTAACTGACAAATCTCTTGGTGGACCAACCTATATGTAGGAATATTCCGATTGGGGAGGGAGCTCTCATACATTGTCATATTCTTCTTTTACCATGGCTATGAATGTACATCACATAATATATCAATAAAGTTGCAGTTTCTATCATGTTTAGTTTCCTTTGAGGAATATGTTGACTTCAAGAAGCTATATGCTCCAGTCTTCCAAGAGCTCCAATGTTCTGGTAAAATATTTGCTGTTAGTGTAAGATATGAAATATTTGAACTTGTTTTGGAAGTTGAAGCAAACCATTTAGAAGAGACTATCAGTATGAATTGGAATCTGATTTTATGGTAATTTGAAATTGTTGGATTCATCATGTTTAAGAGGAAATAAATTTGGTAGAGAAATAGAGCTAATAAGAAAAATGACGAGAGCTCAAGAATGCTTAATGTTTTGGTTGGTCTATTTTCCATTTTTATGGGCGTAGAGAGAGTTATGATGTTTGCGGGCAAAGCACATATTTTTACTGTCACTATTGTTGATTTATCTTCATCTACGCTATGCTCTTGGAATATGCAGCATTTTTGGGCGATTGTTAAAAATATGCACCTTATTCTACTTCACCAGTAGAATGGTGTTTCATGCTTTTGTTTAAGATTCCCCTCTCAAGCTCCGACGGATCTGTTTGAGCACTGCTTTCCTGTAAAAGAATTTGCAGTCCTCACAGTTTGGACTTTACATATTGAACCTCCTGTTGACAATTCTTCCACAAGTCGGATTGTCTTTTGCCATTTAGAAAGTTCACGTCTCTAGCCAAGGGAAGAAGGATACATTGTTTTTGGTAAGGGCCTTTGCTACAAAAGGGATGAATTCCTTCGGACTTTTTGTCGGAAGGAATGGTTCACGAAACAAGGGCAAAGCCAAGGAAATAACAAATAACAAAAGGGAAGCCTATAAGCAAAAGGAAGTAATTCCTTCCGACTTTTGTCCGAAGGAATACTTCGGAGAAACCAAAAGTCCATTCAAACAAGCAAAGCCAAGGAAGTACCCTTCGGAAGGATCGTTTTCAATATTCCCGAAGGGCACCTACCCTTCGGGAAGGCACATGACCAAATTCAGAACCTTAGCAAAAAGCCCGGGTGCCCTACAATTTTTCCGAAAGGCACAGAGGGAGAGCTAAATGCCCTTACGGAGGGCACTTGGTCAGCGGAAGGGACCATGAAAGATCCCTGATGGATCTCTTCGGCTGATCTGTTGTAATTTTATTATTTTAAATTGATTTTTCTTGTTTGTGAATGTTTTCTTTTTGAAATAGACGGAAGTTGCAGAAGGGTTTGATTGTTTTGTGTTTTGATGATTTTTCAGCAATTAAATAATGAAGTACAAGAACATGAACAATTTCTGAAATTAAATACCAAATATAACCAAACAAATTCACTTATAGGCAGAATTCTGGATATTAAACCAAATAGGGAACCAGATACAAATTTCCAATAGTTTTAAGAAGATTACAATCATAAATAGACCCAACCTGAAGGCTGAAGGAGAATTGTACACCAGAAGGAAGCCGCAGCAAGGTTCCAGCCCTTAATGCGCTGCATGTGGGAAGGAAGCTGGCTTCCAGGTACAATCGTACAGCTACAAGGGCTGCCAGGTACAGCCGTACAGCTGCAAGGTCCTCTCAACTAAAATGAACTCTCAAATCCATGCTCAACTCTGTCACAATCACTGCGCCCACCAGAAGGAATACTGAGCAATCTCCAGATGCTACTGAGCAAATCAACAACCACTGAATTGGGGGCTACGTCCCAAACAGGCAAGGCATTGGGGTTGGCATCCCAAATGCTGAAAGCTCTTCCAGAGCCAAAGCGCAAATCCCAAGATAAAATGTCAAGAATCAATTAGAATTTGGTCTTGACCTCTTTATAACCCCTTCACAATTAGCTCGAACCCTAAAAGCAACTCAATGTGGCGTTGAGTTATAACATGTTATATTTCTCCTTTTTAAGTGGTCAAGTACATAGAAAATGACCCTTTTTTCAAATAAAGAGAAATCCGTTCACCGAAAGGATCTAAGTCAAGAGAGAAATATTTAGAAAAGTCCAAGACCTTTCCAACGAGCTATTACACCATGGGATACGCATCCAAATGAGGCTAAAAACCCCTTATTACTCCAAAATGGTTATAAACTTAGCCTTATATAATTAAAAACGCTTAGGAAATATTAAAAATATAACCCAAATAGCAACAAAATGCTCCAATGACACCACAAATCAGAAAGTCACCATGCCACCTGTCTGTGACTAAAGTTGGAAATCAAGGATTCACTGGCAATCTCATCCCTAAAATCTAGGGATGCTCCTAGAAACTAGGAAACAAACCCTAATCCTCTGAAACTGAACTCTAGGAATAATCTTATGGACTCAACCCTGGGTATGATCATACCCTCGTAAAAGGTAGGGATAACTCCATAAATTTAGGAACTGCCTCCTAAAAATAAGGAACGTCTCCAAACTAATCAACGACGGCCAGAACACCAAGTCCCCAACACTGTATAACCATACTGGGTCTCTATTCAACATTGTCAACCTACAAGACCTCATAATAAGTTGACTCACATGTCTCTGCTAGACCGAGCTAAAGAGGGGACATGACAGACCATGACAAATTTCCCAAAGGGCACTTTTCAAAGGCCGAAGGGCACATTCGGAGGAAAAGGTACGGGAAGATATCCTTCGGACTTTTTGTCCGAAGGAATTGAATTCCTTTGGACAAAAGTCTTAAGGTCTCTTTTTCCTGTCTTTTCCTTTGCTTTGCAACTTTTTCGAATTTCTTCAGGATTTCTTTTGTCGAGTTTATTTTACGGGAATTCCTTCGGACAAAAAGTCCGAAGGAATTCGGAAGACACAAGGAGGGACCAAAAGAAGAGAAAGAACAAAGAAAATGAATTCTTTCGGACTTTTGTCCAAAGGAATTCCTTCGGACAAAGGCCCGTAAATAAACCCGACGGAAGAAATCCCAAAGAAATTCGGAAAAGTTGCAAAGCAAAGGAAAAGACAAGAAAAAGAGACCTTAAGACTTTTGTCCAAAGGAATTCCTTCGGACAAATAGTCCGAAGAAATTTGGAAAATAAACCCGACAAAAAAACCCCGAAGTAGGAATTTCGAAGGCCAGAGACCGAGATAATTCTTGCAGACATTTTGTCTGCGGGAAAGAGGCGAGACAGAAGTCCGAAGATAAACAGAGAAGAGGTTCCGAAGGAAATAAGAAAACTTCCGGTGACGTCTCGCAAGCCGTCAAATTTTGACTGCGAGAAGTAACCGTTGAAACAGAGGTAATGCCAGAATTTCGAAAGAAAAGGCCAAACAGGTAAAAATATAGACAAATACATCTGAATAGAGAATCCCACCAGAAATAGACATGAACAGGCAGACCAGAATAGGACAGAATGCATGCAAGCAGGAGCTATCTTCGAACGCTGTCCAAAGCTTCAGTTGAGTGGTTATTAAAGTCCCGCTCATCGCCAGATCATCTCAACGTACCAAACAGTCCAACTCAGTTTGATCTCTTCGTTTAACTCAGCTTTCAAACGCTACAACTCGGCATCAAGCAGCTCACGAAGTTCTAAAATTAACATTTGTGTGGATTTCCATGCAAAGAGAGGTGAGCGGTTCATAACAAAGACAAGTTCACTTCATCAAACGAAGGAGCTTCATGCAAGGACAAAAAGGAAAATGTATTTTATTGAAAGGCCAAGTAAACGCTGGAGTTAACCAAAGTGAATCCTTCTCTTAAAATTTTCAGCACCAATCTTTGGCCTCTTGTAATTTTCTATATAATGGCTTTCAGCCTTGATTAAAAATCATCCAATCTCTCTCTTGGTTAGACCAGACTCTGCCATTGGTGAGTTGTGTAACCTCTTCAATCAATAGGAAGGACTGTACTTTCAGATTTCAAGTGATGGCATAGTGTATATACTTCAGCAATTTGCACAAGTGGTAGATCTCTCTCCCTTCCCAAATTCTGTTTCATACCTAGTTGCTAGATTATCCTTCTGCAGGTCATGTTAAAGTGTTCTTCATTGTCTTTTGCTGAAGCTGTAAGTGGATGTTAGGTGGCTGCAAAGTGTCTTTTATCAGACCTCTCTCCATCGTTTCCCCTTAGGTTTTAGTCATTGATCGAACCTCTTCATGAAATATTTATGCATAAGTGATTGATTGAAGTCTAAGGTCTTCCTTTTCCCTTGATTTTTCAGTGTTCAAGGTTCCAAGTTAAGTGGATTGAACTTTTGGTGTATCACCATTTTTAGGTAGGATTTCCCCTTTAAGTTTCCTTCTCCCTTTTCCATGGTAGTCCGCAGCGTAGAGTAGGGATTTTCATTGATACATCATACAGGAACCAGCCTTCTCTGGAGGTTCTTCTCACCGTTGAGGCACCCACCCTCGTGAGAAGATCCCATTATTTCAGCCGAATAGAGGACTGGCCGTTTCACACACGTCTTCGAATCAGGGCGCAGCTCCAGGTTGACAACACCTCCCTAGGCTGTACTTCTTGATCATCACTAGCCTCACTCTGTACCAAAGTTCAAATGGGGAAATTCACTACCTTCTCTTTAATGATTGGTAGTTATTCTAATCGTCTAATATTTTGATGATAACAATTCTCCTTATCTAAGAAACTTGTTTTTCTCGAAGAAGCAGTCTTCTTGTTTTCATCGAGCTACTTATCATTTTCTATTCTTTTCTTTGTTAGTCGTGTCAATCTTATATGTGCACGTACCCCTTTTGGAGTTGTCTTCGTTTTCTTGTGTGTTTTAGATTCTTAGTCATAAATATTCCAAATCGTGTTCTTGACCGGTCTTGACAATGTTGTTTTTTGTCCTATGTTATTGCTCCTCTTGACGAAGACTTTCTTGACAACATTGTTGGATCACTTTTCAAATCATGATTTTATTCCTTGCCCAAATATTGCATCGAGAAATAGTGGCAGGCCAAGAGCTTGGGCTAATAGACCGTAAACCAGGCAATGTGTTTGTTCCACACTAGGTTGTCACAAATCAAGTTGAGCATACCTCGAGTTTTTGGAGCTTCCTTTTGAATATTTTCTCAAATCAATATTGCAGAGGAAATTAAAATATTCAATCAAAAGTATTTCTCTCTCTATCAGTTTGTGGCGCTTCTAATTATATGCTTATGAAATTTTCCTAGATTGAAACTCAAGACTCCATCTTCTTAGACTTCATTATGTTTGTCAAAATTCTGCTGTCAAGGTGCTTGATGTCTAGTCTTGTTGAAAATGTGTCCGATCATAACATTTGTAGAATATTTGGGCAAGGAGGTACCGAGCAATATTTTTCAATGATAACTAATCAAAACTTAGCACACCAAAATAGTATGAGACCAGATGACCAAACTTTTTATAAAATTTGGTTGGAAACATAGAATGCCGAAATAATCTTATTATTCAATTTGATATTTTATTAAAAAACATGTATGTAACACCAACTTGAGTATGCCAAATAATGCAGTTTGTGTGAACCAAAATTCAATTCATTGTCTTGATCATCAAATCGATTGGTTTTAGGGTGTGATCCTCTTCCTTGACATTCCCATCTCTTGTGATTGATCCAATAGAGTGTAGCCTAGGCATCGTGCTCAATAGTGTTTTCTCTTACATCAAACTTGCCACCTCGCTTTTTTTTTTTTTTCCATTTAGAGGATGGATGGTTGCATGTAGTCTTTTCCTTAGGCTCTTTTGCCTTAATCTTTTGTATTTCCTCCCTTGTGTTGGCCTTCCTTTTCTTCTCTACCATGAGATCAGTGTACATTTGTTTTTTTGTTTTTGCTTGGGTCACTAAATTACACTCTAGTTGCAACAAGTTTTTTCTTGTGGTGGTTTGATATGTAGGGAAATCATTGTCACATGCTCTATAGTGGATACTCGCTTGAAAAATGCCCCCAATTTGTTGCAAGCTCCATAGTGGATAATTGGGCATCCATTCACATCCCCCTCTATTAATCAATGGTTTTGGTTCTAGTGTCATCATCCTTATCAAGGATTCCAATATTCTCCACCCATGGCCTCCTTTGAGGTTGTAGCTTCTGTTGTGAACTATTGTTGGTCCTTGTTTTTCATGATGAAGGGGCAATCCTTCACCGAGTGTCTTGTCATTTTGCATAGATCACAAACTTGGTTTGGTGGACAATTTGCTCTAGTGTGACTCTTTGTGAAACAAGGAGTACACTAGATTTACTTCTTTTTCTTTTGATCGCCTTTGCTCTCCTAAAAAATCTCATCATATCCTTTTTAAGGCATGCTATATATTGAAACTTGCCATGTCCTCGCTTTCCAAGTTCATGACTTGGTCATAGGCATCATAGTGTGGTTGGTGGGAACACTGGTGGGACATTTCTAAACTTGGTTTGATACTCCAGCCTCAAGCTTTATATAAACCATTTTGTCCTTGCAGAAGGACTCTCCAATTTTGATCTCGAGTGCAACTGTACTAGTCTGCTCTCTTCTTCTAAGGACGTTTGGCAATCTGTGCACACTTGTGCGTTCTGTGCATCGTGCACACTTCGGTGGCACCTTGTGGTACCCACACAACTTCTTTGCACGTTTGTGCACAAGCACAGTGCCAATAGACATACCACAAAGCCTTAAGACTCTATGCAACACTTTCAGAAAATGGCCACTTGGAGACTTTGTGCCACTTCGCGGCATGCTAGGTTGCACTTCCAGAGCTCACACCATCTCAAAGTACCTATCCGCATACCGCTCACCGTGTAGACCAACCATCACACCTACAGGGAGGTGAACCCTCCTATTGCATAAGTTGCATTGTTTTTTTGTAACTTGCTTTCTTGTAGTTATATATTGTAACCCATTAGGTTTGAAGGGGACATGTGTTCTTTGAGCATCTAGTATCAAAGGGTCACCTGTTCACATTCCAACCTAAAAAAATCAATGTCATGTCCCCTTTTCAAATAAAGTAAAAAAATAATAAAGTTAAATATTTTAAGTTGTCTAAGTGACTTTTTATTTTATTAAAAATTGACAACTTAATATACTTTATTATTATTGAAAATAAAATAAAAGGGTAAAACCTAAAAGTGTAACCCTAACACTAAAAGTGGCGATTGAGTCTTTATATTGAGAGTTCTCTCATTTGGATTCATTGTTCATTATTCATCTTTGAAATGAAAACCCCTTTCCCAGAGTTTGAGCTTTGGGTTCAATTTTTGCATCTGAGGATGCAAACCCTAGGGTGTTCGGAGATCTTGGAGGATGAAAACCCTCTTGTCCATAAGAGGTGATTCCACCCAGGGATCACATTTGTTCTCAGATAATTGAAGTCATTTTCAGCTAGCTACTGTATCACTACAGTAAATTTTTGAAGATTTCAGCTTGTAGAGTATTGGATCGAATTTTAATTGCAAGCAAATCATTGTTATTGTTGATTTTCAGAATTTATCTTCATATGTGGTTGTTATTCATCATCTATATTAATTGTTTGGAGTGCCAAATTGAGGATAATCATTATTTACTGCTGTTACTATAAAAGTCAGACTTTATTCAGGGTTCGCTGCTGTCGTACATCACCACCATACACCACCACCGTTCTTCCTAGTGCTGCTGCCACCGTACATCATTGCCACTGCCCATATCTGCTGCCATATCATATTTGTTGGAGGGTTTTCAAGCACACTAGAGATCTATTGTCACTCTAGGGTTTGATACTGCTGTTCATGCACTAATCAGCAAGAACATTGATTGGAATTGATCATCTAAATACTTGATCAAGTGTTTGATGCGTTAGAGGGTTTATATCAATAATGAGGGGTTGATTCAGCTACTTGAGATTGTGATCAGCATTTGGTTTCATGTACCTTGGCATCGACTTTATTGTGAAGGAGTATTAGCTGTTGCTAGGCATCCATTCTTTGGTGGAAGGCTGCCGTGAACTACTGCTGTCTACAGGCACTTATGGCTGAGTCTTATTATAGTTTTGTTTGCTCTTGCCGTACTACTTGCAGCTCCTTTACTATTGTACGGTGTGATCTTCTTATGAGCTGTAACAAGTAAGGGTTTGCTGTTTACAACTGTTATCCAGTTTACAATTTCATCAGAATTATATTTGTATTAAGTCAATTAAATAAAAGCTTCAGTGGGTTTCGATTCCAGTATTGCATGTGTCATTTATTATCTCATTTCCTCATTACCAGTATTTGTACGCTTTCGTCTCAATACAAGGGATTCAATGAAGTCTCAATTGGGTTTTCAGTATCAATATTGCCTTTTGGTTGTTTTAGTATTTGTTTGATATCTAGTATTGAAAAGGAATCACAGTAGATTACGGAATTCATTAAATTACCCAAAAAGGGGACATTACAATCAATGAGGAAGTGTTTCCCATTGTTGATCACGGGAATGGTCATTCTTAGCCTTTCTACACATTATACACATATGTACTAGACCCTATTCTTTATCATTGAATAGAAATAATATTAATCTGTTAATCTCATGCATTCAAATGTGTAATAGTTTATTTTTGCTATTGTTTTTTGCTACATGTTCTATAACCCCATGATTTACTTGTCAAGTTGTAGGTTTGTCCTCCGCGACACCATTATGGGTCCTGTGGTGGGGATCAAACTTGGAATTCAATTCCTTCAATCACCTATTGTATGCTAGAGCAGAATCATTCTTATCTAGCTTCGTGTTTTCAATCTCCACCACAATTTCATTGTTATCTTGCACTAACTTGAGTGACTTCTCAAAGGTCTTTGTCAACTTTATCCACGTGTCCATTTATGTCTTTTTCTAATCCACAAACCTGTCATTCACAAATCCTATAAGGGTTTGCTAGAAATTATTTATGCCATAACCTGTGTCTAATTATTTTTGGTTCAGATTGTATCACGTGTTCCAATGTCATGAGGTCTTGATTACCCTCTGCCATGGCCTTACACAACTTTTTCTTCACTTGCCAGTGAGCTCACCATGTTGTTCTACTGCACTTGTGGTGGCCTTTGTCATCTCAATGGTATTCCCTTCTCTAATTATATTGGCCCTATCTAGTCTCCATTTGTCTCCTAACCTGCACACCTTGCCTTCATTGTTACTATTGGATGGATCACACATGAGCTAGTTCCGAGTCACCTCTGTCGGTTCCAATTCCCAATTCATAGAGTGCTAAGAAAAAGGGTACGACCTCAAACTCAAAGTAGTCGCTTGGTTCCTACTTCTTAGTCTTAGTCCCATCCTTGCCTTCATTGCCGATAAACCTCTCTTATCAATGACATGATATTTTTTGTCTCGCTCCTCTCTCTTGACAATCCTCCCACCCTTGTTCACTTTCTCTTGGATATTCTTCTCACTGCTACCCTCGTTATCTTCAACAATCCACTTACCATCGAGACCATTCTTGCTGATGGTCCTCTTACCATTTTTTGCTGTCTATATCTCATCTTCTCCAATGTTGAGTCTTTCCTTGACAACTTTATCTATCTCTATCTTTGCTTATTGTAGTCCAGCTTCCTTTTGGTCTCTATCTTTGAAAACCTTTGTCAATGCTCTTTTGGCCATCCTCACCAAGCTATAGAGTGCGTAACTTTTCTTAGAGGAGCAATTTTGACAATGGGAATGAGGTAATTCTTGTACGTTCTGAACTCAAAGTTCATTTATGCCTCTGAAGACTTCTTTCTTTCTCCCTTTTAATGTCCTTTTCTCTCTTCACTTAGCCTTCATAGCAATTGAGAGCGCCTTTCTCCACTTCTTGTTGTTTCTCCTCATAAGTTCTCTTCAATTCGAAATAGCAATTAATTTGGATGGTTGGAAGGTTGATACAAATACATTTTACATATTTGTTCCAAGTTAGATCATTGACTACATCTGCGAGGGTAGTTTGGGTGTTCTTAGACTCTTGACGAGAAAAGTCGATAGTGGCTACATCCAAACTATGTTAATGTTTTTTTCTCAATTCCTCTTCCTCCTTGAAAGCTTTGCTCACATTTCCTCATGTCCCATCAACTCTATTTTTTATTTATTTTTGGATTTGTTTTATTCAGGTTTCTTCCAACACAAAGGATGACTACGGCGAACAAGATGATGGAAGATTAGTTTTCCACACACGGAGATTTATACATGGATGATGGGAAACATCACAGAGAGAATATCATATCCTACATGACAGACACAAACATTGCAGTTTAGGAAAAGATCACATTACACATGAACACATAATGAAATAAGAATATTTTTCTCTATTAGCTTCATGATGTATGGTGCAAACTTCTAGCTATGATTGACATTGATCAAACTATCCATGATGATGGTGAATCGGTGATGATATCAAATGCTATGTAATTCCACCAACTAATAACCATTCTTGGTGAATGCTGGAGCCTCCAAGAGAAATCATAGAACCAATACTCGAGCCTCGGTGGGATGAATTACTACCAGAAGAACAAAATGAAGAGGATGAAGAAGAAGTCGGAAGCATTTTCTACTCCGACCAAGATTACTGCCCAGGCGAATGCAGTAATCTCCAAGAAGAAGAAGAAGTTGAACTAGAACCAGAACCTGACATCTACACTGAACCAACCATTGTTCAGGGTCCAGGAAGACAGAAATTGGTATGTACCAATATACCTTCCTTAGAACTGCCACAACCTGTCTATTTAAACCATTTAATTAATGGGAGATTTGCTCAATTCTTTACCTTAGAAATAAATGGCAGACTAGTAGATGCTCAAGTAGATACCGGTGCTTCTCTTTCTTTTGCTAAACCACAACTCATCAGTGATTGGAAGACACTAGATGACCACCTAGCTTATAAGAGCATAGATGTCCAGGGGAACAGTTTTACCTGTAAAGATTATAAACATCAGCAACCCCTTCGAATCCACAATAAAATCTTCCATGCTGACTTTTTTGCCCTTGAGAAAATGCCTATAGATATCCTTTTAGGAGGATCATTCATTGACAGATATTCTCCCTATGGTGCCACTACAAAAAGTATAATGTTCACCATAGACAATGAAAGGCTCAAAATCCCTCGTCTCATATATGCCACTGAGCAATTTCCAAGCTCTATGACTCAAACCCCAAACATAATCCCGGCTGAGATACAAGAATTAGGAGAACAAATTAAAGCCAATATTTGTTCAGAAAATCCTCAAAAATTTTGGTCTAAATCCATACCTGAAATGGAAATCAAAATCATTGAAGGCAAGCACATGAAGATTGGGAAGAAAATCCCAATCCCAGCGCAGGATTATAATGATATGGAACTCCAAATCAAAGAACTGGAGGAAAATGGTTTCATTGAAAAATCCACCTCTCCTTTCTGCGGTTATGCCTTTATGGTAAACAAACATTCTGAGCAGAAACGAGGAAAGAAAAGAATGGTCATCAATTACAGACCATTAAATGCAATTACACAACCATTTCCATATCCCATACCAGATAAAAGCTATCTGTTAGAGAAAGTTGCAGACTGTAAATACTTGTCCCAATTCGACTGCAAGTCAGGGTTTTATCAGATAAGAGTTAAGGAAGCTGACAGAGAAAAGATAACATTTAGCTGCCCTTTCGGTCACTACCAGTGGACAGTTATGCCTTTTGGCCTCATGAATGCTCCAGCGTACTACCAGGCCCATATGGATAAAATCTTTGAAGGCACTTCTCATTTTTTGTGTGTATATATTGATGACATTAATTTTTAGTAATAGTCTGACTGATCATTTCACTCATCTCTCCAAGTTCTACCAGCTGGCACACGATGCAGGAATAGTTCTCTCAGATACTAAGATTCAGTTATGTAAGACTGAATGCAACTTCCTCGGAATGGTTATCCGAGATTCCAAATTGCAGATCCAGCCGCATATCAAGGAGAAAGTCATCAGTTTTCCTGAAAAATTAGATAAACCAAAATTGCAAGCATTTTTGGGATTATTAAATTATCTGAATAGTTTCTATCCTAACGCCGGTGAAGACAGGTATATCCTACAAACGCTTCTCCAGAAGAAGAAACCTTTCTGTTGGGAAAAACAACATACAATAGCAGTCCAGAAAATCAAATCAAAGGTTGCAGCACTGCCAGAACTGCACATCCCAAAATCAGACTAGATGAAGGTTTATACTGATGCCTCCGATATAGCATGGGGAGGAGTACTTGTTTGTATATATGATAATAAAGAATTTGTGTGTGAGTTTGCTAGTGCTGTATTTAGTCCTGATGTGTTAAAATGGATTTCTTCTGATAAAGAAATCTATGCTGTGAAAAAATGCTTAGAGAAGTTCACGTTAAAACTTCTTCATCTGCCACATTTTGTTATTGTAACCGATTGTACTAGATTTCTGACCTTCAAAGAAAAAGATCATGGTCGAAAAAATGGTCGCGAAAAATATGTTCGATGGCAGGCATTTTTTAACCAGTTTAATTTTTCTATAGAACACATTAAGGGCACTGATAATGTTATTGCAGATTGGCTAAGCAGAAATCCTCCAACGTTGATGCACCAACCTGTTCCTGGTTTTAACCGAACCAAAATCTACAACCAAGGATTTCCCTCACTAAACATCCTTGTGCAAGAACAAATTCTACGAGAAAGACTGCATCCCCGATATACTAGGATTTCTTACGCAGCAGGACAAGACTTGCAGATGTCCTCAGCAGCGACAATTCAAGCAAACCGCCAACACAACTCAGGTGTCATTTACATAGAAAGACTCAACAGTGAATTTTTGTATCATCAATTCACTGAACCCCTGAAACGTCCATTATGGACATGGCTGATCAAAATCAGATCTCTGTTCAACGAACATCTGTACCGATGGATTGCCAGATTTGGCCCACACCGTATCCACGAAGAAGAAAATCACGACCAAGATACGGTTGTACATACAATCATCCGACGGAGATTGGAGTGGGAATCTTATTTCTACATCACTCCCCGACATCATGCATGTGAAGCTGGACCCCAGCATTGGCATCTTTCCAGCACTTTCCAACTCAGATGTCTATTCCATCCGATCAGCGAAAATGACCTAGAAGATGAAGCGGAAGCAATGTTGGGCCCGCGCACTCAAACATCATCATCATCCAGCGGATTCAATAGCATATCACTGTAGCTTACTTTTGTGCTATAAAGTATGATGGGACTTGACACCGCCTAGCCAGCGAGCAGGCAGGACCTCCCAAAATACTATAAATAGGCCATTCTCTATAGCATTTTCATCGAAAGTTTTCTGAGCTAGAAAATCAGTAGGACTTGTTGAAAGAGTATGCTCTTCTCTTGCCCGTTTTGACGGATCCTGAGAATCAGAAATTGATACAAGTTTTGTAATAAGTTTGTAATAGCTATATTTGAAGTAATAGTGTGAAGCCGTAGCCATTCGGCCCCTGCCTACTATCGCAGGTTTTCTCCAATCAAAGCTGAAAGAGAGAGGAAGAAAGGAGGCATCTACTGACGTGAAAAATATTGGTATCAGAGCCAGCAATCACTGTAAGTGAGGATTGTGTTTGCAAATCATACGCTTCGACTTTTTGAGTTCTTTGCTTTGAAAATTTCTTTGAGAATCAGAAATTGATACAAGTTTTGTAATAAGTTTGTAATAGCTATATTTGAAGTAATAGTGTGAAGCCGTAGCCATTCGGCCCCTGCCTACTATCGCAGGTTTTCTCCAATCAAAGCCGAAAGAGAGAGGAAGAAAGGAGGCGTCTACTGACGTGAAAAATATTGGTATCAGAGCCAGCAATCACTGTAAGTGAGGATTGTGTTTGCAAATCATACGCTTCGACTTTTTGAGTTCTTTGCTTTGAAAATTTCTTTGGGAAAAGTTTATTGCATCGAGTCCCAAGCCGTTTTCTCAATTGTCATAGGCCGTTTTATCTCTGCATCCTCTGTTTTCCCTTGCCAGAAATTTCTCGCTTACCAGAACCCAAATCTCAGCTATGGAATTTGGCAAAGCCCAAAACTCTTCTACAGTCGAAATCATAAACGAATCTGAGTTCGAAGGAACTTATGAACTCCCGCCTTTCATTCCCGACCAGATATCGGACTGTCCCGATATCGATATTACTGAAGAAAATCTTGAGAAAGAAACTAGTCTATACAAACCCCCGGCTATTAAGGCTTCTCATGTCTATAAAAAGTCTGAGTTATTGAAATCTAAGTTTGTTTATAATTCTACTTATCTGTCTTTTGTCAGACCCAGAATCAAGTCTGTTGAGTTAACCCTTAGTTATAAACCAAAACACACTTTCCAGAGAAATTTACTCTCCCTGTTACCTGAGCAAGAAATCAACTATATCAGGTCACACGAAGATGTCAAATTTGTTCATTTTGGTTTAATCCGTATACAGATAACTCCCTTGATTCTTAGTAATATAAAGCCTGTTATTTATCTTGCTCTGTGTGATCGGCGACAGGTCAGCTTTAAACATTCCTGCCAGTTATCTAGTCTTGGTCGCCTTAATGATGAAACTATTTGTTTTGAGTTTTGTCCAAACCTTTCTGTCGCAGTCCGTGACAAAGGTTGTAAAAAAGTTAAACATGGATCTTTAGATTGTTGGAGATTGTTTACCTCCCTCTTTGGATTGGATATGTTTGGTGAGTTCAAATATGCGTCTATAAATATTTCTGTTGTTTACAGTATGACGAACACCAATCATCCCAAGATCCTAGAAAATTTGCCCTACGCCAGAAGATTAAGTGGTACTGTCCAATTGCAAAAAGGTCATATTGAATCAATTGAAATTCCTTCTGAATGGAAACTTGACTGGTTGAAGAATGTTTCTCCAAAAATGAAGAGTTAAGCCACAGTCCACAATAGTGATGGCAGAACTGTCAATATTCTACCAAGATCCGTGTCTGTAAATTCTTCCCGCTTGTCTCCTTCCCGACCATCCACTGCGTCTTCAAGACGGTCGGTTAAAACTGGTCATATTCTAATTGAAGATGAGGACGTCAACCAGGGAACTGATTTACCTTGTACTCTCATGAGTCTTCCCAGAGAAGACAGTTTAGAATTGTATACAGAAGATACAGTTACACTGTATCGAGGTGGAAGATGGCCACCACCAAAGGGTGCCCATAAACAGCCTGTAGGAACTATGTAGTATTTCTCAACTGCATATGCTGAACCATCAAATGAATTCAAGCAAAGAAACTACACTGCTAGGTTTACCTCTCATTTTATAGAAAATTTTGATGTTTTGTGTAGAGATGTCCTGTATATAAAAGATAATGTAGACAAAATACAGCAAAAAGTGGTTTCTATTGATACTAAACTAGATGTCTTAGAAGATAGTCTAGACTGGTTTTCAAAACAAGATCAACAAGCCGAATCCTCTGCTAAAAAGTCCCAGTGCTCAGTCTCGTTTGGCTCCAATTTCAAAACTATCAAGAAACAGCCCAGCACTACCCTCATGCAAAGAACCCATGTCCACCTCCAACCTTGGTACCTTAACATTGATGACCTACTCAATCCATTGAATGAAATCACTGCCTGGTGCAATACCATGCGTGTCATTACTATTCAGGTTCATCTTGACCAAGTTGGTACTACTTGCTTTGCATCCAAATTTTTCTGGGGTATTGTTAGCCAATGGTGGCAGTCCATGACTGAAGCCCAACAATATGAACGTGTACATAATCAGCCAGATTCTTTAGCCACTTTGTTTAATTTGTTGATTAGTGAATTTGCCCCTCCAGTTGGCAACAGAGAACTGGAATCTAAAAAATGGCTGCTCAAAATGGAGCTCTGTGATTTAAAGCAATTTGATGCCTTTGTAAAGCAATTCCGGCAGCTTGCATATGATAGTCTGAGTTTCGCGTCTACAGAGATAAAGATCAAATTTCTTCATGCTCTCCCGTATAATTTGATAGATCGAGTCATCTCATATATTGACCTCAAAGCGCTGACTATTGAAGATCTTGCCCTCTCTGATGTCATTGATTTCTCTAAGCAACAAGTTATGACTTTAGTCTCTGAGACTAAGTCCATGCAGAAACTCTCCAAGCATCAAGCCTCCCAAATCGCTCCTGTTTTTCCTGAAACAGCCCCTTTTGGATGTCGACCCTTTGTTCAGCTGCGTCGACAGCAGAAGCAGCGCCGCAAGCGTCTTTCCTTTAAGAGCCGCTCTTTTCCCAAAAAACATTCTTATGCACCTCCTCACCGTTTCCTGAAGAAACGCCGCACTGCTCGTCCTCCTTCCAAGCAACCGATTTGCTACATCTGTCGCAAACCCGGTCATATTGCTCCACAATGTTCCTGTAAAAATCCTGTTGTTAAAGCCGTCTTTTCCTCCAAAGCAGCAGTGTGGTGGGATATAGTCGACTCAGATGAAGACCTTTATCTCCAGGGTGACATCTATGAACCCATTCTAGATGATATCCTTGAAGGTGAATCAGATGATGAAGATGATGCAAGAGCCCTTGAATCCTTGGCTGATGATCTAGAACAGTGAATGACAAATATGCAACGACCTCAACGTCCATATAGATCAGGACATCATGACTGGTCTATGTTGCCGAATGAAGCATATGGAGCCTGGTCTAGACACCATCATGAAGTCCCAGAAAGACCAGAGAAACCCCGAGGAAGAGGATACTCCAGAGGAAAAGAAACATCAAGAGGGAGACAGCCCTCCATGCCTAGAATGCCTCCCACAATGCACAGATCTCAGCATCCTCCTGTGCAATATTCGAGCTCATTCAAGCCAAGTGACTCTTGGATAAAGAACAAGTTCACCAGCAAGGAGCCCCCAAGAGAAATCATAGAACCAATACTCGAGCCTCGGTGGGATGAATTACTACCAGAAGAACAAAATGAAGAGGATGAAGAAGAAGAAGTCGGAAGCATTTTCTACTCCGACCAAGATTACTGCCCAGGGGAATGCAGTAATCTCCAAGAAGAAGAAGAAGCTGAACTAGAACCAGAACCTGACATCTACACTGAACCAACCATTGTTCAGGATCTAGGAAGACAGAAATTGGTATGTACCAATATACCTTCCTTAAAACTGCCACAGCCTGTCTATTTAAACCATTTAATTAATGAGAGATTTGCTCAATTCTTTACCTTAGAAATAAATGGCAGACTAGTAGATGCTCAAGTAGATACCGGTGCTTCTTTTTCTTTTGCTAAACCACAACTCATCAGTGATTGGAAGACACTAGATGACCACCTAGCTTATAAGAGCATAGATGTCCAGGGGAACAGTTTTACCTGTAAAGACTATAAACATCAGCAACCCCTTCGAATCCACAATAAAATCTTCCATGCTGACTTTTTTGCCCTTGAGAAAATGCCTATAGATATCCTTTTAGGAGGATCATTCATTGACAGATATTCTCCTTATGGTGCCACTACAAAAAGTATAATGTTCACCATAGACAATGAAAGGCTCAGAATCCCTCGTCTCATATATGCCACTGAGCAATTTCCAAGCTCTATGACTCAAACCCCAAACATAATCCCGGCTGAGATACAAGAATTAGGAGAACAAATTAAAGCCAATATTTGTTCAGAAAATCCTCAAAAATTTTGGTCTAAATCCATGCCTGAAATGGAAATCAAAATCATTGAAGGCAAGCACATGAAGATTGGGAAGAAAATCCCAATACCAGCCCAGGATTATAATGATATGGAACTCCAAATCAAAGCACTGGAGGAAAATGGTTTCATTGAAAAATCCACCTCTCATTTTTGCTGTTATGCCTTTATGGTAAACAAACATTCTGAGCAGAAACGAGGAAAGAAAAGAATGGTCATCAATTACAGACCATTAAATGCAATTACACAACCATTTTCATATCCCATACCAGATAAAAGCTATCTGTTAGAGAAAGTTGCAGACTGTAAATACTTCTCCCAATTCCACTGCAAGTCAGGGTTTTATCAGATAAGAGTCAAGGAAGCTGACAGAGAAAAGACAGCATTTAGCTGCCCTTTCGGTCACTACCAGTGGACAGTTATGCCTTTTGGCCTCATGAATGCTCCAGCATACTACATGCCCATATGGATAAAATCTTTGAAGGCACTACTCATTTTTTGTGTATATATTGATGACATTAATTTTTAGTAATAGTCTGACTGATCATTTCACTCATCTCTCCAAGTTCTACCAGCTGGCACACGATGTAGGAATAGTTCTCTTAGAGACTAAGATTCAGTTATGTAAGACTGAATGCAACTTCCTCGGAATGGTTATCCGAGATTCCAGACTGCAGATCCAGCCGCATATCAAGGAGAAAGTCATCAGTTTTCCTGAAAAATTAGATAAACCAAAATTGCAAGCATTTTTGGGATTATTAAATTATCTGAATAGTTTCTATCCTAACGCCGGTGAAGACAGGTATATCCTGCAAACGCTTCTCCAGAAGAAGAAACCTTTCTGTTGGGAAGAACAACATACAATAGCAGTCCAGAAAATCAAATCAAAGGTTGCAGCACTGCCAGAACTGCACATCCCAAAATCAGACCAGATGAAGGTTTATACTGATGCCTCCGATATAGCATGGGGAGGGGTACTTGTTTGTATATATGATAATAAAGAATTTGTGTGTGAGTTTGCTAGTGGTGTATTTAGTCTTGATGTGTTAAAATGGATTTCTTCTGATAAAGAAATCTATGCTGTGAAAAAATGCTTAGAGAAGTTCATGTTAAAACTTCTTCATCTGCCACATTTTGTTATTGTAACCGATTGTACTAGATTTCTGACCTTCAAAGAAAAAGATCATGGTCGGAAAGATGGTCGCGGAAAATATGTTCGATGGCAGGCATTTTTTAACCAATTTAATTTTTTTGTAGAACACATTAAGGGTACTGATAATGTTATTGCAGATTGGCTAAGCAAAAATCGTCCAACAACATTGATGCACCAACCTGTTCGTATTTTTAACCTAACCAGAATCTACAACCAAGGATTTCCCTCACTAAACATCCTTGTGCAAGAACAAATTCTACGAGAAGGACTGCATCCCCGATATACTAAGATTTCTTACGCAGCAGGACAAGACTTGCAGATGTCCTCAGCAGCTACAATTCAAGCAAACCGCCAACACAACTCAGGAGTCATTTACATAGAAAGACTCAAAAGTGAATTTTTGTATCATCAATTCACTGAACTCCTGAAACGTCTATTATGGACATGGCTGATCAAAATCAGATCTCCGTTCAACGAACATCTGTACTGATGGATTGCCAGATTCGGCCCACACCGTATCCACGAAGAAGAAAATCACGACCAAGATACGGTTGTACATACAATCATCCGACGGAGATTGGAGTGGGAATCTTATTTCTACATCACTCCTCGACATCATGCATGTGAAGCTGGACCCCAGCATTGGCATCTTTCCAGCACTTTCCAACTCAGATGTCTATTCCATCCGATCAGCGAAAATGACCTAGAAGATGAAGCGGAAGCAATGTTGGGCCCGCGCACTCAAACATCATCATCATCCAGCGGATCCAATAGCATATCACTGTAGCTTACGTGCTGTAAAGTATGATGGGACTTGACACCGCCTAGCCAGCGAGCAGGCAGGACCTCCCAAAATACTATAAATAGGCCATTCTCTATAGCATTTTCATCGAAAGTTTTCTGAGCTAGAAAATCAGTAGGACTTGTTGAAAGAGTATGCTCTTCTCTTGCCCGTTTTGACGGATCCTGAGAATCAGAAATTGATACAAGTTTTGTAATAAGTTTGTAATAGCTATATTTGAAGTAATAGTGTGAAGCCGTAGCCATTCGGCCCCTGCCTACTATCGCAGGTTTTCTCCAATCAAAGCTGAAAGAGAGGAAGAAAGGAGGCGTCTATTGACGTGAAAAATATTGCTGGTGAACTTGTTCTTTATCCAAGAGTCACTTGGCTTGAATGAGCTCGGATATTGCACAGGAGGATGCTGAGATCTGTGCATTGTGGGAGGCATTCTAGGCATGGAGGGTTGTCTCCCTCTTGATGTTTCTTTTCCTCTGGAGTATCCTCTTCCTTGGGGTTTCTCTGGTCTTTCTGGGACTTCATGATGGTGTCTAGACCAGGGTCCATATGCTTCATTCGGCAACATAGACCAGTCATGATGTATTGGTCTATATGGACGTTGAGGTCTTTGCATATTTGTCATTGGCTGTTCTAGCTCATCAGCCAAGGATTCAAGGGCTGTTGCATCATCTTCATCATCTGATTCGCCTTCAAGGAGATCATCTAGAATGGGTTCATAGATGTCATCCTGGAGATAAAAGTCTTCATCTGAGTCGACTATATCCCACCACGCTGCTGCTTTGGAGGAAAAGACGGCTTTAACAGCAGGATTTTTACAGGAACATTGTGGAGCAATATGACCGGGTTTGCGACAGATGTAGCAAATCGGTTGCTTGGAAGGAGGACGAGCAGTGCGGCGTTTCTTCAAGAAACGGTGAGGAGGTGCATAAGAATGCTTTTTGGGAAAAGAGCGGTGCTTAAAGGAAAGACACTTGCGGCGCTGCTTCTGCTGTCGACGCGGCTGAACAAAGGGTCGACATCCAAAAGGAGCTGTTTCAGGAAAAATAGGAGCGATTTGGGAGGCTTGATGCTTGGAGAGTTTCTGCATGGACTTAGTCTCAAAGACTAAAGTCATAACTTGTTGCTTAGAGAAATCAATGACATCAGAGAGGGCAAGATCTTCAATAGTCAGCCCTTTGAGGTCAATATATGAGATGACTCGATCTATCAAATTATACGGGAGAGCATGAAGAAATTTGATCTTGATCTCTGTAGACGCGAAACTCCGACTATCATATGCAAGCTGCCGGAATTGCTTTGCAAAGGCATCAAATTGCTTTAAATCACAGAGCTCCATTTTGAGCAGCCATTTTTTAGATTCCAGTTCTCTGTTGCCAACTGGAGGGGCAAATTCACTAATCAACAAATTAAACAAAGTGGCTAAAGAATTTGGCTGATTATGTACACGTTCATATTGTTGGGCTTCAGTCATGGACTGCCACCATTGGCTAACAATACCCCAGAAAAATTTGGATGCAAAGCAAGTAGTACCAACTTGGTCAAGATGACCCTGAATAGTAATGACACGCATGGTATTGCACCAGGCAGTGATTTCATTCAATGGATTGAGTATGTCATCAATGTTAAGGTACCAAGGTTGGAGGTGGACATGGGTTCTTTGCATGAGGGTAGTGCTGGGCTGTTTCTTGATAGTTTTGAAATTGGAGCCAAACGAGACTGAGCACTGGGACTTTTTAGCAGAGGATTCGGCTTGTTGATCTTGTTTTGAAAGCCAGTCTAGACTATCTTCTAAGACATCTAGTTTAGTATCAATAGAAACCACTTTTTGCTGTATTTTGTCTACATTATCTTTTATATACAGGACATCTCTACACAAATCATCAAATTTTTCTATAAAATGAGAGGTAAACCTAGTAGTGTAGTTTCTTTGCTTGAATTCATTTGATGGTTCAGCATATGCAGTTGAGAAATACTGCATAGTTCCTGCACGCTGTTTATGGGCACCCTTTGGTGGTGGCCATCTTCCACCTCGATACAGTGTAACTGTATCTTCTGTATACAATTCTAAACTGTCTTCTCTGGGAAGACTCATGAGAGTACAAGGTAAATCAGTTCCCTGGTTGATGTCCTCATCTTCAATTAGAATATGACCAGTTTTAACCGACCGTCTTGAAGAGGCAGTGGATGGTCGGGAAGGAGACAAGCAGGAAGAATTTACAGACAGGGATCTTGGTAGAATATTGACAGTTCTGCCATCACTATTGTGGACTGTGGCTTGACTCTTCATTTTTGGAGAAACATTCTTCAACCAGTCAAGTTTCCATTCAGAAGAAATTTCAATTGATTCAATATGACCTTTTTGCAATTGGACAGTACCACTTAATCTTCTGGCGTAGGGCAGATTTTCTAGGATCTTGGGATGATTGGTGTTCGTCATACTGTAAACAACAAAAATATTTATAGATGCATATTTGAACTCACCAAACATATCCAATCCAAAGAGGGAGGTAAACAATCCCCAACAATCTAAAGATCCATGTTTAACTTCTTTACAACCTTTGTCATGGACTGCGACAGAAAGGTTTGGACAAAACTCAAAACAAATAGTTTCATCATTAAGGCGACCAAGACTAGATAACTGACAGGAATGTTTAAAGCTGACCTGTCGCCGATCACACAGAGCAAGATAAATAACAGGTTTTATATTACTAGGAATCAAGGGAGTTATCTGTATACGGATTAAACCAAAATGAACAAATTTGACATCTTCATGTGACCTGATATAGTTGATTTCTTGCTCAGGTAACAGGGAGAGTAAATTTGTCTGGAAAGTGTGTTTTGGTTTATAACTAAGGGTTAACTCAACAGACTTGATTTTGGGTCTGACAAAAGACAGATAAGTAGAATTATAAACAAACTTAGATTTCAATAACTCAAACTTTTTATAGACATGAGAAGCCTTAATAGCCGGGGGTTTGTATAGACTAGTTTCTTTCTCAAGATTTTCTTCAGTAATATCGATATCGGGACAGTCCGATATCTGGTCGGGAATGAAAGGCGGGAGTTCATAAGTTCCTTCGAACTCAGATTCGTTTATGATTTCGACCGTAGAAGAGTTTTGGGCTTTGCCAAATTCCATAGCTGAGATTTGGGTTCTGGTAAGCGAGAAATTTCTGGCAAGGGAAAACAGAGGATGCAGAGATAAAACGGCCTATGACAATTGAGAAAACGGCCTGGGACTCGATGCAATAAACTTTTCCCAAAGAAATTTTCAAAGCAAAGAACTCAAAAAGTCGAAGCGTATGATTTGCAAACACAATCCTCACTTACAGTGATTGCTGGCTCTGATACCAATATTTTTCACGTCAGTAGACGCCTCCTTTCTTCCTCTCTTTCGGCTTTGATTGGAGAAAACCTGCGATAGTAGGCAGGGGCCAAATGGCTACGGCTTCACACTACTATCGCAGGGGCCGAATGGCTACGGCTTCACACTATTAATTCAAATATAGCTATTACAAACTTATTACAAAACTTGTATCAATTTCTGATTCTCAAAGAAATTTTCAAAGCAAAGAACTCAAAAAGTCGAAGCGTATGATTGGCAAACACAATCCTCACTTACAGTGATTGCTGGCTCTGATACCAATATTTTTCACGTCAGTAGACGCCTCCTTTCTTCCTCTCTCTTTCAGCTTTGATTGGAGAAAACCTGCGATAGTAGGCAGGGGCCGAATGGCTACGGCTTCACACTATTACTTCAAATATAGCTATTAAAAACTTATTACAAAACTTGTATCAATTTCTGATTCTCAGGATCCGTCAAAATGGGCAAGAGAAGAGCATACTCTTTCAACAAGTCCTACTGATTTTCTAGCTCAGAAAACTTTCGATGAAAATGCTATAGAGAATGGCCTATTTATAGTATTTTGGGAGGTCCTGCCTGCTCGCTGGCTAGGCGGTGTCAAGCCCCATCATACTTTACAGCACAAAAGTAAGCTACAGTGATATGCTATTGGATCCGCTGGATGATGATGATGTTTGAGTGTGCGGGCCCAACATTGCTTCCGCTTCATCTTCTAGGTCATTTTCGCTGATCGGATGGAATAGACATCTGAGTTGGAAAGTGCTGGAAAGATGCCAATGCTGGGGTCCAGCTTCACATGCATGATGTCGGGGAGTGATGTAGAAATAAGATTCCCACTCCAATCTCTGTCGGATGATTGTATGTACAACCGTATCTTGGTCGTGATTTTCTTCTTCGTGGATACGGTGTGGGCCGAATCTGGCAATCCATCGGTACAGATGTTCGTTGAACGGAGATCTTATTTTGATCAGCCATGTCCATAATGGACGTTTTAGGAGTTCAGTGAATTGATGATACAAAAATTCATTTTTGAGTCTTTCTATGTAAATGACTCCTGAGTTGTGTTGGCGGTTTGCTTGAATTGTAGCTGCTGAGGACATCTGCAAGTCTTGTCCTGCTGCGTAAGAAATCCTAGTATATCGGGGATGCAGTCCTTCTCGTAGAATTTGTTCTTGCACAAGGATGTTTAGTGAGGGAAATCCTTGGTTGTAGATTCTGGTTAGGTTAAAAATACGAACAGGTTGGTGCATCAACGTTGTTGGACGATTTTTGCTTAGCCAATCTGCAATAACATTATCAGTGCCCTTAATGTGTTCTACAAAAAAATTAAACTGGTTAAAAAATCCCTGCCATCGAACATATTTTCCGCGACCATCTTTCCGACCATGATCTTTTTCTTTGAAGGTCAGAAATCTAGTACAATCGGTTACAATAACAAAATGTGGCAGATGAAGAAGTTTTAACATGAACTTCTCTAAGCATTTTTTCACAGCATAGATTTCTTTATCAGAAGAAATCCATTTTAACACATCAAGACTAAATACACCACTAGCAAACTCACACACAAATTCTTTATTATCATATATACAAACAAGTACTCCCCATGCTATATCGGAGGCATCAGTATAAACCTTCATCTGGTCTGATTTTGGGATGTGCAGTTCTGGCAGTGCTGCAACCTTTGATTTGATTTTCTGGACTGCTATTGTATGTTGTTCTTCCCAACAGAAAGGTTTCTTCTTCTGGTGAAGCGTTTGCAGGATATACCTGTCTTCACCGGCGTTAGGATAGAAACTATTCAGATAATTTAATAATCCCAAAAATGCTTGCAATTTTGGTTTATCTAATTTTTCAGGAAAACTGATGACTTTCTCTTTGATATGCGGTTGGATCTGCAGTCTGGAATCTCGGATAACCATTCCGAGGAAGTTGCATTCAGTCTTACATAATTGAATTTTAGTCTCTGAGAGAACTATTCCTGCATCGTGTGCCAGCTGGTAGAACTTGGAGAGATGAGTGAAATGATCAGTCAGACTATTACTAAAAATTAATGTCATCAATATATACACACAAAAAATGAGAAGTGCCTTCAAAGATTTTATCCATATGGCCCTGGTAGTATGCTGGAGCATTCATGAGGCCAAAAGGCATAACTGTCCACTGGTAGTGACCGAAAGGGCAGCTAAATGCTGTCTTTTCTCTGTCAGCTTCCTTGACTCTTATCTGATAAAAGCCTGACTTGCAGTCGAATTGAGAGAAGTATTTATAGTCTGCAACTTTCTCTAACAAATAGCTTTTATCTGGTATGGGATATGGAAATGGTTGTGTAATTGCATTTAATGGTCTGTAATTGATGACCATTCTTTTCTTTCCTCGTTTCTGCTCAGAATGTTTGTTTACCATAAAGACATAACAGCAGAAAGGAGAGGTGGATTTTTCAATGAAACCATTTTCCTCCAGTTCTTTGATTTGGAGTTCCATATCATTATAATCCTGGGCTGGTATTGGGATTTTCTTCCCAATCTTCATGTGCTTGCCTTCAATGATTTTGATTTCCATTTCAAGCATGGATTTAGACCAAAATTTTTGAGGATTTTCTGAACAAATATTGGCTTTAATTTGTTCTCCTAATTCTTGTATCTCAGTTGGGATTATGTTTGGGGTTTGAGTCATAGAGCTTGGAAATTGCTCAGTGGCATATATGAGACGAGGGATTCTGAGCCTTTCATTGTCTATGGTGAACATTATACTTTTTGTAGTGGCACCATAGGGAGAATATCTGTCAATGAATGATCCTCCTAAAAGGATATCTATAGGCATTTTCTCAAAGGCAAAAAAGTCAGCATGGAAGATTTTATTGTGGATTCGAAGGGGTTGTTGATGTTTATAATCTTTACAGGTAAAACTGTTCCCCTGGACATCTATGCTCTTATAAGCTAGGTGGTCATCTAGTGTCTTCTAATCACTGATGAGTTGTGGTTTAGCAAAAGAAAGAGAAGCACCGGTATCTACTTGAGCATCTACTAGTCTACCATTTATTTCTAAAGTAAAGAATTGAGCAAATCTCCCATTAATTAAATGGTTTAAATAGACAGGCTTTGGCAGTTCTAAGGAAGGTATATTGGTACATACCAATTTCTGTCTTCCTGGATCCTGAACAATGGTTGGTTCAGTGTAAATGTCAGGTTCTGGTTCTAGTTCAGCGTCTTCTTCTTCTTGGAGATTATTGCATTCGCCTGGGCAGTAATCTTGGTCGGAGTAGAAAATGCTTCCGACTTCTTCTTCTTCATCCTCTTCATTTTGTTCTTCTGGTAGTAATTCATCCCACCGAGGCTCGTGTATTGGTTCTATGATTTCTCTTGAAGGCTCCTTGCTGGTGAACTTGTTCTTTATCCAAGAGTCACTTGGCTTGAATGAGCTCGGATATTGCACAGGAGGATGCTGAGATCTGTGCATTGTGGGAGGCATTCTAGGCATGGAGGGCTGTCTCCCTCTTGATGTTTCTTTTCCTCTGGAGTATCCTCTTCCTTGGGGTTTCTCTGGTCTTTCTAGGACTTCATGATGGTGTCTAGACCAGGCTCCATATGCTTCATTCGGCAACATAGACCAGTCATGATGTCTTGGTCTATATGGACGTTGAGGTCGTTGCATATTTGTCATTGGCTGTTCTAGATCATCAGCGAAGGATTCAAGGGCTGCTGCATCATCTTCATCATCTGATTCGCCTTCAAGGAGATCATCTAGAATGGGTTCATAGATGTCATTCTGGAGATAAAGGTCTTCATCTGAGTCGACTATATCCCACCACGCTGCTGCTTTAGAGGAAAAGACGGCTTTAACAGCAGGATTTTTACAGGAACATTGTGGAGCAATATGACCGGGTTTGCGACAGATGTGCACGGGTTGGAAACAACCACCAGCGTTGGGAACCACCTACTCCATACAAAAGTGACCAACTCATTCTCATACATCTTCCTAGTTACACATGAATCATTTATTTCGTTAAGTTCATAAATTCATTCTTTTTAATTCATAACTATGTACAATGGTCAGATTTCCCCACTACATTTATATTATTTATTTTTCCTTTTTGACTCTTGAGTATACTTTATTTTTTATATTCATGCATGAATCAAAATGAGACATTCACAGGGCTTGCTCTACATAGATAATAGTAGATATTTATTTTTCAATTTTCAGTTTTGAAATGTTCATTTCATAGATATGGATTCCTCTAGAATGTTTAATGATGCTTAATTTTTCAAAAAAGAGCTACAAAAATCTATATTTTCCATTTGTTTTGTCTACATAATATAAATAATTTTAAAAATATTTGTCCCTTGTTAATCTTTGAAAGTCTGTAATATAGGTTAAATGCTGCATTACTACATATTGCCATGGAGGCCCCTGTACCTGTACCAGTACAGTTTTTGTACTAGTACTGGCACTGGTTTGGGTACCTCCTGGGTTCTTTTATTATTCCGGTCCTAGTCTAGTTACGTTAAGGGCAAGGTACCCATTGTGTACTTGGGGTGTACTTGACCATCAAACGACAATAATAATAAAAACATTAAAAAAACAGAGATAAAAAAAATACTAGGGTGTACTTGACCATCAAATGACAATAATAATAAAAACATTAAAAAACAAAGATAAAAAATAAACATTAAAACAGTGAATTTGATATTTTGAATTATAAATTACTAGTACTGTTTTGTTATTTTTTTAGCTTATTTTATGCCTTTAACATTGATATTATGGTTAAGCTTGTTTATATTATTGATAATTTTAATATTTCTTGTATGGACATACCCATAGTTTACATACTCCGTGAGTACTTGCCGTGTGGTTGAGTACTCGCCAAGCGAGACCGCAGGTAGTAATGGCAATAAATAATTGCAGGTTTTTTGTTTTGGACCAGTGGCGAGTACTAGCATAGTACTCACCGAGTAGTAATAGTGAGTACTCGGCGAGTATTGTGCCAGTACTGGCTACGAGCTACGAGTATCGTGTCTCGTGGCCAAAACACGTCCAAAATGTATCCAAAATGCAGAAAATGTGCACAGAACCTTGCAAACGTGTCAAGAACATTGAAAAAACGCATGATAAACACAAAATTTTGTTCTTTATAAGCATACATGTCCCCACGATCGAATCATACATCATTTGGAGCGAACTAGATGGAGCAAATTTGAGCAAACTCGATTTCTAGGTTAGTTTATTCGGTTTTTTTCCCAAGTATGTAAATTCTTTGTAAACATGTTTGACAAATTTACATGCATTCGATTCAATTAAATAATTGTTATTCACGATTTATGCATGTTTTTCATAATTTTTGAATAAAATTGTTTTTTTACTGTTAATGTAAAAATTTATGGTTTACATTTATTTTAGATATCGTTTTAAATGTTTTTTTTTTTTTTATCGTATGCATAAGCCCTAGGGTTTAGTGTTTACATTTACAAGTTTACGGTATAAGGGTTTTTTTGGTTGTATTTTAATTTTTTTAATTGTTTTTAAATGTTGTTTTGAACATGTTGTAGGGTTACCGTTAGCATACAATGGCATTTGGTGCCGCATCAGGGTCATAATTAGTCACTGGTATCCTTTTGACACCCCCTAATGCTTGCATCGCTACTTGTAAGTATGCCATACAGGGTGAAACATCCCAGTTGATTGCAATTTGTACCATAGTAGAAAAACTCTGGAATTGTGGTTACTTTGCAACCAAAAATTGTGACCCATACTCAGGACTCAACAATTACTCGGCACTTTTATCGCTAAAAAAAAAAAAAAAAAATCATAAAATACATAAGAAAATGAAATAAGTGTTATAAAAGAGTTGTTGGTTGATGTCAATCCATTGTCTCTTGGAATAGAAACTCTTGGAGGAGTGGCTACAAAGCTCATTACTAGAAATACGACCTTTCCAACCAAGAAGAGTCAAGTGTTCCCACAGCAGCTAGTGACAGACACAGGTTGGAATAAAGGTACTTCAAGGAGAACATGAAATGGCAGCTCATAACAAGGTTCTTGGACAGTTCGATCTTGTGGGCATTCCCCCAGATCTGCGTGGTGTTTCTCAAATAGAAGTTACGTTTGATATTGATACAAATGGTATAGTTAATGTATCTACACGTGATAAGGCCACTAGTAAGGCATAGGTTATAACCATTCACTGATTTGGAGGACTTTCAGAAGATGATATTCAGAATAGGTTAAAGAAGCATAGATGTATGCCCAAAAAGATCAACAAAGAAAAAAATTGATTGAGGCTAAAAACTAGGCATTTTCCTTATATGTTCCTGTTTGCTGAGTTTTGGCTGATTACTAGGCCCAAAACTATGGTTTTTGACGGGTAACCGCTCTCAAAAAACCGCGGTTTTTGCCTTGTAACCAGCTAGCGGTTTTCCAGCCATCTACCCATCTGAGCAAAAAAAAAAACAAGTTTTACATGGGTACTTGTAGAAATAAAGAATCAAGTGAATGATTCACAAGGTCAACTCGGAGGACATTTCTTCAATGCAAATACCAACAGTTACTCTATAGAAATATTACGAGTTTCCTGCAACAAATATTGAAAAACTCAGATTATTCTCCGTGAGCAATCGATTAGATTGTTGGAATAAATAATGCAAATAGTCTGTTAAGTAAAAAACAAACTATTTTCCATACGTATACAATAGAGAAAATCGAATATATTCAGTGGTCAATAGTTCCGTGCAACCAAATATTGTTGAGAATATTTCAACAATAAAAACAACTCAATTACCTAGGTAACTAATATATACCCAAGGTAATAAATAACTTACCATAGGTAAAAACATACTACCTAGATAATCTTATACACACATTGTTCTAACACCCTCTCCTAAGCGAAACATAAGGAGTATGAACCAAAGATGGGTCCCGACTACTAACCCTAATAAGGTACCCATGTACAAACCGATCAAAAACATAATAAAAGGAAGATGGGACTTCATGGGAAATCCCCCCCAAGTACAACTTCCTTCACCTCAAACATCTCTCGTAACTGAAGATAACGAGAAACTAAAGGCTTAGTGAAGATGTCAACAATTTGCTCAGCAGTAGGCACAAACTCCAAAGAAAGAACTCCATCCTAAATGAGTTGTCGAATGAAGTGCATGTGAATATCGATGTGTTTGGTGCACTGATGCTCAACAGATTGCTTGAAATAGCAATCACACTTTGGTTATCACACTAAAGAATAGTAGAATTTGACTGTGTGAAACCAAACTCTCCAAACAACTATCGAAGCCAAAGGATCTGTTGACTGGCTTTGACTGCACCTCGATACTTTGCCTCAATGGAAGATAATGCAATAGCTGTCTGCTTTTTTCATGACCAAGCAACTGGACCAGAACCAAGTGTGAATGCAAATTCTCAAGTGGATTTGCGAGTGTCAACATCACCAACCCAATCTAAGTTAGTGTATCCAACAAGATGTGGAGAACTCTGTGGTGTGTACTGAATACCAAAGTGTGTGGTGCCCCGAATAGAGTGTAAAATATGCTTGGCTGCTAGCCAATGACTCTCATGAAGCTCATGTGAAAATAAGGTTCACAACAAATGTAATGTTGGGATGTGTATGAGTCAGGTATAAAAGACTACCTACAAGTTGTCGATACAATGTCGAATCAACAAGAGGAGTCGTGCAAATGATAGATAACACAACACCTAACTTATATGGAGTGGAGGAAGGCTTACAATCAGCCATGCCAAACCTGTGAAGATCTATCACATACTTTTGCTGCCCAATGGAGATACCCTTAGAAGACTGATGAACCTAAAGGCCAAGAAAATAATGCAGAAGTCGCAAAACTGTCATGTCAAACCTATCTGCCAACTTGTCTTTGATGTCCTGAATAGAGGAGTTTGAATTATCAATGAGGATAAGGTCATCAACATACAAAACCAATATCACAATATCGTCATTTTCAGGGTATGCACATTGTGATCTAACTCACAACGATGGAAATCAAAACTCAAAAGAAAAGAGTCCATCTTCTCATACCAAGCTCGAGGAGCTTGTTTGAGACCATAAAGAGAATGATGGAGTCTACAAACTAATAATTGAGTCCTGTACAAATCCTGGAGGCTGCTCCACATAGATCTCCTTTTCGAGATCACCATGCAAAAAGGTACTCTTCACATCCATCTGAAAAACTAACCAATGATGTGAAGCAACAAAAGAAAGTACAATCCTAATAGAATCCATCATGGTATAAAAAGCAGAGGAAAATAAACTATATGGTCCTTTCAGTTTAGATAAAATCATGAAGATGCACTCCTTATCACTTTTATCCTTTTCACCGACTTTCAACTGTGATCTAATAAATTTGAATTTTGCCAAAAATTCATCTATAAGAAGAGAAATATGATGGAGATAAAGCACTCAATTTCGCATCTAATTGCAACATTTTGAATTCATTTACTTTGCCAAATAGTTTTGTAAACTTATCCCATTAGGTGATGAATTCAAATGGCCTTTCTTTGAAATTTTTTGTGAAAGACTAACTAGAGAGCAAACAAAACTAATGGCCCTAGATGCTCTACTTAGTTCTAGTCATGCCTTAGTGGCTAACACCTCAAAATGAAAACCATCACCTAAATCACAGCAGAAGCCACTATCTTTCAAATCTATAGACACCACTACATAGTCTTCTCAATCTTCTAAGAACAAAAAGTCTTTTAAGCTAAAGAAAAATTTTGGTCCTTGTAACTTTTGTCGTGGTCCTAATCATGATGAAAGTAGATGTTTTAAGAAGATGGCAGCATTAGAAGAAGCATTGAAACAACACAAGATTTATGTGCCTTCTCCATCTTCTACTCCTAGAGGAAAAGGGAAAGCACTCTCAGCCAAGGCTATATCTTCATCACATGATCAGTGGATTTTTGACTTAGGTCCCTGTCATCATCTCACACATTCTCAGGATCTCTTGTCTTCTATTATAGATTACAGTACATCACATATTGTCATGGGGAACTCTTCACAGATTGATGTTTTGGGATTAGGTACTGTTAGCAAACAAGATGGTTGCTTTAATGATGTATTACTTGTATTCCAAATCTCTTCTAATCTTCTCTTTGTATATCAAATATGCCATTCTGGTATTGGTAAAACTGTGGAATTCACTCCACATGATGTAATAAGAGAATGTAATGATCCTAGTGAGATAGTTGTTGTAGGTATAGCAGATCATTCTGCAAGACTTTACACTTTTGATAAGTTTGAGTCTTCTCTTAGGACTTATGGTACATAGCACATGGTGATAGTCTTAGCAAATTGTGGCATGAAAGGCTAGGGCATTTAAGTTTTGGTTATATGAAGAAAATGAGTACAAAAAATATTGTAAATGGCCTTCCTAAGGTTTTATGTATTGATGAAATATGTCCTGGTTGTCTAGTTGGTAAACAACACCAAGTTCCATTTCCAGTTGGTAAGGCCACACATGCTCATGCACCCTTAGAGTTGGTTCATAGTGATTTGATGTCTTTTCCAACTCATTCTTTTTCAAGGGAAAAATATGTACTCACATTCATTGATGATTTGACTCGTAAAACTTGGGTATATTTTTTCAAGTTGAAAAATGAAGTATTTGTGACCTTCAAGGCTTTTGAAGCCTTTATTGAAAAACAATCATCGCTTCCTCTCAAGAAGATACACACGAACAATGGGGGGAATATGACAGTAATGCTTTTTTAGATTTTTGTAGTGAGCATGGCATTCAACATCAGTTCACTGTACTATACACTTCCCAACAAAATGGTGTAGCAGAGAGGAAGAATCGAACATTAAAAGAGATGGCAAATTGCATGATTCATTCCAAAAATTTGGGTTCACAATATTGGGTTGAAGCAGTAAATTGTGCAAACTACATTCAAAATCGCATGCCTCACAAAGCTGTGTAGAATATGACACCTGAAGAAGCTTGGTCTGGGATCAACTTGATATTTCATATTTTTGTGTCGTCAGTAGTCAGGCATGGGCATTTGTTCTGGATGACAAACGAAAAGCATTGGAGAAGAAAAGCCAACCACTTGCTTTTGTTGGCTATTATCAAGATGTAAAAGCTTACCATCTTTTTGATCTTGTTTCACATGATGTATTGTTTCGACGAGATGTACGTCTTGATGAGCTACCCACTCCACAGGAGTCTACATCTTGTACTTCTCTTTCTCCTCCTCCCTCTTCTTTTATAGATGATAGTGAGGATTTGCTTTCTATTGATCATGTTGAGGATGATTTTAATGTTGCACCGATTCAGCCACCACAGCCATCTACTTCATCATCTATGCCCAAGTGGGCACACCGCTTTGATACCATGTACAAATAAAGAATCAAGTGAATGATTCACAGGATCAACTTGGAGGACATTTCTTCAATGCAAATACAAACAATTACTTCATAAAAATCTTACAAGTTCCTTGCAACAAATAATGAAAAACATAGATTATTCTCTGTGAGCAATCTATCAGATTGCTGGAATAAATAATGCAAATAGTTTGTTAAGTAAAAAATAATTTGTCATACGTATACAATAGAGAAAACTAAATATATTCAGTTTTCAATAGTTACATGCAACCAAATATTGTTGAGAATATTGCAACAGTAAAAACAACTCAATTACGTAAGTAACTAATATCTACCCAAGGTAATAAATAACTTACCATAGGTAAAAACATACTATCTAGATAAGCTTATACACATTATTCTAACAGTGCTCGCATTTTTTAATACACTGATTTGTACGTTTCGCTCAAAGAAGATTTCTGGGGGCATCTATTGCTTCAAGTACCAGCTTGCATGCATTGCTTGCCGTGATGTCACACCTTGTCCTAGTGTAACAAAGGAGGCAAAACGAGAGATAGTTGCAGAACTTGCATTGTTGGATGAAAATAAATTAGATAGGGAAAGGATACAAGCAACCTTAATAGCAGCCATTGCTTCCGCATCGACAGAAGAAACTGAAGCAACTATGACAGAAATTGTGGGTTTTGGTTGTGGTCCACGCATGTGAGGCACATCCACCTCATCCAATTCGTGAAAAACCCAGATACACAACTTTTTTGTTCCTAGAAACATACTTGGAGCACAACCTTCATTGCAAGGTACAACATGGAACAATGAGACACATATGGAAGTAGATAAGGTATGTGCAAATTTATGGTATTTTAACAACTTTCCATTCAACCTGGCAAGGAGCCTGTATTGAAAATATTTTGTGACGACATTGACAGTTCTAGGAAAAAGGTACAAGACAATCTCTCCAAGAGACTTAAGTGGGAGTTTGCTCCAAGATGTAGTTGAAGATGCAAAGTTAAATTGTGAAAAATGAAAAAAGGTGGCGAAAGTTCAAATGCACCATTCTTTTTGATGGATGGACGGATGGAAAGAACCGCACCCTTGTCAATTTTTAGCGTCTTCAAATGGTGAGATCATTTTTTTCTGAAGTCAATTGATGCCTTTAACAAAATAAACAATGCAAAAACTTTGAGCCCGATGCTTGATGAGGTGGTCTTAGAGGTGGGCATCAAGAATGTTGTGCAAGTTATCGCTGACAATGCAACAACATAGATGGTCGTTGGAAGACTTCTCAAGGAAAGGCATCTGTCACTCTTTTGGATCCCTTGCGTGACCCATTGCTTTGACCTTTTTTGGAGGACAGGTAAAATTGATTGGGTGTGACCTATTGTAGAAGAAGTCAGAAACATGACCATATATATTTATAAACACCCTTGGGTTCTTAGCTTGATGAGAGATCGCACCAAGGGGAAAGAGCTTGTGCGAGCAGGTGTCACAAGATTTGCAATGAACTTTCTTACATTACAGTATTTTAGTTTGTTGACAGCGTTGAAGCAGATGTTTGCGAGTCAAACAAGGGTGGACTAATTATATTTAAAGAATGCTAATAGAGACGAAGTTGCAAACCCAGTTTTTAATGAGTCCTTTGCGAAGAGAGCTATAAAGATCGTCAAGGTAACTTCAAATTTCAATTTAAATTTCAAGTTAATTCCTTTATTTTCAACTTTTTAAAGTATTTATTTTAGTTGTAAGTTTGTAACTTTAATTTGTTTGTAACTTTGTAGGTGTCAGAGCTTTTGGTGAGGGTTTTGCTTTTGGTGGATGGGGAGCAAAACCCAATGGGTTACATGTATAAGGCCATGGATAGGGCCAAATAAGCCATCCAAAACTTTTATCGGGGGATAGTATCAGATTTCATCCTATTTGGGAGTTGATTGATCAAAAATGAAACAGTCAACTCTACCAACCCATCCATGTAGTGGGGTACCACTTTAACCCCAAGTTTTTCTACTCTGATGACTTCACAGATGCTAATGGGGAGGTTATGAAGGGCCTTTCAATATGCATTGAGTGTATGACACTTGAGGTTGAGGTGAAGGACCTCATTATTTCAGAGTTGTAAAAATACAAGCAGCTAGGGGGAGGCTTTTTTCTTCAGCACTAGCTATCCAAAGGAGATCCACACAGTCACTAAGGAATAAAAAATGAAGCCTTTATTTGTACCTTACAAATTACAAATTTATAATTATTATAAATTAATTACTTACAAACTTTTGAATATATTGTTTGCAGGTTTGTGGTGGGAAGATTGGAGTATTACCCCAAATCTTCAAAAGCTAGTCCTCTGCATTTTAGCTCAATCTTATAGCGCTTCTGGATGTGAGTGCAACTGGAGTTTATTGGATGCCATTCACATGAAGAAGCGCAACAAGTTGAGTCATCACCGCCTCAATGACCTTGTTTTTGTGCAATACAACCTTCAGCTTTGAACAAAAAAGGTAGAAAACACATCACAGGAGCCTATTGATCTAGATGAAATCGATCCCTACAGTGACTGCACTGCACAAGACAAGGAGACCCCCTTGTTCACAGAGGACAAGATTGTTGATTTCGAGAGGCAATCTATCAAAGATGAGACAAAGGAGTCAACCATCTGGGACCGGGGTGGAGCCACAAGCACAATGTTCTAGGCAGAGCGAGGGGGGCAGCCTAGTGGGAGGACTAGACTCTCTTAGTCTCCCTTAGTTTTCCAGAGGGCAGGGAAGAAATAATTATAGATTCTTGTAATTTGCAGAATCTTATATAAATATCAATTTGTTGTTGACAGTTTATTCACATGGATCATGATTATGCGATTTTGTACTCTATTTGTATTCAAATCTAATAATAGAAAACACTTCCCCAATGTTTTGCAGACTCATTTGATACATTTTGTAATTGTAATTTGTATAAAATTTATGGTTTCTTAATAAATTTAAGTATTGTTTTAAATTGTCAAGTATTGTTGAGTAATGGCAAGTGGCTGCCGAGTATTTGCCGATTAAATTTTTAGGGGGCTGGGCAAGTACTCGCCGAGTATGGTTTGCGAACTATGGACGTACCTATGTCGTATCAAACCCAGTGTCCCAAAACAAATGGCGAACTGCCCTACTTGTACTCTTTCTACATCCCTACCCTGTTAGCTTAGGTTAAATGCAATATGAGAGAAATTGGAAGTCAAGGAATTGGTTTCTACAACCTTAAATTGTTTTTTAAAATAATGCTAAGAGTTTATTTTATTTGAATAAAGAGTTTAAAATAGATTCATATGTAAAGGACAAATAAGGTTACAAAAACATGTCTTATGTTACAACGTGCCATAAGAGAAAAATATGGCATTCATGAGCAAAGGACTGATTCTATTTGTCAAGACTAAAGATAGATGGAACCAACTATTACAAAATAAACCAGAAGCAGAATAAACAAACTATCCTATGATTGTAACTAGCAAATACATTCCTGATAGAATACCAAAATTATACCAAACATAGAGAGGATAGGAGTACAGTGTTTATGATTTTATTCAATAGTTCAGGACTTGAGGTCCACAAGTGGCTGTTTTGAGAATGCTTTTTGTTGACATCCTAAGCAACCAAAGACAATGTTTAATTGTGCTCATGATATAAAGTTGCATGTAGTAGGAGCTTCTCATTTGTCATTTGTGTGAAATACTTTCAATTGAAATGTGGGTGATCATTATGATATATCTCTGCTAAGCTTCTCATAGGATTTTGACATAGAGTATTTATAAACTTCTTGTTGACTGCACTGACTTTATTTTGTCTTTTAAATCTCTTTTAGCGTTATTAAATATTGTGGTTTGTTTTGGTTTGTCATTGTTGTGAAAAAATTAGCTTATTTTATCTGCAGACAGCAGATTCCAAGACCAAAGCACTGGGGTGGCTATCGTTTAAAACCAAAAGCTATGGAATTTTGGCAAGGGCAAGTGTCACGTCTACATGATAGGCAAGTTTGTTTGATTTGAAAATTCTATTAATCAGTGATGTTCAGTCTGCACAGATATAATTTGTATCTGAATTTGTATGCAATATTCTTCATGGCATTTTGAATAATGATATTTGACTCATCTGATGAGTATTGGTGATATTGAAATACAGGTTGCTCTATTCACGAAATGAAATTAATGGGAAGCAAGCCTGGAAGATCGAACGATTGGCTCCATAGCTCAAATATTATAGGTTTTGATTTTTCAGCAAGAGTTCTTGAAGATCTTTTTCTGTAAGTTTAGGATCTATTTGTTTAAATTGAATGTCTAGTTGTATTTCATTATTACTCCCAATGTCAGGGTTTATATGCAGCTTTTCCTTGCCGCCCTCCCCAGCCCTTTCTAAAGCATTGGATAGAGGAAATTTGATGCTTTTGCCTATTTTTTAATTGAAATGTGATGTCTTTTGTTGCAGTCATGTTCTACAGTTTTAGAATAGTATCAAGTTTTGCAAGCTAGATCTTGAAGGGCCATGTATCGTTCCAGCTTCCTCTATTATTGCATAAACCATTGAACCTTTTTTTTACCATAGTCAATGAAGGCAGAGAAAGATGATGGAAAGTTGATATTAAATTCTTCATAATTTTAAAGCCTCTTCCGCCTTTGAAATATTGCTTTTAATTTTTAAACTCTCTTAAAAATAGAAGTTTATGAATGGAGCGTTATTAATAATAGAACATCCTGCCTTTCTTCTCTTTTCTTGATTTTTTATTTTATTTATTTTCATCCTTCTGTTTGGAAATAAGCATATTTTCATATTCTGATTGAGGGAGTTTCAAAATAATCACCTGCATTTGTTGTCCATTCTTCTATAAGGTATAATTTATAATGCTAGTTTACGTGCTAGTATGTCTTGTATAGAGGTTCACAAGGCTTCATGGTCGATCTGTGCAAGTCTTAGTGAACTGATTAAAAGATATGGGCATGGTTGTTACCATCATTTATTTTATTTTATTGCTTTTCGAGCCACTGGGAGAACCTTCACTTTCTTCTGACACAATTTTTAGAGTTTTTGGATTTATTTTGTTCCTAACGGTGTGGCCATGGGATTGTTGTTACTCTTGGTATTATGTTGAGCTACCTTTTGTCATGACTGCTAGTAACTGCTAGCCTACTAATGTGGTTCCTCTATTTTTCCTTTATTGGCTTTGTTATGTACACAGTACTTTATATGATGATTTTATTTTTGCAATGAATGAAATGAAATGATTTTAATTATGTCCATGAGACCTAACAATTTATGGAACCATAGATTATTTCAGATGCTTCAATCGCTCAGATATTTGTGGGTTGAGGTGTTTCTTTAAAAAGTTGTTCCTTCTCTTACTAATTTGGGTTATCAGCTCCTCTAACCCTTTTATTCTAGTCTCTTCAAATATCTCCAACATGAATCCAACTCTTAATGTTTTTGTATATGTGACTTGAATGTCCGTGTAATTTGGGCATTCAATGATGAAATGTTTCTTTGTTTCTACTGTCCATGTGGTACAAAACACATATCCTCTCCTGCCACTCATTCTTAGGAGTCATCCATCTGTTTGTCTCACAATTGAGCCTTTCAAAACTATTTCTTCTATGAGATCTGAATATCTTTTCCCTCCATTTGATTTCAGCTCCAATATATGCCTTTTCACAATACTTATAAGCCACGTTAAATTCTGTAATATAATGTTGTGTCATTTCTTACATCCTTTGTTTCCCCACATAACCATTCTAAACCCTTCATTCGCATAATTTTTTATTTTTGTTGTTAAGGTTTGGGAGTTCATTTTTGCTAATATCCCATCCACTCATTCATTTGTGATTTTTTTTTCCATCTATGTGTTCTTTGTTTTGTGCAACTCTTTCTTGTGGCACAAGGTCATTTGTTGGTTTCCATGTTTTTTGTTTTTTCAAGTAGTATAGTACCATTCATAGCAGTTGTCTCTAATGGGAAAGTTCCTGTTTTTGCAAGGATTATTTTGTATGGAACTGAATCCTTGATTATGAAGTTGTTTGTGATTAAATACTTTTGAATCCTTTCTATTTGTCTCTATTTCAAACTCGATGTGTCATTAACACATAGTTCATACCCATACAACATTAATAGGATGAGGAACAACCCAAATAGGACTTTGGTGGGCTTATTTTTGCATCTATTTTAAAGTGCATAAAAATTTCTCCATCCACCATGTTTCCTTTTCATTCTACATGTATTTCAGTGGAGTTTGTTGTGAAAGTCTAGACTACAATACTTGTATTTTGATACCACTTCAAGAGACTCTCCTTTAAGTTGAAAGTTGAAATGCTTCTTTTTTAATGAGAAGATCAAAGTCTTCGTTTGAATCTTGTGTATTAGAAAAGAAATTGTATGAGTTTAGATATATGTGGTTCCATACTAATTTTGTGATATTGCATCTATTTCAGGGTGTCACACCTCGATGCACGCAACTAGGTACAAGACCATAAGTTGGATAACGTTGGTCATTGTACATAACCTGCACAATTATGGTGCATAAAGTTCAATAAGTCTAAGATGGATGAATACCATAGCAGCCCTATTCTCATAGTTTGTACAAACAGAACAAATGCATAGTTGATCAAGAGAGAAATATGTTGATGATACTTTTAAAAACTAAATAATGATAATAAGCAAAATGGTGATGTCGTAATTGAGGATGGTGTCATTGTGAAAACAAAACGTGGATAATATGAAAAAGAGACTAAATATTTATCTATTTGATTTGATTTGTACTAAATACTTGTGGATAATATGGTGTCTAGTTTTAGGCTTCCATCTAACAATTTAATAAATACACACTTGTTTATTTCTAAAGTGGAGGCCTTGTTGCAGTTTGTAACATCTCTTTTAAAAGGCTCATTTTTTTATGAGTTTGACTTCTCCAGTGAAAATTAAACTCTTTTAAAAGGCTTTTTCTATAGGTTTATCTAATAAATTATTCATTGATTGTTCTATTTTTCAATTCATTGTTCTCTCATCCAATGGTCTTGAGTTGTTCTTGGACCATTAGATGAGAGAACAAATCTTGGTTGTGATAACTCCACATTTTAGGAACTCAATTTGAAGAACAAATTTTCATTCATTTTAGTCTTGCACATTGAATCCATATCTTTATGCTACACCCATTGAAAGGAAGGATGAAAACTGATTATTTTTGGAGTCTATTAACTATCATATGATTAACAAAATGAGGAACTTTTGGCCAAAGTGTTTACCGTCTCATAGAAAACAAATGAGTGTTTCACATCGTCAACAAGGCCTACAACATGCTAATCATCACAAATTGAAAGGGAAAATGGCAAGTCAACTTAATGCTCCAATGCCAAATTGAAGTTAAAATAGCAAGTTCACCAATGCCAAATTGAAAGTGAAAATAGCAAGTTAACCAATGCCAAAATGCTTTATCCAAAACCTAACATATCTCACAATTTGAAATGAACAAAGGGGGAAAAAATCTGAAAGCATATGACTTTTGGGTAGTATGTCCTTGCGTTATATGTTAGCAATGTCATTGCTTGGAGGCGCTTGTGTCTTTTGTAGGTTCCCTTGCCATGCAATTGTTACCAATGTACATGAGTGAAAGGTGTAATGACTACTCAAACAAACATATTTTGGGTATGGGATTGGAAATGGAACATCCCATATTGATAATAATTATAACTGAAGATAAACTTAGAAGGCATTACATAGACCAAAAGCTTTGGCAATTCAAAATCATGTCATTTAAGGTGCTAGTCTTTGGGATGATGGGTTAACATCATTTTTGTCTGCTTAGTAATGAAAAATCTCGCTATGATTTTTATTGTTTTACTTTAATTAATACTTATAAAGACTTTAATTTGGATATAAAATTAGGAATGAAAGATCCCACATCAATAATAATTGAGTCAAGGTAGATTTATAAGCATTATATGTACCATAAGCTTTGCCATTTTGGAAGCTTGACTTTTATCAGTTCATAGAATCATTAGAGGACTCTACCTAGTGAAAATTCTTACCAAATGAAATACTCTACGTAGAACCTGTTGCTTTCATATGAGTGTATCCGCTTAAGCGTTACACTACAACCTAGGAGATGATAGTTCATTGTTGCAAACAAAAAAAGCCCATTTGTGGTTTGTGTCAAGTCCATTGTGAATTTTGAGAGTGGTAAGTGAAACAATAGTATGGTGAAGTCCCGATGATCTAATAATAATTTAGTTGTGATTTTACTCTACATAATTACTATCAAATTATAAAAAAAAATTAAAGCCCCCTTTTTTTCTTTTTTTTTGTTTTGTGCTTCATAGAAACTGGGTTATGTAAAAGTTACCAAACATTATGTTAGAACTTCATAGAGGAGTTGGTGAAATGCATTTTGTAAGAATTTGCAATTTTAGAGGTCATAATATTAAAACCCACCATTTATGGTTTTATTTCATTCTTGAAAGGGGTTATGAAAAATGTTTTGAGAATATTACAAAATCTTGCATAAAGAGTAAAAATGTTTTATAAATGCATTTTAAATATAGAGGTTTTGGTTCAAAACTCATTTTTCTACTCTACTTTAGTTAAAATTGTTTTTGAGAAAATATTTTTAGAGATTTAAATGTCTAAACGTGCATTTAAGGATATGGGTGTTCTCATATAAAAATATAATTTTTATGTATCTTCGAGATATAAGGAGAAATCCTTTGCAATGGGAAAAAATGATGTAAAAATTCTTGAGAAATAAGTTATGGTGGAATCATGAATAATAAGTTAAATAAGGAGATACAAAGGATAGCTATGAGGTGTTTTTTCTGTTTTTATTAGATGTTGGTTTCATTTCAAATTTTGGTTTTGATGTAGTTTTTTATATTGATTTTTGTTATTTTGTGTCTTTTGAATTTCAAAGCAAATTAGTTGTTAGAGAATATGGATTTGCATGGACATTTCATCTCTTATCTGATAGGATGGAGGTGTTGTAAATCGACCTTTAAAATGATGGTCTTGATTATCATTCAAGAAGTAGGATTAATCAAGTACTTTTATATAAAATTGACAGAGATTGCAAGAGATGAATTATATATGGACAATACTCAATATAGTTGGATCATTCCTTAGATGTTCTACACTACATCTATAATTTTAAAGGAGGAAGTGATGATTGTTGTGCCTACAAATATTCCATTCAAGGATCAAAGGATGATAATTCTATGAACACTCATTATTTGGTTCATCTAAGATAGTGTTAGGGAAATGTAGGATGGTAGTAGACATAAAGCATAGGGGGTCGAGCTGCTAGGGAAGTAGTAGACATACTGACACAAGATTGATAAGGGTACCAATATATAATTAGCAAGTTAAAATGACTTTAGTGGTGTTGTGTCCATTATATCTTTTATACATTTTGAAACAAGAAAGAGTTTGTTAGGTAATCCAAAAAGTTTAGGTTCCAAATGTTAGCACCTCTAAGAAATGTTAGTAACAACATGAAAACACAAAAATGTCTATATACATTGATAAATGGACAATTAACAATATCTAACTATGACATATTTATACTATATAAAATTAAGAATTTAAATTGAAATTGTTAATTTTTGAAATAAGGTTAGTATCAAGTATAGTGAAAAAATCTTGAAAAGCCATGATTAGAAAATTAATAGATCATTGACCTATTGTGAAATAATTCTATATATAGAGAAAAAATGGAGAAGCTAAGATAAGAGTCCTCACAAAAGGCTTATTCTTAACCATCTTTGAGAGTTCAATGTGTAGAGAGAGGGCTTGTAGGTTTATATTTATTGCCAAGGACTCCAAAATCTGATTAGAGACAAGGAAAATATATCAAAATTAGTTGTGTGGGTAATGTTATTCAGATTACCATAAGAATTGTGAAATGAGTTGATTTTTTTCAAATATTAAAAATCTTATTGAAGAATTTGTTAGCGTGGTTGATGTCGAAAAGGAAAAATACCTAACCACTTATGCACATATTATTGTTAAAATAGATATCTAAAAACCCAATAATTAAATATCTCATTCTTAAGAACCTTAGATTAGGATCTAAACTATGAATGTTCTCCCTTAAGTTGCTATTTGTGTCATGAAATAGGCATTTGATGGGGGTTTGCCAGAAATTTAAACTAATGCAATAATGTGTAATGGTAAATCAAGCAAGATCTTCCACCCGAGTGGTAAGCTCTCACTAATGGAAGCCTCGATAAAAGATATTTAGAAGAAAGCTGGAAAGAAAATGGGTTTCAAATCAACAAGGAAAAGCGACAAATGGATGGAGAACAAAAAGAAACTTGTTCCTAAACAATTATTTGTAGAATATAAAAGAAGAATTTATGAAAGGAATCGTGAGTTTTTTTAGCATTAAAGAATGATATTTTTGCAAATAACGAAAAGAGTTGTGCAAGCATCTCAACCATTATTTTGGAAATTAGAAGAGTGTATCTGTGCTATAGAAGTTGGTTAGTGAAGCAGAATATAGTGAAAGAATAAAAAAATGCAAAAAGATCATGAAGAAGTAGCTAATGAGATCTACAATCTCTAAACATACTATCTTGAGAAAAATCAAATTATGTCTTAAATAAGGTTCATAACATAACTAATTAAAGATGAGCTAGAAAAAAAACTGGTGATTTTTTATTCTTCAATCGAGAAAGTTAAAGACAAGCCAAATGAAGAGGAGAAGCAAAATGAAGAAATGGTTTTAAAACCTAGATTCTAGAAAAGAAGAAAAAAAATAATAAAGAATCATAAGCCCTAAAAAATAGAGGAGTTGAGCCAAAAATTAAAATCAAGCAAAGAGGTAGGAAAATAGATGGACCCAAAAGAATCAATCTAGTAAAATTTTGGAAGGAAAAAGTCTAGAATGGTTCATATTGGGAAAGAATTGGGATTCATTTGCTATCATAAAATTAGGATAAATGATGAAAACTCAATATTTAAATCTTTTTTAATTTCAAGATGATGTGAACTTAAGACCCAAAATTTGAAGCAAAGTTAAAAGAATGAAAAATATTATATAAGGGGATCAAAATGGTTTAAATTAACATTAAAAATGAAGTATATCCAAAATGAGGTAAGAGAATAGAACAAAAATACATTTTGAAATATTTTATAAGATGAATGAGACATTACAAAAATAAAATAAAGAAAGGGACATTTTAGAAAGACATAAGGGAGGAAGGGACAAATGAGACATTACAACAACTAAATAAATAAAATGTGGAAGAGATTTAGAAGATATTAAGAATGGAAGAAACTTTTTTATTACAAAAATCAAAAGAAATATTTGGGGAAGGAGATATAAGACAATTGTGGAAAATAGAAAAGAAGTTAAGAATTATTTTAAACCCATGTTAAATGAAGAAAATGTGGAGATAAAGTAGGTGTGAAATGAAATGTTTGAAAATATTCTAACCATTTTATTAAAATTAGAGGATAATAAATTGCTATTGCAAGAAGTGCATCCAAAACAAGTAAGAAAAATAATGATAACGGTGTAGAAAAAGTGTGTTTATATGAATATCAAAAAAGAATCTTTCACAAAAACATTCATCTTATAGGTATGGAGGTAATAAAAGCAATGGAAGAATCCAAAAGAAAAAAAATAGTTTTGAAATAATGAAGTAATAATTTCCTAGCTTTGATCCCCAAAAAGGAGGATGCAAAATTATTTGATGCGTTGAGATCAATTTCTTTAAGTATATTTCTATATGAAATTGGCAAAAGTAATAGAAAATGTATTGAAAAAATATTATTACATAATATTTAAATAAGAATAAGGAGATTTTGTAGAAATAAGACATAAAATAAGATTTTATTAGCTCTTGCTTAATCTACAAATTGAAAGGTGTTAATGATGAAAAAACTAGATATGAACAAAGCTTATGACGAAATCAATCGATAAATTTGTATCAATATACCAAAGAAGTATCTTTACACAAAATTATATAATATTGAATTAAAGTTACATAAATATTTAATACATTTTGAATCCTTAATAATAATAATTTCTTGTTGAATCTTTTTATGCATCATGAGGTATGAGGTATGGAGACTGACTCTCTTACTACCCATTTGTTATAGTGGCATAAATTTAATTAGGGAAATAAAGAATAAACATCTAATTATAACTTGTGGATCCTCCTAAGTTGATCTAATATCTCTTTTTAAATTTATAGTATTTATAGAAATGTGAAGAAATCCAATTGATTATTAAGTAAAAGTTTTACAAATATTTTAGATATTTTATAAAATTATTGTAAGTCAAAAACTTAGTAAGTCAAATATTTTTTTATTAATTTATCTAAAAAATATATATATTGAATTATAGAGTTTATTGTTCTGAACTATCAAACATTTACTTTAAAAAAAAATTAATAAAAGAAATGATGGAATATTGTCCAAAAGAATAGCATATTAAATTTAAGAAAAAATGATAAAATAAAATAAAAATAAAACTATTTTAACATGAATAATTATCCTCAAATTGTTCAAATACATATAATATGTTCATCCCAAATGCTAAGTAAACTAGTCTATGTTGTCACAATTATTTAAAATAATCTTGAGAAATGAGATTAAAGAAAAAAGAAAAATTCTCCTGGTACCTTAGAAAAAATATATACCAGTCAAAATGAATTGGCTTTGGGAGAAAAGATGGTTTAAGTGAGTGAAAGGCCTTGAATGGGATTTGAATCAAGGTAATTAGACAAGGAAATTTTAAAGATGTTAAATTTTATTCATTTTAAAGTTTTTTTTTATCATAGTTTTTACAAAGATTTGAATTAAGGTGATTAGACAATCAAAGTATTTAGATAGTTAAAAAGATTAAATTTTGTTTATTTTTAAAAAATATATATTATAATTTTTAAGAGGGATTAAAAGATTTATTTGGAATGAGACTTAAGGATAGTTAATTCCTTTAGTTTAAAATAAAAAATTTGTTGATTTAACAAACAAGTGAATAATATTATTTATGAAACGAAAATGAAAATAAGACATTTAAAATCTACTTATCCTGTCATACTAACATACTAAGAGAACATAAATTATACTAATATATTTAATTACCAATTAAAAGTGGAAAAGTTAGACGTTTTCTTTCCATAAAAATAAATTAATGCTAAAAAACATTACATTAACAAAACAAAAAATATTTTCAAATAAAATCACATACTTTATATCAATTAAATTTTTATTAAATTATAATACTTTTTAACTAAATTTTGTGTTAATATTTAAAGATATTTAAGAAAGAGATATCACAATCTTATAAAAAAAATTATATTATACTTTATCGATTGTTTTTAATATAGATCTTAATGGCATTTATCACATGAACCATCACAAATTCCTTGTTTTTAAAAACTCTGTGACAAATATAAGGTACATAGAATATATCGAGATGGGAAAATATTGTCCTGATAGATTAAAAACAAAGAAAATGGATTATGCTCAGAGGATTTTGGAGACTTGTAAGTTCCTATCTTGTGGGAACCCACCCTTAATATTTATGATGAACAATTGTTAATATTGAACACAGTTCTATACATTTAGAAATTGTATTAATTGATTTTTTAGAATATATAAAATAATAAATGTTTTTTATTCTTAAATTATGAATAAATAAAATGATTTTAATTATGTACATTAGGTTTAAAGGTTTAGAGAATCAATTTTTTTTATAACCGTTTTAATCATTTATTAAAGTATAACTTGAAAGATGAAGAAAGGAAAGTCTTTTTAACAATAATTTTTATAAAACAAAATTGTCATTGTACTTAAATTAAAATGTGCAGGTTGTTTAAAAATCTGTATATTTCCAGTGTGTGCACTGGATTTTAGATGGTTTAGGGTTAGATTCAGAGTTTGTATTCTTTAATAGAGGTGAAGATGAAAATGAGTTATGCCAAGGGGAGTCATTGCATGGAGTGGGAGTACTTGGCCTCGGAGGCACCACCACTTCTCCTTCCTCTTCCTCTTCTTCATCTTCATCCTCCTTATCCACATTTTGGGGATCAATAACCTCTTCATCTTTATCGTCGTCGTCGTCGTCATCATCATCTTCTTCTTCTTCATCCAAGTCTTCATCTTCCTCCATCTCCTTGCCATCCGGGGCCACCTCCTCTTCAACTTCAGCCACATTTGCCACAGACTCACTTTCACTCTCAACCTCATCTCTTGTTGTTAGACTAGTTTCTTCATCATCTTTTTCTTCTTCATCATTTTGTGTAGAGATCATCACTGAACGACGTGCAAAAGCATTGTTATATGCTGCCGTTCCCTCCAAGGTCTGCCTGCGAATGTAATCCATGAAAGCAAGACGCTCTAAATTGGGTGGCACAGGCCAGGGCATAGTGATGGAAACAAGAAACATCACATCTTCAACAGAGTCCAGAGACGAAGGCAATTGCAGGCTGAATTTTTTTCGGCCATCCTGGTCTGCAAATCGGAGGGGAGTCCATTCCAATCTAGCCCTGTCTACCCATCCAAATTGGGCCATAATTTCTCTCACCCAGGCGCATGCATTATTTTCAATCATGATTTCCCCTGGGACAGAAGAGAGCACTTTGTCAAGAATAGTGCGACAGAAAGCAGAGTGCACACCACAGAGGAGTGGATCCATGTAGCTTCTGGTGTCCAATTCCATTGTTATTGTTGTTGCCACCCTTTTTTGTGTTTGAATTTTTGAGATTTTGTTTGCAATAACATTACATATATATAGGGGTAGTTAGGGTATATAAAGAGGGGTCGCAACCATTTAGTGTTAAGGTTTGAGAGATATTTAATCCGTTAAAAGATGATAATAATAATAAAATTATTAAAAATTCTATAAGTCACGGTAAGTGTTTTTAGACAAAATAAAATCACTATTTATCAAGTTTGATTAAAGAAATGGAAATAAGATATTCACGCCTTTTTTTTATAAATTCTTTTTTAATATTATGAATTCCAAATTTATCGTTTATTTTATTCAATTTGTTAAGCAACCTCCTTAAGAAGGTTGTAAATATGGTGAAACTGATGAGGCATCGAAAGACATGATTTGTTTCCATATAGTATCTTGATTGTATGTTCTTTTTAATTTTTAGGTTTTCTAAAGTTATTCTTGTATTTATTATTCTATATTTTTTCAATCTTATAAACTAATTTTATATGAAACATTGATTTAAAATGTTTCTTCGCATCTATAAACTAGATGTTGATGTGGAAAGAGGTTAGAGGGGGAGAGGGGGAGAGTTTTAAAATGTTGGATTATATTCATTATTTTTTATTATTATATAGTGTTTATGTGTTTTATTAGATTTTTGTACATTTTAATTTTACCAAAATTATATGAAATGAAGACGTTTAAAATGATCCAAGAGTATTTATTTTCATAAATTGCATTATTTTAGGGTTCATGTGTACTTGTCACTTATTGGTCTATATTTAACTTTGTTGGCATGTTTTTCCACTATTCCTCTCTCCTCCCTCCCTATCCTCTTATAATTTTGGCGACTTTCCATTTTTTCTCATCCTATTTGGGTCGTTGGGGGCTAGGAGTATTGTTTTAATTTCTCTTCATGTTTGTTGTTGGCTTGCATGTTAATTGAGTCATAATTTGAATTTAATAGGTCTATAAATACACATGTGCATTAGTGTCTTTAAGACATCAAGCGATAAATCAATGATAGAAGAAATCAATGCAAACATATTGAGAAGTCATCCAAGAATCTAAGGAAATATGAAGAGCATTTAGAATTTATTATTGCATTAACTAAAAGAAATCAAGCATTCATTGTGACACCAAAAGTCATAGTAGATATACAATGCATTATAATAGACTATTTAACTGAATTGCATTTTACTTATCATGTTGTCTTCAATATTGTATATTGTTGAGGGCCTTGATACGTAGTTGGTGCTTTAAATACGTGATGATCCTAAGCATAGACCCAAAAACAAATCCTTTTCCTTATCCATTATAAGCTTATCTTCCCTATTAGGGTTTGAAGAAGACAGCCAATTTCTGAGAGGATGGCATAAATATTGAAAACGATGAGAAACATTTTTAGAGACCCATATCTAATGACTGCAACCATCAAATCATACTCTACATGTCTATTTTCTGCCAAAAAAATCAATTCCATGGTTTTGTTTAATTAAACCTAGAGTGTACAGTTTTGGGGAGGTGTGCAAGGTGTTACAAGTTTCAATGTCTTCTTCATGGTGTCTTTCAATATGTTAAACAAGTGTAAGTGTGTGTGTGTGTGTCAAATCTCTATAACATTGCCATTTAATAAAATAAAGAGTGTGTTTTTTGGCTTCCAAGTCTAAGTATTGTGTCTAAATGTGTGTCCATTGAGACTGAGTGAGTATAGGTTGGGGAACAAGGTAGTCATTAACTTGTCCCCATAATTCCATATACATCATTTGGAATTAGAGCAAGGTTGTGTCTTTCATTGAATGTGTGAGTCTCTAGTTGAGTCAGTTGCAGGTGTGAAAGAGTCTTGCATTGTTGAGAGTTATGAGGAATATAATCATCACATAAAGGAGAAACCCATGTAAGAGAAGGAAGAGCACCAAGGGTTCCAAATCTAAACCCTATTCTTTCCTTACAAATGTAAAAAATGTTGCTTATCATTATATCTGATGTTGCAAACTATGTGGAGATTTAGAAACTCCTTGTAACAATATACCCTCTTAAGTTAAGTATTGCATTGATGATATGAGCATAAAGGTTTCATATTATACCAACTTGGGAACTTGGTGTTTTACTTTATTTTGATTAATTAATATTAATAAGTGTAAAACTTTGAATTATTTTAAATTGTATGACATGTTAAAATTAAGTACTAATCTAAATGTAAAAGGTAGAAACTGATTTGGCACTTCCACTTGCAAATTGTGGATAGTGGTACTTAGAATTTTATTAAATTATATAGGTTTGATACTAAATGCAGGAGGTAGGAAACATAGGAAGCTGGACTATGAGTTGCTTAGATCAACAATTTTGATGGTTGAGCACCCCTTACATATCTAATACTCCAACGAGTGAATTTAAACCGCATGTAATTCTCCCCATTAGGTGAATGTGTGCAACAAATAGTACTCTTTGAATGTATGCAACATGTGATCTACCTTTTGATACTTGATAAATGACAACTTTGGCTTGGCTTTAAGGCACTTCAAACTTGGCTAGGACCTGCTCCTTATGAATAATGGTTTAATTAGAAAGAATATAGTAGTCCCTTTGAATATGCAAGTGTTTAAGTGTGTTTGATATATGCTTACTTAATGGGTAATTAGATTATATTTATTTTGTATTTATAGGAGACTCTTTGGGTACTTTATCACACCACCAACATGTGAAACGTATGAGTCGACACATAAAAATGACTTGAATTTAAAAATTAAACATTACTTGGTGTGGGGCAAGATCATCAAACTTGGATGGAATTAGAATTATAGAACCGTCTAAGTCTTTCAATCATGTCTAGAAGGTAGGAAGAGTGATATGATGATTTGTAAATATTTGATTATGATAATTGATTGGTTTAGCACAAACTAGGGAATTCTTATAGGTGACTGATAGCAAAATGAGAAAGTTAGATCTATGGAGAGCATGTAAATGTGAGAGAATGGTGAATAAGAGTCCTATATGTATGTGTAAAGTCATGTAAGGTGATGGTAGGTCAAAAATGATATTTCCAAGTATCTAATACCATATTTTAGTGTCTATAAATGCCCCCTTTATATTCTAGTATTGAAACAAAAGTACATTGCTAGAGCAAAAGGAAAATAAATTTACTTGTGTGTGTATAACACAATTTATCTTTGGGAGAGGCTCTAAATGTGGAACTTGCTCCATGCAACTCGAAATGAACATGAAACAATCAATGCTCATGTATGAAATCTAAAATGTGAACTATAATTGAAACTTTTAAATTTAAAGAGCAAGGAAGGAATATCCATGTAAGTGGGTGAACCATATTGCCATGTATCTTATTGTTGTATATGATGTTTCCTTATTAAAGCATTGGAGAGTTATGGTTCCTTGTTGAAGTAATTGGAGAATTTAGGAAAATCCCAATTTTGAACTAAGGCAAGGCCATGGGTTGGGAAGATAAGTGTCCTAACCCTCGTTGAAAAAGAGTAGTGTCTTGGTCATTGTGCATCATAGAATCCTCAACTGCACTATCCATGTAACTAATCTTGGAACTAATCTTGTAATTACAAGATGCTAAAGTGGGAACCGCATATGGGATCAATTTTATTAATTCTAATGTCATTGAGCATCATTGAATGTCAACCATAATACCTCAATAAACATGAATCAACCACTGCAGATGAATTTATAAATACAAGGGTGCTCACTTATAGGTATTGTTGGTGTGTTTCATTTTCATACTTTATGTGAAGTCCACCTTAGGTAATGTTTTACCAAGGTGCACCCTATTATGTGAATTATATATGTGCACAACATTATTTAAATGGTATTTATCATCACATGTGTGAGAAGGGTGAGTTTTAACTTGGGGTATTATCTAATTCCACCTTCACTCAACCAATAACAATCTCTCACTCACATCTTGTTTTTCCTATATAAGGATCCTTTGTGTCTTTGTGAAAACTTATATTGGATCTTAGAGTCATCTTCAAAACTGGTAGAGATTTGGTCTATTAGAGAGTTCTATTTTGGTGAAACCATTATTGGTTTCACACACATACATTGTATATTCAATTAGTGTAATATAATATGTTCTTCGTTGGTGAATCTCTTCATATGATCTAAGCACTATTGTGTGGATGAATGTTCGTTGTTGTGTTTTCTTGGGCCCTTCTCAATTCATATATGATATTAGAGCTAAATCAATAATATCCATCTCACAATTGTCTCATATCTAACTTTTTATTCATAGTTATTTGCATCATTGGTTGTCGATATGAATGGAGAAGAGTTTTTATAAAGAGATTTATACCTTTTTCAATTTTTGAGTGTTTTTTGTGGACCTAAAATGCCATTTGGAGGCATTTTAAGTTATGGATTTATGTAATTTCATCAATCATAGCATTCCCATGCTACTTACCAATCCACTAATCATTTTTTGATCAAATACATGTCATGATCTTTCAAAATTACCTAATGGGTATTTTTTGTTTGTGCCAAAATTGTTATTTTATGGTCATTTTTTGGGTTTTTCTAAATTTTGGAAAAATCTATAAATTCTTCCTGAATTATAATAAGAAAAATATATATAGATATTTTAATTTAGAATTTTTAAGATTTTGGTGATTTTATGTGAATTTTTGAAAGTTCAAATTTGCAAAACAAGCAAGGAGCAACAAATATGACAGTGGATTTTTTACACTTGTTTTGAAAAAACATAGATTAAGCTTTATACCATCAGATTCCTCTCTTTGATATCTTTCTAAAATATCCTCATTTGCGTAAATTAGACTTACAGTGCTCATGTGTCATGTGCTTGAAGTTGTTCTTATGTGCGATGGAGTACCAAAGAGCTCACACTAATTGCTTGTCACGCAAACCACAACATGTGACCACTACACTTAACTACCAATTTCAAACTGATAGTGGTTTATTGTAGCAATAATCTAGGTCTTCCATGTGACTTCCCATTAGGTGGATTTACCACACAAACTCTAACCCAACACCATTGGGCCTAGTTTTTGAAGTCATGTACTTTCATGGCACATAATGTTTGATTCGTAAAGCTTGGAGAGGTGATTTAGTTTTCACCTTGGTTATTGTTTCAAGATATACACATTTGTGGGGTTGATTTTATATTTTGATATCCCATATTTTTATAATTTATAGTTTTTTGCTTGATTTGTTGGCCATATTATGTATTTTGGACCTTCTAGAGGCCACAATGTTTGACTAGTAATTGTTAGCCATTTTTGGCCCACATACCAATTTTTTTCCCAAGTGTGAGAAGGTGGACATTCAAGCGAAAGTGGCAAGTTTAGAAAACTTCAGTTTCTTAGAAGGAGAAGTCTTCGAGTTCTCTCTCTCAGAAGTCTTTAGGCTTTCAAAGTCACTAGACTTTGGGTTTCTGAGGGCACAACGCAAATCAAGTTTCCAGCAGTGCTTGACTTCTAAATGTTTTATAAGTAGAAGTAATCAAGATTTATGAACCCAAATTACTCATGGACAGTACCGATCAGATTTTCCAAAGTGAACGGCTTCGAGTTCTCTTAAGTGCACGACTTCAAGTTTTCAACGTCAATAGACTTAAATTGCTTTATAAGTAGTCAGCAGTGAGAACTCCAAAGTAAGTAAGTAGTGGGGCTTGGAAAACCTGATTCGATCTTGGATAGTGTATTTCAGGTTCTCTTTCATAGAAGTCTTCCAATTCTCCAAGGTAAATTGTTTAAAATGCTTTATAAGTAATGAGCAATGAAAAGTCCGAAGTAAGTTGTGAGTAAAATGGAAAGTTTTGAAAGGAAAATTATGGAAAATAGTCCACAAAAAGAAAATGACCACAAAACATTAAGGTCAATGGTAAGCAAATCCAAAGGGTCAATCAATCAAAGACAAGTGGCACAAGGGCATCCAACTGGCAGTGAGATCGATGAATCATATGCATCCATGTCAGGAAGATCTACAGCATGAGTTAAGGATATGAGGCAACTTCCAATGACTAATCAGAGAAAAGGAGAGCCCAAGCGATTGGCAGGAGCTTTTAGGTGCAAATTTATGAAGGTTTTGTCCTTCGACATGGCTTTCTCTCTTGACCACATGATCAAAAGCAGCATGGTTCGGCCATGAGTTTAAAATTATGGAGACCTCATCCTTTTTAGACATGACACATGAAGGGGAAGGTCACTTTGATGATTTTTAATGTAGGGATCAACTCAATCATGCCAAGGGGAGACATCCAGTTGCCCATGACGTGGCTCTCTTAGTTCCAATAAAGGGAGACTTGAATACGTGAAAGGCTCGAGGAGAATTTACGGTGATCTTGGGCAGTCCATTTCATGGTCAAAGTAGTCACAATAGTAATGGATTTGGTCATCAATGACTTCTTCTCCCCTTTTTCCATTCTCCCATGTAGTCCCTCTTATTTTATCGCTTCTTCTATATAGACGAGCTTTCAAGCCATTGTAATGGTTCCCAATTTTTTAGATTTTATTTTATCTTTCTGGGAGATGGGACATTCTTTGAGATATTACAAAATATGCTCAGCTTGATTAGGCTCGACCCTATCAAGCACTTGTAAGAACTACCTCTTGATGCAATAAAAAGACTTTCTTTGCCTATATCTTTCCTTGGATTTGTGTCTGTTGAGTTGTGCACTATGGTAATGTGTGAAGGAAAATCTTCTTCATCCATGGTCCTCCTTTCTGGCCTTGTTTAGGGTGTTTTCAAGGTTGTTCATAGGTCTGGTTTAGTGTTCTTTCTACCATTGATGTGAGATTTTAGTGAGTCATAGAACTCCTCTATGTTTGCATTCATTACTTATGGAACCTTGTCCATGAAATACTAATGCAACCAACTTGATCTTGAGATTGTGCAAGTCAATATTGTCTGTTGCAGAATTAGTGTGGGTTCAAGCTGGTGAGATTTTCCCATTTAGCTTTGGTGCATCGCCTGGTTAGATTTCTTAGGATCCCTTATCCCCTTTCTAACATTTTCCTTGTGACTCATTAGTTTAGCATTAGTTTATGTGAGCATCAAAGAGGAACTAGCCTACTCTAAAAGTTCAACCTTGGTACAGGGTACCCATAGCCTGAGGTTGTTCCCAGGCTTGTAGCTAGAAGTGAGAGAGCCTAAAAAACTCTCCCATGAAGGGTGCAATTCCATGCTACAACAATAACTCAAATTTATATTATATTTTTTGAAGGTCCATGTTTTTTCATTCTCTTCATGGCTATAACATTTATTTATTTTGATGTTGGCTCAGATTTGAATTTTTTTCAACATAATGGTTTATTCTGTAAACTATGAATCATATTGTTTAGCATTGAGTAGAGATGCCACCTCATTTTTTAAGGGAATCATTTTTTAGTGGCTTATATAGATTTTGGCTGGGTTTTTTAGATGTATTTTTTATTCTTATTGATTTATAAAGTGTCTTAAGAGATTTTATAGCTTTGTCTACCTTCATGCATGAGTGTGCTTTGTCGCACTACCTTTTCACATTTCAATTGCAGAGTAATTTAATATGGCATATTGGACAATCTCAATTAAGGATGTTATAAAGATTTTTTTGCACACCTATCGCATTAACACTTTTGGAGATATTGAACTACTTTGTCTTCACTCTCTCTTAAAAAATATGGGGATGTGTGATGTACTTTTAATGTTTCCTTGGTTGTTAGGGTATGCTATGTATTTTATGTTTGTTCCTAATAAATACAGAGGCCAGTTGATTTTTCATGCTAGTGTATGTTTATGTTAATCCTTCTCAAGTTTTCAAAATCATTATGTATTTTTTCCAATTCCAAAAATTTAATTGAGCCAATCTTTCGAGGGTTTCAAAAATTCAAAAATGCTTTTGAGGCAACTGGCTTTGGTTTTCACCATGTATTTCACTCATATGGAACACCTATCAATATTTACTCATATTTACACAACCAGATTCAAGGAACAACTTTTGATTCATTCTATCATACATTTCATAAGATTTAACAA
>JARHVA010000038.1:6270000-6355000 GCA_037957365.1 Torreya grandis | reverse complement strand
ACCCTTAAGTTCATCAATCTCTTTCTTCCACCAATCTTGTTCACTATGAAACCCATTTTTGCAATAAAGGCAACGAGTGCCAGTCCTTTTTAGTGAATCCCCTTTCTTATTAGTGGATTTATAATCTTCTTGTGAGGAATATTGTTGCCCTTTAATCTTATCTTTCTATGACTTATTTTTATTATTCTGCATCTTTTTACTTGAACGTGTATTTGATGTTGATAGAAAATTATTTATGTTGAGGTTGACTTGCAACTAGAGCTTGAGATTTGGATGACTTGATTAGACCCATAGCTATTAACTTTTCTTCTTCAGCTATTAGAATCTCATAGAATATTCAAGACCTAATTTATAAGATGTGCCCAATGTGAGCCAATGAGTCTGAAAGTTAGAGACAAATGATGAATATTCAAGACCTAATATATGTAAGGCACTAAAAATCAATTGAATGTCCTTTTTATCAATTTTAAATTCTAAAAGTTGTGCTCTAAGATCTATGACTTTAGTGATGTAGTCTTGTATTGTAGCATAATTTTTAGGATCCAAACTAATGAGTTTGTTGTTAATTTGGTAACCATGAACCTCATCTATTTCGCCAAATAATGATGCTAATTTATCCCAGGCCTCTTTTGGAGTTGTACATTTGTCAAGATGAAAATTCAAATCTAAAGACATGTAAGACTGAATGCATCCAATTACTTTAGTAATTTCAAAGAGAAAGTGTTGTAACTCTTTTTCATCAGTAGGTGGAGTAAGAAGAGTTGTTATGTAAGGCGTATATCATAGCATCATTAATATATTTGAAGCATTCTATTTCCATGTATTATAGTTGTATGTTGTTAATAGTGGGAACTTAGGATTCCCCATGATGTAATTAGAAATAAACTATCACAAAGTAGAAATAAAAGTACATAACACACCACAAAACCCCCTTGAATTACCTAGTTTTATCCCACCTAACAATTATTTTTGGCACTTTATAATTAAGTGCAATTACAAGGCTGGATTATAATTTTTCTAATTTACAAAAAGCTCATTTAGGCCCTCTAGTCTAAAAGTACAAAAAATATGCACTTTATTACAAAAATTTCTACAACAATGTGTTTTTCTCAAAAAAATATTAACTTTAAAAAAAATGGGACCTCAATTCGAGGTCATATGTGAAAGTTATGAGCCTCTGAAGTTGAAAAAATGAGGGCAAGCAAGAGCTCTATATAAAAATCTGAATTATAGAAAAATTTGGAAAAAACTAAAATATAGAAGTGAAGAGCACAAAATTTTAATCTATTTCAAAAAAAAAGCGCTCAAAAATACCTCTCGATGTTCAAATGGTGGGCTCCTAAAGTTGCCCATTCAAATCTACCTACTGATCTGTGAGGCCTACAAAAAAAAAAATTTGGGTCTGCAAAGTCCATATGGTCCGTATGGCTATACCTGGGAGCAAAAATAATTTGTCTTCCAGGTGCCTGTGTCCAAATTGGACAAATTTTATATGGATCTATAAGTTTTGACATCTTTCAAACGCAACCGTGAGGTCCATTTTGCTAAAAAAATGCTTCAATTTTTAGGTACCCACAAGATTTGGGTGTGGTTCTTTTGGATCAAATCCTTACCAATTTTGCCTCCTGTGCTGATTTGAGTAACAATTCAGGTAATAATTCAGGCCACTGTTCTATCCCAATTGATGATGGAACTTCTAAAAGCCATAACTTTTGCACCATAGCTCCGATTGACTCCCCATTTGAACTGTTGGAAATATAAGAATGAGGAGAACATGATGAGATGCACCAAACTTTGTTTGGTGGGTTTTGACCCTCTAAAACCCAATGTAAGTACCCTAAATTTCAATTTTAGTAGTGCAGTCTAAAAATAGTAAGTTTCTAAAAATAGTAATTCCTTGAATTTTGTATTGTTGTAAATTATGGAAATCGAACCACTTAATATCCATCGATATTGGTTACTTTTCATATCCTCCTCCTACCTTCAAAATTTTTATAAATTAATATGTAACGTGAAATGAAAATCAGACATCGTTTCCTATAGATAAGCATATGGTTGTATTTGCAATCTTGAGTAATAAAACATCTATTCTCAGAGAAATCATTGTTACTGTGCCATTTTCATGTTCTTAAGATATTTATCAATCAAAAATTCTATGTTTTGGATCATGTACCCAATTTAGAAAAAAATGTAGATGATTTTGACTATCTTGTTCACTCTAAACTTAATAGTGAGCTCAAAAATTCTCCACAAAGCTCCAATTTGTATATGTATACAAAATTAAAAAACTGATATTATATCTAGATATTTTTCTCTTGAATATTTAGCAATCTATAGATTCAAGATAGCTATGGTACCATGCTATAATTAGCTACATGATCTAATGAATCTAATAGAAAGCATAAATAAGAGATAAAATAGTAATAGGAATAAAAAATAACTGTATATTTGAGATAATAATAGAAATGAATAAATAACTCAAATATGATGAATTACTCTGATAATTTAATATTAATTTGATATATAATACATAAATATACATTGCTTAGATAGAGTAAAGCGTGCATGATAAAGATCAGAAAACTCACACAACACGTGTAGTTCAACTGATATCTATTTACATGAATAGTGGAGTGCAACTCCACACTAACAAGATAGATGTCCAACTTGTGTAAATGATCAACACAAGTTGACTATTAGTTAAACAATATTATCTTATCTTACCTTGAATAGTGGAGTGAAACTCCATTATAACAAGATAAGTGTCTAAGTTAACTACTAGCTAAGCAAGCTTATCTTATCTAGTGCAAACTATTAATAAACATAATAAACTAATTACAACAAGTAATTAGTGCACCAAAATAATAAATAATAAATACAATTAAATGCAATAAATCAAATAAATGCACCAACATATACCCTAGTGATTTATATACCTCTAGACCTATTGAAGTTTTCCCACCACTTCCACTTAAAGGAGTCTCAAATCTGTTATATGCTTAATAAAGGAATAAATTGTTCACATTCATACAAACATGCCCTTTTTAGCATGGTGGCTAAAGTTTTTTTTTAAAGGTGTTGTAATTCAAGAGTCTAAGGGGTTGAATCCAATAGTTACCTTTTGTTATAAAACTTTAGTAAACTTTTGCTTAAAAAATATTTATCACTTGATGACATAAACACTTGGGTAGCATGGTGTCTGTATTAACATTTTTAAAGACTCTCATGTGGAGTAGGTTTTGGGTTAAAATATCAAAAAATAAAACATTTATTAGAATATTTTTAACATCCAATCACATGTCTATAGCACCCATGTGACCTGTTTTTGGCATTTTTATCCCTCAATGTAATTTTTTTTTGCATGAACCAAATTGAGCCTGCTATTCAAGCTATAACTTTTTGGAGGCCATATATTTTGATTTGGAAGGCCTAGGCATGTTTTTTTTTATAATATTTTTTATTTTTTGATATGTTCACAATGCTAAGGTCTATTTCTATTTTTACTTGCCTATTTTCTATATATTATGGGATTTTCTAAAATTTACTAGTTTTTCATATTTTTTCAACCATCAAACAACCATATCTTTTGATTTGTACATGAAATCAACTTATTATTATTTAAGTGCATGATTTTCATATTATTCATAGAAATGACTTTAGATTGGTTTTTTTGGTATAAAGAATGTATTTTAATATTTTTTGTAACTTTTTACTTTTTAAACTCTATAAAACTCCATTGAACTACATTAGAATATGTAAAATGTAATCACTTATAAATTTAAAATATTTTATTTGTATATGTGGCTTCAATCAATGTATATTTTCATTGTACTCATACTATTTTATAATTTTCCATCGGGTGGTTTTTATGATTTTTTCACAACATTGTTTCCCTTCTTATGTTTGTACCTTATTTAAAACACAATTTTCTTAGTTTTAGGTACTCCATATGGCATATTGGACATTATTCTTTGGGTCTTTATTACTCCTTGGTGCTCTTATTCATTACCTTTGTTTCTTTTTTTTAATCGATATTAAGGGTTAAAGGGTCCCTTACCCATTCATAACGAAGTGATAATTATACAAAAAACTAATGGTGGCCCTAGAAAATCCATAGAGATCCACTAAAAGGAGAACTATTTACTAAATTTTCATTTAGAGAGTGTCTAAAATGAGGAACAAACCCTAGGAAAACATAAAACCATGAATATAAAATAGAAAAAAAAAAGGACCAAGTCTATATAGAAACAAATAGAATATCAACTTGGATAAATCCAACAAAAACATATCCTTAATAATGGTCTGAGCCTTAATTATGAACCAAAACCATAAAAACAATTATAAACAGCTACGTAACCTACCCAAAATCCAAAGAGAAGAACCCATATCCATAACCATAACAATGAATCAAAGCAACCCAATTGAAAAGGAAATCAAGGCCGAAATGAGAGATGAGACCAACTACTCATCGAAGAGCCCAAAAATACATACCCATTATCTAATTATTATCCATAATAACTTCCATCAACAAATATTATTCAAGCTAAAAATCCTTCAATATACTTTTGTGATTCAAAACCTCTCTAGCCCTCAAGATAGTCCATGATTTTCTTGACTAGGGGACACCATGATCATGACCACTAGAATTTGATTAGTCTAGGCATTGGGTGAAGATCACACTTAAATATAAATGCCCCACAATGTAAGAGGAGGTAAATACACATGCGAAGGATCAACATGACACACTCAACAAGCATAACAATCTAGATTAGAGGGAGGGCACCACCTCTCCATCATGGATCCATTTAGACATAACCATGACAAGCTAAAAATAGGGCTGAAAACATCATTCAAAATAAGGAAGAGTGAACTAACTATCAAGGGGCACAAACCCACTCATAGGGTGTCAAACAAAACTTTTTGCCACTCCAAACAACATCAAAAAAACATAAGAGATTGGAAAAAGTAAGGTGGAATAAAAATTCAGAAAACTCTAATGACCATTAATTAATACCATCATTTTAAGATAGAATATCCAAAGAGATAAATATACATAGTTCATCACTTATGACCACTAAGTCATTATCAGAATAAGTAGAATTGGTGTTATAAAAGGTAGTATAAAAATTTAGGAAGTGTAAAGATAAAGGGAAAGAGACACATGGAACCGATGAATACTTGACCAAAGGGATATTCAAAATATTAGGTTATAACATAGGTCCCTAAGGAAAAAAATTCACCAATGCCACTAAAAATCCTACCTCGTCACTCACCACACCATGTTGGGTAATGACATTCTGGGCATGGCTAACATAGATCATAGAAACTAATGTTGATGTCTCATAAACTAGACATAAGCACATGTCACTCTCCCCCAAAACCTTTACAACTTACAAATTCATACCACCATCACTCTTACTACTATTCTTTATATCCATAGGGGTAGGCCACTAAGATTTCATCATGTTTCATCTCCTTGCTACATGCTCCTTATTTTGTTAAAACATTCCCCTAACTACTTTGCATCAATCCTTGCTCCAGATTCTCCACCATTGTTGCCTTTTTTAAAGCTTATTTGCATATATATGTTTTTTTCATACTTATCTCTATTTAGTATTAGTGGCAAAATATTGGTGAAAGAGGTGGAAGGGGTGGGGGATGTTGTATTATGGTTACATTTCCTTGTATTCATATTCAAGTGAGATATATACCTAGTATTTGTTCCTGTTTACCAAGCAGATGCAAAATTTGGTTACCTGTGTATATTGGTGAGATGGAATACATACCATACAAACACTTATTCAATTTCATTTTATGGAAGTTCCATTCTTTTTTTCATATTTATAGAGCTACCTTATTTAGTTATATAAAAAATTGGATATTTTTTATAGAAGGCACCTTCATCAATTGATCAATGTTTATGATAATGTTTGCATTATGCCATCGATATCTCCAACATGATCTATTATTTTGGAGGTTTGAATGGTGTTGTTTTGTCTCATTCATTCTATTTTTTTATCTCTCTTAGTCCTAATAGTTGTTCTTGATTTCATATGTTTCTTAAATCTCTTTGATCATAATCATATTTGGAAGATTCTTTAGTCCTCAATTCATTTGAGGGTCTTTATTTCTATAATGTTGTGGTTGTTATTTTCCATATGGTTATACAACTTATTTTTGTGGGAGCCTTATACTCTTATGACTTTTCTCATTTATATTTTAGGGTGGATTGTTTTCCTACATAAGCTTTCTCCTTTTCTTTGATTACGATAAAACACTTTGTACATGGGTGCCTTATTAGACCTAGTTGTCAAGACCCATTTTTAGAAGATTCTGAGTCTCTTTTTTTTATACTTCCCCAATTATAACTTAAAGGATGGTGTTGGTGTAATAGTTATATATGTGCACTTTTTATTTATGTTTTATGTGTTTTACTTAGCTTTATTTAGCTTTTTTAACTTAATCTACTACGCACAATTTCTAGGCTTAGATTAATACAAGTGTCACTTATAGCTTGACCACTTTATCTCTCACGCATTTATTTATGTGCATGTTGTTGGACACAATTACATATTCAAAACTAAAATTAGGTTACATGCCTTAATTGTTGTATATATAGACCGCTTATATTTGTAAATTTTAAGCTAGATGACAATTAAATTTATTTAGTTGGTTTATTTACAATAGTTTTTTTGTTATTTATTATTCTTTGTAGTTACTTCTAGCACTTATGGAGTGATTCATATCTATGGAGATATATTCCTATGGATTTGTCTTCTTTTTAAAACTGGTGGATATAGGGCTTACATGTGAAGTTCAACCCTTGAACAAACATGGATAATATATGCCATGAATTAGTGAAAATATAATTATCATATTGATTAAATTTATAATACAAATTCTAATAAGGTGGTATCTGATTGTTAGGTAGTATGGTTGTGAAATTGTAGTAATGAACATGAATACCATCAAGACAATAAAATACCAATAGGTAAATATTATAAAATAATAACATGTATTGATTCATATTAAATGATTTAAATGATTTAAAACAATGAATAAATAAGCCTCAACTCAGAATTGGAGTTGACATGCAAAAAATTAGAACTTTAAAAATAATAAAACTCAACGTATTATTTTTAGTAGCTGATATTTTTAGTAAGTTTCTCATGAAAGCACCCATAGCTCTAAAAATAAACTAAACACTAAAATTAACATATCTAATGAATATCAACTAAAATTCATGTTTGGTTATAAAAATATACAATTTATAAATTTAGAAAAATATTGAAAAGAATATTAAACTATAATTTTAGACCCTTAGATGGTCATGTATGGCCTTAAAAAGATATTGAAAACATACATAACTAAATAATCTAGTTATTGATGCATTGAAGTTTTTAATACAATCATTTTTGTTATGTTGTGGAGCTAAAAGCTTCACCAGGGTGCAAACAGGAGAAGTTACGGAGGATGCAGAGTTGTAGAATCAGTTGCAGGAAAAATGGCGTCGGTCTGATCAACCGACGTCAGTCATATAGCAAGAGGAATAAACCAGCGTCGGTCACTAGTCAGCCGACATCGGTCATGGAGGAGCCGACGTTGGCAGCCTGTGCGAGAACAGGCAGTTCGCATGTTGATCTCGGAGAGTCTATTTTTGGACTGGTCGTTTGCATGTTGAGGGTTAGTCGTAGTCTTGAGTTGCGAGTCTAATTATTGTAATTAGGTTAGTCTAATTATTGTAAGCATGAGATCTATATATGGACTCATGGGCTGTATTGTAAATTTGTAGCTAGTGAGTAAGAGAGCAATAAGCTCCTTCAGAGAGAAGAGAGTAATGGTGCGTTCCTCCTAGTGCCACAGTACGAAGGTGGGTACTGGATTGGAGAATTAGAAGGGTTCTTCGTGTGTGTATGATCTTGGTCAGCATGTGGGCATGAATTTCTATAGGAGATCTACAATGGTGAGTATGATCTAGTTATTTGCAGGTAGTAGCAGAGAGCAGGGGATCTACTTGGAGTACGGTTGTGTACTTGGTGAACTGGCAGCGTGTTACTGACTGGTTGGAGAGGTGAACATCATATCTATATTGGAATTGATTGTTGTGACCAAGAGAGAGAGAGAAGAAGGTCTTGAGGAGTGGCGAACCTTTGAGGTGGAGGAAGAAGTGGCATCTTCCTTATTGTATATTCTTCTGAGTGATTATTAATACAATTGTGTATTGTCTCTCAATTCCTGTGTTGTTTCATATTTGTAGTTACTTATTGATTCTGGTTAAATTTCGTGATTAGTTGTTAATACGAGAAGTAATCATATGTGCTCTAATTGGTAGAGCAAGATCTTGACAAGTGGTATCAGAGCTTTCAGTTGGGTTGACTAACAGGTTGTTTCAGATCTGGTAGTGTTTGTTGATTACAGGTCACTCATAGGGGTTTCAGATTGAGTGGGAGTATAGCAACGGCAGAAGAAAGTAAGCTACGAATGGAGAAATTGAATAACACAAATGGTTTGATTGATGGAAAGAAAGAGCACGTAAAAAGAGATCGTTGGTTGGTAGCAGATCAACTTGTGGAAGCATATGTTGCAAGGAATATTGCACAGGGTGTTCTGGATAAAGTGGAATCTTTGTTTACAGATTCTTTTGCCTCTTTCCATGCAGCCCGAAATAGAGCATCTTTTCATAGGTATGTCTTTGGAGACTTTGGAGAGATTTATTTAGGGGTTAGAGAGCCTTGTCAGATGATTGACGAAGGGGAAGTGAAGCTGAAATTGCAGACGGATGACACACAGTGGTTGAAGGAAGTCATGCAGGTACCAGTATTGGAGATTAGTCTAATTTCTTCAAGAAAATTGGGTGATGGGAGATGCACTGTAACTCTCACAGCGGATACACTTGAATTAGATGGTGGTAAGAAAGTAGGTATCCTTTATCTATCTACTTATATTGCTGATTCACCTTCTGTTGCAGAGATGTGGCTTCATAGGCTTAGTCACATATGTAGGAGGAGAATGCAGGTTTTGAAGCGGAGGTCAGATGTCTTTGACAAGCTAAAGAACTGGAAAGCCTTGGTGTTCATGGAGGAGATGATGGATAGAGATCAGGTGAGGAAGCTGAATTATTCTGAGCAGAGCAGGGTTGATTTGATTAGGATTTTGATCTCTGGAGAGCTCGCGGGTAAAAATTTATTACTCACAGATGAACACAGGTACCGGCATTGGTCATACAGTAATCGACATCGGTAGAAGGAAGACCGATGTCGGTTATTAAGGAACTGACGTCGACAGGAGGGACACCGGCATCGGCCAGAGAAATGACGTCGGCAGTCAGGTTCAGTACAGGGAGCTGACATCGGTTGGGAACAGACTGGGAGATGGCTGAGATCAGTCACTGGTACGGATAATGGGCAGACAGCAAGTCTCAAATGCTCATGTCGAGGTTAGAAAGGGTAAGTGAACCTCATATTCATTGTTCACCTTCTCTATATTGCTTTTTTGATTATCAAGAACCAGGAAGATGGAAGAGGCAATGCAGGTAGAGTCTAGATACAGTGGGAGCTTGGCATGGATGAGGAGTGTGAGTCCTTGGAGAAGAACCTAACAGGTATTCATTGGTAGATTTGTCAGATGGAAGTAAGCACTGAGAGACGGAATGGATTCCCATTTTAAAGAAGAGAGTGAATGGATACATGAGACAAAAGGCCAAGGCATATGGTCTTGAAGAAGCTGTAAGACAGTGGTACAGGTTTTGACAGGTGGATGACTAAGCATGGCTTCAGTCAATATTATTGTAACTATTGTGGTTTTATCTTACCAGGTAGACGATGGTCACAACATCATCTTGTTACTGTATGTGGGTGATTTGCTAGTAGGTTTTGTACATACAAGAATTTGCTGAGCTAAAGGTAAGGTTAGTTCAGAGGCGTGTCATGAAGAATTTGAAGCAGCAAAATTCTTTGGCATAAGAGACATGGAGATTTGATCTCCAGTGGGAGCTGGTGTGAAGACGGTGTTGGCGGGGTTCATGATGCAGGTTGCAGAATCAGAAAGCACACCAAGGGCTGGACAGTTCAAGCTTAGCTTGAAACAGGGTTCGAAATCACATGAGGTCTAGTGTAGACCTAAGTTGTTTTCCCAAGCAGTGGGGGTTGTCAAAAAGTATGGAGCCAATTCGGGGAAGGAGTACTGGAGGGCAGTTCAGTGGGACTAGCAATAGGGATTCTTGTTTTGCAGGGTCAAGTTCTTCACTACATGGATATGTAGGTTCGGATGTGGCAGGTTACTTGAATGACAGGGATAGCATCACAGGTTGTGTGGTGGTTGGTCTTCAGGATTGATCTTGAAGAGGAATACAAGCCAGGAAATAATTTAGACGGTGTACAGGTACAGGTGTAACTATTAATCTCCAAGTGGGAGATTGTTATGTTGTGGAGCTAAAAGCTTCACCAGGGTGCAAACAGGAGAAGTTACGAAGGATGCAGAGTTGTAGAATCAGTTGCAGGAAAAACGGCATCAGTCTGATCAACCGACGTCAGTCATATAGCAAGAGGAAGAAACCGGCGTCGGTCACCAGTCGGCTGACATCGATCATGGAGGAGCCGACGTCGGTCACCAGTCAGCCGACATCGGTCATGGAGGAGCCGACATCGGTCACCAGTTGGCTGACATCGGTCATGGAGGAGCCGACGTTGGCAGCCTGTGCGAGAACAGGTAGTTCACATGTTGATCCTGGAGAGTCTATTTTTGGACTGGTCATTTGCATGTTGAGGGCTAGTCATAGTCTTGAGTTGCGAGTCTAATTATTTTAATTAGGTTAGTCTAATTATTGTAAGCATGAGATCTATATATGGACTCATGGGTTGTATTGTAAATTTGTAGCTAGTGAGTAAGAGAGCAATAAGCTCCTTCAGAGAGAAGAGAGTAATGGTGCGTTCCTCCTAGTGCCACAGTACCAAGGTGGGTACTAGATTGGAGAATCAAAAGGGTTCTTCATGTGTGTATGATCTTGGTCAGCATGTGGGCATGACTTTCTATAGGAGATCTACAATGGTGAGTATGATCTAGTTATTTGCAGGTAGCAGTAGAGAGCAAGAGATCTACTTGGAGCACGGTTGTGTACTTGGTGAATTGGCAGTGTGTTACTGACTGGTTGGAGAGGTGAACATCATATCTATATTGGAATTGATTGTTGTGACCAAGAGAGAGAGGGAAGAAGGTCTTGAGGAGTGGTGAACCTTTGAGGTGGAGGAAGAAGTGGCATCTTCCTTAGTGTATATTCTTTTGAGTGATTATTAATACAATTGTGTATTGTCTCTCAATTCTTGTGTTGTTTCATATTTGTAGTTACTTATTGATTCTAGTTAAAATCCATGATTAGTTGCTAATACGAGAAGTAATCATATGTGCTCTAATTGGTAGAGCAAGATCCTGACAATTTTGGCATGAATATGGGTTCAAATAGAGATACGGATCAAAATTTATGGCCTCGTTTTATACATCATTCTCCTCTAGTTGAAAATAACTCAGCTCCTTTAAATTGTTCTAATTGTACTAATGCCATTTGTTATTATCAATATTCTTTAGCTCCCATTAGCTCCCATTTCCTACTATAATCACTCCCACTATACCAAGTACCTGTCATAACATCCTTGCCTTGTGTTTATTATCTTCTTATCCAAAACTTGCACTATCTTTTCTTTCTTATTCTTTGGCACATGTTTTTGCCATTCCACTTATTCATTTTCTTCACCCTCACCATATTATCCATGTAAATCATATAAATTTGAAAAAATAAGTAGTGAATTTACTTCAAAATTTTATGTTAAACTCACCTCATAAATATTGTCATTGATTTTCTTCACAATTCTGTATAGTCCAATTTTATTGTACTTTAACTTTATGTGTGCCTTTAAGAAATCTCTCTTTTTTCAAGTAAATAATCGTTAAATTTCCTTCTTCAAATATTTTTGACCTTCTTTTTACATTTTTTACTTATTTATACTTCTCATTACTTTCCTCCAACTTTTTTCTCACTTCTTCTTGTAACTATTGTAAATATTCTACAAACACTTATGCATCATCACTAACTCATTATGTAATTGATAATTATACCAAATCTAAAAAAATCATAGGATTTCTCCCATAAAAAATCTAAAATTTTAATTTTCCTATTGATCTATTCATTAAACTATTATATGTAAACTTAGCTTGTGGTAAAGCCAAGTCCCTTTGCTTGGGCTTCTCCCCAACTATGCATCTCAACAAAATTCCCAAGCTCATGTTTACAAATTCTATTTGTCGATATCTTTGGGGATGGTATGCACTACTAAATTATAGCTTAGTCCCCATATTACTCCATAAATTAATCATATATTTCATGTCCCTATCTGATGTAATGGTTTTTTGAACACCATACAATTTCACAATATCCTTAAAAATAGTTATGGAACTCTAGTGGCATCATTGGTTTTATTACATGCAATAAAATGAACCATCTTAGAATTTTTTTCAATAAAAACAAAAATTAAATTGTTACCTCTCTGTGTGTGTTTTAATACCAATACAAATCCCATACTCAAATCTATCTATGGTCCCCTTGGAACCGGTAAAAAGTGTACAACCCTGCATTTTATGCATGTCCTTTTTCCACTTGACATATCCTAAACTTTGTAACATATCTTTTCACATATTTATTCATATTTGGAAAAAAATACTTCTCATCTACCAGATCTATTGTCTTTATCTTACCAAAATGTCCATAAAAACCACCACTATGCAATTTTCTTATAATATTATCTCTTAGAGACCCAATTGGAATACATAATCATTTCCCTTTGAAGAGATAACCATCCTACACAAGATACTCTTCATAATCATTACTTGTATCCCATATAAATGGATTCCTACATTGCTCAACTATATTGCAAAAATTTAGATCAATATCATATACTTATTTAATAAATTCAAATCTAACTACTTCACTCACCATAGTAGTTATCAATCCCACTATCCTGCTCAAAGTATCAGCTACTTGATTCTATTTTCCTGATTTGTGCTTCAACACAAAAGTATAACCATGAAAGAAAGACACCTAATTTTCATGCCTAATATTTAACTTATTTTGAGTGTTCACATACTTCAAATCCTCATGATCAATAAATAGGATAAACTCCTTAGGCACCATGTAATGCCTCCAATGTCTTAATGCTTATACAATGACATAAAATTCAACGCCATACATAGAATACTTTGTTTTTATCTCATTCAGTTTCTCACTAAAATATGCTTTTGGATTCCCTTCTTGACTCAAAATAACACCAACTCCTACAAATAAAAAATTAAAATCAACCTCAAACACTTTTCTAAATTTTGGAAATGCTAAAATAGGATTTTTTATAATTTTGTCCTTCAACAACTCAAAGCTTTTTATTGCTTCCATTGTCCATGCAAATTCATTTCACCGAATACAATTGGTTAGTGGTGCAACAAGACTATTAAAATTATTTATGATTTTTTTGTAAAAAGTATCTAAACCATGGAAACTTCTTACCTCTATGATGCTCTTTGGGATAGGCCACTCAATAATTGTCTCTACTTTTTCTTCATCCATTCTTACACCATCCACTGAAACTATAAATCCTAAAAATACCAAATTATTTTGCATAAACCTACATTTATTCAAATTCACATAGAGATTATCTTTTCTTAATAATTCTAATACCATTCTTAAATTATTTAAGTGTTCTTATTTAGTCTTACTGAAAATTAAAATATCATAAAAATAAACCACCACAAACTTACTACTTTATTATCATAGCACTAGGTTCATCACCCTCATAATTATGTTGGTTGTATTAGATAATCTAAATGGCATCATCATCTACTCATATAAGCCATCCCTAGTTTTGAATGTTTGTTTCCACTCATTTCCTTCATGAATTTGAATTTGATAGTATCCACTCCTTAGATCAAAATATTTTACTCTTGTAAGAACATCCATCATATTATTTAAACAAGGTATAGGAAATCTATACGTGATTGTAATTTTATTGATTTATCTACTATCCACACACATCATCCACCCTTTATCTTTATTTGAATTTAATAATGTTTTTCTTGCACAAGGACTCATGCTCTCCTTTACTAATCCCTTTCTCACCAATTTAGTAACCTACTTATTCAACTACATATTCTATTGAACTCATTTGATAAGTTACTTAATTGGGTAGATATGATCCTTGAATCAAATAAATATGATGATTAATATCTCTCTTTGGTGTTAAACCATATAGTAACTCATCAGGTATAACATCTGCATATTATTTCAACAATACTATTACTTTTATTGGTATTTTCACTACTTATGTGTCTTCTTTCTTCGCTACTAATGCATAACAATAACATGTCATCTTTGTGTCTTTGATAAATTATTTTATAGTTATAATGCTTTCCATCTTCCTTTCTTTTTTAAGAGGTGATAAAACTACCTTCATACCACCTTTCTAGAAAACTATACATGTTATTTGCTTCATCATGACGTGATTTTATATCAAACTACCATGGCCTTCTTAATAACACATGGCATGCATCCATTGGTATTACATCACACCATATTTCATCCTTGTAATTTTTACTTATAGAAAAATTAATTAAAAACCTTTTGTCTACTATAATTTCATTCTCTTTCTTAAACAATAAAATATGATAAGGATTAAGATGTTTTTCACACTATAAACCTAGTTTCTCAATCACGTTTTTAGAAATGATATTTTCACAACTACCACCATCTATAATTACTTTGCATATCTTTGCTCCTAAATTACACGTTATTTGAAAGATATTTATTTGCATGCATACATCACCACCTTCTTTATTCTACACATATTCTTTCCTTAGAGCAAGAATTGTTATTCTCATCATGATATTTTTTCCAATATATGTTGTTGTAACTTCATTATTTTGCTCTTGCATTTTAGCTTCAACTAAACTCACTGTTAGGAAATCCTCTCACCTCATTTATTGACATTTTTAGTGTGGACACGCAAACACTATATGTCCTTCTTGTCAACATCTATAACAAACATAATACTTGTGTTGATTTGGAAACCATCCTCTACCACCACCATAGCTTCATCCTCTCTGACATCATCTTCCTATTTAATGGTATTAAAACCCTTGTATATTATCTTCTTGTCTTTATGTACCACATAATGATTCTCCTCTAGTGGTATTAAATCATATCTATTTGTATTAAATCTGCCTCGTCCCTTTATTGGATGGGATTGTCCTCTTCTTGGCCCATAAGATGTTCTTCTAAACCTCTATCTATTTTATTTTTCTTATACATTTAAATCTAATTGATAAGATTCCTCCATATAAATTATTTTATCCATTCTTAATTCATCTTGAATAGAAAACTTCAAACCATTTACATACCTTGCATCTATCTGCTCTTTTGTTTCATCATGATCCACTAGTATGTAAATATTATAAAACTCATCTATATACTCTTTTATAATGTGATCCTTATTCTTCAAATTTTGGAATCTTATGTATAGGGTTTGTGCATAATCCACATGAAGAAATATCTCCCTTAGATTCTTCTCTGTCTTTTTCCATGAGTTGATCTTCTCTTTACCTTTTATTTGTCTTTCTTTCTTCAAGTGATCCCACCAAATCATTGCATGACCCCTTAAATTTGTAGATGCAAAATTTAATTTATTTTATTCTATCATAATTCTCCATTCAAAAAACATATCCATGTTATTCATCCAACATATCAACTCCTTTAGTTTTAAACTTTCTTCATAATCTGGAATGTCAACCTTGATTCCTTCGTTCCTTATAAAGATCTAACCATCCTCTTTTCCATTAATGGTTTTTGTTATTATTGATCTTCCTCTTGCATAATTTTTATTCATGATCTATGTCATCTTCTACTTCATCTTCTACTCTCCTTTATCTTTTATTCGTAATAATCCTAGTTCATTATTTTACTTGTCTCTTCAGATCTTGCATAATCTAGTTCATCTAAGTGATTCATCCTCATCCTCTCACCATCTCTTACATATTGAAGGTTGAAACTTGCTCTAATACCAAATAATAAACCTGATTACTATCAAGCAATAAAATGCCAATACATAAATATAATAAAATAATAACCTATATTGTTTTGTATTGAATGATTCAAATAATTATGAATCATGCATAAATAAGCCTCAATTCAGAATTGGAGTTGACATGTAAAATTTTGAAACTCTAAAAATAATAAAACTTGACCTATTATTTTTAGCAGTTGTTAAAAATGTGTGTAACTCTAAAAAAATCCAAAAATAAACTCTATCGGGCAAATATCAACTAAAGTTCAAGTCCAATTACAAAAATATACAATTTCTAAATTTATAAAAATATCAAAAATAATTTTAAACTATAATTTTAGACCATCAAATGGTCACATATAGTTTCCAAGAAATATCAAAAATATTCATAAATAGACAGTCATTTTGCATGAAGATGGTCTCAAACAGAGCTACAGATCAAAATTTATGGCCTTTAGAGGTTGGGTCTCTTTTTTTGCATCACATAGTCAATGTTAGCATGGATAGATAAATATCATGGACTATAGGGTGGAACAAATTGATTATGATAAGGATTGGATTTATTGAGTGGGTATTGTTAAATGGGTAGTGTGTAGATGATCCCCTAAGCCATAGGATCAATAGAAGGCATAGTGCACAACTAGCCCTAATATCTAGGATGTGTCCCACCCAAGTGGGGATTATAGCTTCTACAACATTGTTGGCTTGTAATGGGGTATAATTATTTTGATGAGATGCCCCATGTTTCATGAATGGATTGTATGTTACACTCAAATCTAGGAAGGGGAGGATAATAATACCCTATAATGAATTGTTGTATATGCAATTCCTCAAAGGATGATACATTAAAATTTAATTTAATGTGGGTGACCACATACTTAAGTGTAATAATATATAAGTATTCCCTCTACTTCTTTGATTTGTTTATTGTTGACCAATTTTTGGTCTCACAGGCCAAAATTGGGCACCCTCTCCTTTTTATTTGCAAAGAGTCTTTCACATCCATGATTTGGCTAAGTCATCCCTCAGCTGCCTTATGCAAAATACCCCCTGTCAGACCTATTCCATGAAAAATCCAAGTGTTTTATACTTTTGCTTAGACAAGTGCATTTCAAGTTTGTCAAGTGCAGTTACTTCACCTACAGTAGTGCTTTTCAAGTTTTACAAACAACTTAGCTTATGAAATTTTCATAAGCTAAGTCACTTATAAAACCTGATTTGGTCTTCATAGACCAAATCGGGTTTTCTAAATGACTTTACTTGTGAAAATTTCATAAGTCAAGTTAGTTGATAAACCCAATTTGGTCCTTGTAGTGTTATTCAAACTTTACAAGCATCTTTACTTATAAAGGTTTATAATTAAAGTCACTTGCAAAACTCTATTTGGTTTTGATAGACCAAATCAAATTTTCCAAGTGTCTTTACTTATTTGCCTTATTAGTTGAAGTTGATGTGAAACCCGAAGTAGAATCTCCTAGGAAGTCTAAAATGGTCTATCAAGAAGGAATCAGGTTTTCAAAGTGCTTTTAATTAAAATATTCATGAGTTATTTACATTGAAGAACCCAATTTGGTCTAGCATTCTCACCAAGGCAACTTTGGACTCAAAGTGTCCTTGCAGAGGGCACCTTGGTTGATGGTAGGACCAAATCAAAAGTTTTAAAGGGGCATTTTGAGGCGTAAAGTGCCCTTACAGAAGGCACCTTGAGAAAGATGACCATTTTAGAAAGATCAAAGGGAACTTTTGGATGAAATAAACCCTTATAGAGGGCACCTGGGTAGGACAAGAGACCATTGCAATTTCCCCAAAGGGTAATTTAGGAAGCCAAGTGCCCTTGCAGAGGGTACTAGGAAGAAGTGAAGAATGAAGACAAAAGGCCTAAAGGACACGTGCCATTTAGGGAAAGAATCAATCATAAGAAATAATTCCTTTAGAAAAAATGTCTGAAATAATTCATTCAGACATATTATCTGAAGGAAAGCATGGCAAAAAGCCCAAAACAAAGGAGTAGAGACTAGTGAGAACCTAAAGGCCTCATAAGTCAAAAACAAGCCAAGAAGAAGCTAAGGCAAATGAGAAGGAAAGGAAGAGATAAAGCATAGGCAAAGTAAAGAGCATAAAAAGACAAAGCACATAATAGTTCCATTAGCTGACAAGGTCAGAAGGCAAAATAAATGACCACTTAGACTAAAACAAGTGGCATAGACAACTCAACAAGGAGAATTAATAAATTTGGTGAAATATATCTACTAAAAAACAATAAAATAGATTGGTTTTCAAACTATAGAGGAGAGTAGCCCATGTTTTCATGCTTCACCATTAATGCACAACCAATTGCACCCGTCATTAAAGAGAGCATGGTCTAACCACAACAACTTGGGGACGACTTTGTTAGTTTCTAGGAGTATCCCATGCTTTTACAGGCCCATGATAACATGGGTGGTGGCTTGGACATCTACAACATGGCTCTCCCATACGTAGTTTGAAGAATATGGTAGTGATGTGGTCATTTTTCATGGCCAAGTGTTTAACTCTAGCATGGGTCTTCATTTCTGAGGATTTGTTAACATCTTTTTTCTAACTCTCTATATATTTGTAACTTCTCATTTGTGAAGCTATCTCTCAGCTTGTATGAAAAAGCACTACATGAATTTACCTTGAATCAGAAAGATCATTTTACCTCCGTTTAAACTTGTACTTTTGTATATGTCTATGGTTTTATCTTATGTTAAATCATTTTCTTTCCATGTTCTCATAAGTTTATTCTATCATATCTAGTGCATAGTGATTTTCTTCTCTTGTAGGTCACAAGAAGTGTATGAAGAAGTATAGGGAAGTGAATAGGCTATGCAATAGTGTGTCTTAGAACACATCTTTTTCTAGTTTATTCCTCCTTGTATCTTCATAGGACCCCATACTAAAATATTGATGCAAGGAAGTTTTTCTCACCTGAATGAAGTGTATGCTTGTTGTCCATGGTTTTCAAAGTGTATCCCAAAGCTGAGTAAACCAATTTTTTTGGTTCATCACCTCTTAGCTTAGGTCCCATTTTCAATATTATCTCTCCCTTTTCATCCCCCCCCATTGTTAGTAGTAGGAGATATAGGGCCTCATGGTTCATCAAGGGGAGATAGTCCTTAATCTAAAGATTCATTCCTCACATTTTCCACCCACAGCAAGAGGTATGTCTCCATTGTGTCGTGTGGATGAAGAGAGTTGAGCCTCCCTTCAGAGGGTGTAATCCACCATGTCAACATTTATTATAGAGGTCCAAACTATAAAATCACCCTCATGATTGAAGTGTTGAAGATCAATATTAGAGGAGGCTCGAATATAGGTATATAATACCATGCTAGTCATGGTCATGTAATTTGAATCGTGTTGGTTGTGAGGTGTGTGTGGAATATCTATGGAAAATATATTTACTCCAAGAATATCCCCATACCCTTTAGGGGATTAGGAAAGTGGTCTAAATAATAGAGCTAACTTTACACATGACATGAGGGTATTACTCTATTTGATACATAAATTGAGTCCATTCTTTAAGATAGTGTCAGTCTTAGATTCTCACATGACTTGGGAAGGTAACATATCTTGAAGAGGTAGGTATCTCTAAATAATACATGGTAGGTGGGTGTATAAAACCTAATAAATAATGGAAAGAGAGAGAATAAAAACATAATGGATGAAAATATAAATAAAATGATTCAACAAAATGATAAACCTTCACATCAATTTCACCATAATTTGTATGCAAGGAAAATTACTCATTTTCTTCCCATTTGAATTCCCATGGTTGGATTGAGGGAACCAAAATGGGGTTAATACTAACTTCAAGGATTAAATTTGTGTGTTAGACTACTTGTTTTTGAACATATGTTTTCAAGCATTGTCTTATTCTTGAGTTGTTGTATCAATAAATCCTCAATGAACTTGTAATGGATATTGAGATCTTGAGACCAAAATACTAATATATGTGGATAAAGGTTGGATATTAGAACTAGATGATGGATATATTAGTTAATTATATTATTTTTAGAGGTATAAAAGTTTGTTTTCATAACCTATGGGATCTTCCTAGCTCTAAGGGGTTAATATTTCCCTGTAAGCATAATTAAATGAAGAGGCAAAGCTAACGATGTGAAGAACTAGTCAAGAAAATTTGATTAAAGAACATATGACAATGATAGACATAAAACTTGTTATCAAAATAACTTGATTCCTTGTCACACTAATTGATTTGCAAACCCAAAAAATATATTATTTCAATAAATATTATGATTTGACCATAAATAATTATAATAAATAAATGGAAAATTTATAGTAAATATGTTTTAAAATAAAAAGGGGTAAAAACTTTATTAAACATAAAACATCATATTACAAAAGTGTCCAAACAGCCCACAAGACAAGCAAACCAAAAACAACAGCTTCAAACCTCAACTCCCCCAATATCTCCAGTAAGAATGGGTTCCAGTTTCTGAAATAAATTGCTAGGCAACTGCTCCCATTCATCTACCTTGCGGCCTTCTCCCTCTTCCAATGCCCATTTTGCCAAACAAACAGCCGCCCTATTCCACTCCCGTGGAATGTGGGCATAAGATACTGGCTCCATGAAAGAACTCACCTGTAAAATCTACTGCACTATCATGGCTAACTACCAACTCACATCAAAAAATTTCCTTTTCAAGATTAAATTAATCAGGACTTGAGAATTAGCTTCGTAGATCACCCTCCTCTAACCCAAAGCATAAGCTCTCCTCAAAGCATATAGGATAGCCAGACCTTCCATCTTATTAACCGTCTGCACTCCCTAATATGTCGATAAAATAAAAACCACAAATCCCAAAAAATCCCTAGCAATCCCACCAATCCCAGCCTCCCCTGGGTTGCCCCTAGATGACCCATCCATATTAATTTTCAAAAGCCTAGCAGGTGGAGGCGTCCACTTCCCCAACCATTGAACTTTCCACTACCCCTGTGTACCACATCTGACACAATCTGAGATTAGAGATAACTCTCTTATGCCAAATCATTCTAGCACCTCAATGTCTCCTTTCTTCAATGGTAGCATAACCTTGCTCTTTGCTTCAATAGATTCTTAGATCATTCCCTTAATTTTGCTCCAGACCTTCTGAGTCACCAATGTTTCCCCCTTAAAAATCCTCTTTTTTCTTTCCAACCAAACTTGCTAGAGTAGGAAAATAGGGATAGCGTACCATGCATCATAGAAGAAGGAAGTCAAAGAAGGGGGTGGCCCACTCGAGATGAAAAATCTGCCAAAAAGACAACATGGATGCACTGGCAGCGCCATGCATCCCACCAGAAGTGCCATAGTTGAAGAGTCAAGGGACAACAAAAGAAAATGTGAGAGGAGTCTTCCTCTTCTTTATTGTAGAGCACACACCTTGAAGGACCAGCAAATCCTTGCTTCCAAATATTGTCCCATGTCAAACATCTATTCCACACTAAAGTCCATGTAAAATAGTTACACTTCAGCCACGAGAAACCATTCCAAACTTTCTTCCACCACTGAACTTCCCCTCTATCCTCATACTACTGGGAAATCAACTCCTGATAGCTATAGGACATCGTATACTTCCCCTTGGGGTTTGGAAACTAGGCTAACACATCACTATCCATAAGTGCATTGCAACTATGATGGGACAAAATATTCTACAGGTCCACACACTCTGCCTCCAAACCAAGAATCAACCACTCTTTTAGGGACTTCCATTTGGCGACCGCCACCTGCCCTTGAAAGGAAAGGGATTTAAAGCCACACACCCTTTTCTAGCTAGCTTCACAAAACCTCTAGGCTAGAGTACTTAGCTGAGGATATTGGCTAATTATAGGAGGGAAACCATCCCATGAGTCATGCCAAAACTGGACCTCCACCCCACTCTTGCATATCCAAAAAAGACCTCTCTTAATCAGCATGGCTCCTTTCTTGAGAGTCTCCCAAATCATCGAGCCTTTACCAACCAAATCATACCATGGAATATCCCTCCTGGGAATCCCAAAAAAATACTTGTGGGACAACACTCTAGCCCACAATTGATCTTACTCCATGCACCAATGCCTGTATAGTTTGGTAGCCAAAGCAGTACCAGATAGCACAGACTATCGTAATTCCAACCTGCCAAACCTCTTTAGGCTGCAAACCATCTCCCACTTAATTAGCCTCCACTTGGTCGAAGATAAATTCCCAACCCATAAAAACTGTCTTGTTAAGGAGTCTAAGTCCTTAACAAAGCTCATCGGTGCCACCTAGATCATACACCTATAGATAGGAAGAGCCCGCACCATTGATTGAATCAGTTGAACTCAACCTGTAAAGGATAACCAATGGTGGGTCCAATGATTCACCTTATCTCAGAATTTATCTAGGATCGCCCACCATGACTCCTTAGCTAGCTAGCCAATAGAGATAAGAATCCTGAGATAAAGTAGTGGGCGACTCCTAATTTGGAACCTGAGGATAAGAGCCACTGTTCGTTGTATGGCTAGAGGAGTGTTAAAGAAAAAAATAGATGATTTGCCCTCATTAATTACCTATCCAGAGGCAGCAAGGTAAACATCCAAGCTCTTGCATATGTTAGATGCCTCCCTAATAGTAGCCTTGCCCATCAAAGCCACATCATCCACAAACTAAAGATGGGATTGTGCAGGGATTTCCTCTCCCCACTTCCAACCTGGAATAACACCATCACCCACATTTCTTTTGATTAATTGACCCAAGCTTTCTGCCAACAGAAGAAACAAGTAAGGAGAAAGAGGGTCACCTTGCCTTAATCCATGAGAAGCCCCAAAGAGATCAGAGTGCTCACCATTAATTAGAACTGAAAAGGAGGTTGAGTTCACACAACTCAAAACCCAACGAATCCAACCCTCTGCAAAACCAAAGGCACCCAAGACCTTCTGGAGGAAGGACCACCAAACTCTATCATAGGCCTTTGACATATCCATCTTGATAAACATTGCCTTCTCATTGGACTAGGTCATGGAATTTATAGTCTCAGTAGCCATCACCACCCCATCCAAAATCTATCAGCCCTCTACAAAGCCACCTTGTTCCTCTGAGATAAACACAGGCAGCCACTTTTTTAACTTCTCAACAATCAGCTTAGAAATAATTTTATAAGTTAAATTGTAGAGAGAAATGGACCTAAAAAGACTCAGCCTATTAGCCCCTGCACCCTTAGGAATGAGAGCTAGGAAGGTGGAGTTTAAATCCTGAAGCATTTGCTTGTTCCTTTGGGATTATTGAACAACAGCCAGGAGGTCAAATTTAATAATTTCTCAAAATTCTTGGAAGAACTCAATTAGGAAGCCATCTAGACTAGGCACCTTTCCTTTCTGCATCATAAAGACTATCCTCCTTAACTCCTCCAATGATACATCCCTCATCAGATGCTCATTCATATCCCTAGTCACCAAAGAGGGAATACAAGATAGGATCTGGACCTCTTCAGCTGAGTCCCCCTACGCTTCCTCCTTGAATAATGAAGTAAAATACTGCACTACCTCATTAATGATACCTTGTGTAGAATAAAAAGTCTCCCCACTATCCAACACCAAAGAAGTAATCCCCATGCCATGTTGTCTAGCCCAAACTGAATTGAAGAAGAAGGTTGTGTTCTTATCCCCTTCTCTAAGCCATTTGATTTGGGCCTTTTGTTTCCAAAAGATTTCCTCCCTTAGTTCCCATTCCTCCAAAGCTTTTAAGGCCCTGGCTTCCTCCCTCAGCAAAACCTCAGTCATTCCCTCATCCCGAATGGTTCTGGTAATGACATTTAGCTCCATCTATGCCTCATTTTTCTTTTGGAAAATGTTCCCAAAACTTTGTCAGTTCCACTTTTTGAGCTGGTACTTGACAAATTGGAGAAGCTTAACAAAAGTATACATTGTTATTATTATAGTAGGCCTGCCCCTCTTCCACCAATCCGTCACTCATCCAAACAGGTCCGGGTCCCTGAACCACATAAGCTAAAACTTGAAAGGTGCCTTCAGAGGCTCACGAGTAGAAGAAATGGCCAATTTTATTGGCCAGTGGTCCGAGTCCCTCCAATCAAGAATCTCAAGGTAGGAAGACCACAAACCCCCCACCCAATAATAGGAGGTCATGAATCTATCAATACACTTCGCAATGCATCTGTCCCCCACTCTTCAATTATTCTAGGTAAAGCATCCATTAACCAGCTTGATATCCACTAAATTGAGTGCCTTAATATTATCCTAGAGTAGGAGAGAAGAAGGTTCCAACTATGCATTACCTCCTCTCTTCTTTGTTAAATCAAGAATGACATTAAAGTCTCCTGCCACAATCCAAGGTAAATAGGGAAATAATTGACGAAGAAAGTGGATGTTTTTCCAAACAAGAAGTTTACCTTCGAAATATGTAGGAGCATAAACATTGGAAAAAAGGATTGATTCACCTGACTCAATATATGAAGCCACCAAAGATAAAGAGGATTTAAAGGAAGTCTAGGACACAGGTTGGATCTTGTGTGGATTCTAGAAACAAGCCAAGCACCCCAAAGATCCATGAGCTCTAATGCACTGCCATGAACCATACCTCCATAACTTAGGTGCAATATTCCTCATATCATCCACATAAACTTTCATTTCTTGAAGAAAGAGAATATCAGGTACTTGACATCTAACTGATTCCCTAATAGCCTTTTGTCTGAGACCACTGTTCAGTCCCCTTAAATTCTATGAGATAATGATCATTTTAGAGGAGTTAAGAAGTGTGAGTCTAAGGTCTTAACTACACCAGACTCCACCAAGGTCTTGCCAATCATCTTGAGTCTGTCTGTGTCCTTCTTATGCCCCACTTTAGCACTTTTTTCTGACATCCCCCTCTTTCTCTCCCTCTGGAGAATAACCAAGTGAGGAGAAGATTTTCCTTTCTTATCAACTTTTATCCCCACAACCCTTGTCAAAGGGTAAAAGTCGTCTCCATTCTATTCTAGGTCCCTGTCTACCATCTCCCCCCCAAATTCCTCTGTCTGCCCCTCAACAGCCATGGGTAAGGCCGACTCTTCCTGAAGAACCACCGAAAGATTGGCTAAAATAATCTCTGGTACTGAACCTCCCACAAACTGCTCCACACTCATTAATCCCAGAATTACTTCTTGCTGGCCCAATCTGTCCAAGATTTCAAACCTATTGAAAGAGTCATCATCCTACCTCTCCCTAATGGTCCTCTTCTGGCCCTATTATGGCTTCGAGCTTTCACCTATAAAAAACCTTCAGCATCCCTTCTCTCCCCAACCCTTGATTTCTTCCCTTTATCAGCACTGGGAATGCTGCTAGGTGGTAGTTGGGGATGTTGCTCCATTGGCTTAGCCTTCAGACATCTGCGCACCAGGTGTCCATACTCATGGCAAAGGTGATAGCTAAAGGGAAGGGTTTCATAGTCCAATTGTTGCACCTAGGAGTATGAACCCACACTCATCTCTAGCGCATCAAGCAGTGGTTTGCTCAAATTGATTTCCACACAAATTCAGGCAAAAGTCATGACTTTCTTACCTACAGTCTGAGTTGAAGACCCCACCGGCCTTCCAAGCATCGAAGCTAACATCAGGAGAATGTCCTCATGACATCATTCAATAGGAAGTCTGGGAAGCCTAATCCATACCAAAACCCGAGTTGGTAATTCCTCAGAAGGATTAAACCCAACATGCCAAGGTTTAACAAAAAGTCTGACTTGATTGTAAAAGTATGCCCCTCCCTCAAAAACCCTATTGCGATCAGCCAGGCATACAAATGTGACCATGAAGTAGTTATTTGCCAATAACGTGACCTTCATTTCTCCCTCTAACTCCCACACTCTCCTGGCCCAACCCTCTAGAAATTGAAGGGAAACTTTCAGACCCAAAAACTTGCAATACAAAGATTGCTTGGAATAATATTCCACATCCTTTGAAATCATATAGAAAGGAATTACCAATTTAGGCCATTCCTTGCATTTCTCTAGGTAACCATTAATCTTCATAATCCTAGATCCCCTGGGCAAGCTCCATTCCATTGCTCCTAGATTTTGGGAAGAAAACTCCTAACCTACTATTTTACCCTACTGCTCCTACCTGTTTGTGCCCATAGCTGCACTAAAACTTTTGCCAAGCGCAGTTTTTAATGGCTCCTATTGAGCCATGATCATGCCCTCCTTGGTTTAGCATGACCCTGCGACGCCTCTGCCTGACACCTTAGCCCTTCGCCACTCCCTCACTCCCCTAAACTACCCCTGTGCACACCAACCCACCACTTTAAACAGGCTAGGGCACGGCTACCCTAACTCGGCCACGACTTGCACACGTTGCAGTCCATCATTCTCCCTTTAGATCTTCATAATTTCATATAGTAAATATGTTAACATAGATTAATAATTTAATTTGGAAAACACATACTAATTATTAAGAATTAATATAATTATATAGACATATACGAATATAAACCAAAGTTTTAATGTATGATAATAGGAAAATTTCAAAAGAGAAGTCAATCTATATAGAAGATATGTTTGTTATCCATTATATTAAAATAAGGTGAACACTTATCTTATAGCCAGAGAAAATAAATAATACTAAATTATTTTAAATTTAATTAAATCAAATATTATCCACTCGATATGCATAAGTATGTGAATATGAATCTTATTTAAAAATAAACAAAGATAATAATATCCTTTAAATCTTCATAGATATGCGAATAAGAAAATTTGGCTCATGATTTACAATTTCCCCAAGTTTTAACTATGCGATGAGGCTTCCTTAAGTATCAAAAGTGTTCTAAAGACCTATGAAACAACCATTTATATTATGTTGAATTTTTAAAAATTATAAACTATTATTCTTATGTAGCAGTCCCAAGTCATTATTAGGTCACATATACATAAGAAAATATTTTTTTAATAGGATGCATAACAACCTTTCATCATTCTAGTGATCAAGAATGAAGATGAATTAGAAAGCCTTTTTCCATGGAAGGAAGAGGGAAGTATGTGGCGTGATCAACTTCTGTTAGCTCCCATATATTCATTGTAGCAATGTACATTTAAGTCCAAAATAATTAGTAAACCATGAGTTTAACAGGAAATTTTAATGAAATACAAAAGTAAACTTCAAAAATAAGGTTGAAAAGAATACAATTTTGACCTAAACTTAGTGACAAAATAGTGAAAGAAGAGAGAAATTTCAAAGTGGGCCAATTAATACCCTGGATAAAGCCTAGAACCTTTTCCAAATGGCATAAACATTGGGTTTTCTAAAATCTCCTACAATTAATTAAAAATAAACAACATTTAGTTACATATATCTATCATCAACTTATTTTAAACAAATTCTCAAGGTTTTTCCATAACATATTAGACCCTCATTTTTCAAATGACATGGATGGAACTTACAAGCTTAAAAATAATTATTCTCATCCAAATGTCAACCAGTCAAGAACGCAAACATATTCCACACTTTTGGAATAACAAAATCTACATTGTGGTATGATTAAATTGTTTTAAATTATATGTTTTACTCAATCCTTACAATAAAAGAAAAGAGGTGTCAATTTAGAAACTAGAAAAAAGTTATTATTTGAACTTTTGAATTTAATGTTTTGTTTGGGTTCTCTGAAAAACCCCTGGAGCAAAACTAACCAAATGAAGTGTTTCATTTATCACCTTCCATAGAAAGAAGAAATGGAAATTAATATCATGGCAGAAGGCTTAAATTTGCATTTATAGATATTTTTAATTCATTTTTTTTCAATATATTTATATAATATTATGTTACAAAGTTATTCATACAAAAAATTGAATGGAAAGATCACACTCTAATATCACATTGACCAAAGCCAAAAAAATTAAAACAAGTTCAATTTTAAAATAAGAGAGTATACATAATAGGATTTTGAATCTAATATAGCACACTTTGTAAATATAATTTGTATGCAAAATCATCCATGCCTTGCTTCTCATTCATACTTGAAGGATGGCATTGCTTGGCCTCTCTAATAGTTTTTTCTTCATGGGTTCCTTTTAGGTGACATGGTTCTATATTTTTCACATGTTTTTTACAATCATCTATGACGGAGATGTGACTCGAGGAGTTAAACTTAAGAAAACACTTGTATCCTTGCACAAGTCAATTGAAGGTCTCTATTCAATTTCTATGAATATAAGTGAATAAATTCCCTATGATGGCATAATATCAATGTTAAACTTTGCTTTACAAAGCTTGTGATATCTTTCAAAGGATGAGTGTTGTATGCAATGAGAAATGCAACATATCTACAAATCAATCCTAGCTCGAAGAAGATAGATCCTACTTACCTTTAAATTAGGGATACATTAGATAATCAGGGTCATGACCAATATGGATCTGCTAGACCTAGACAAGGGATATTTTACCATAATAATAACACTAGGGACGGTTCCAAAGCCTCCAATCAAGCAAAAATATGCAATAACCCTAACTAGGTCCTATGTTTTCATATTTACTATATTAATAATAAGTAAAGCAAAAATATAACCTAGTGCTCAGAAAAGCTTATGGCACAAAGTAAATTAATAAACACTAAAAGTAAACATGCATTGAAGACATATACTCATGTCAATATATACAAAATCCTAATGCATGCAATAAAAGTGCAAATGCATACCTATATACTCTTACAAAGGAGGACTAATGTTAAAAATACTTACCTTTGAAGATGAACCCACCAAGCCTCAATCTCTCCCTTGGCCAAGGTGCTTCACAAGAGGTTTTTGAGGTATGTAAGGATGACAAAGATAAATCAGCTCTAGGATACACAACCTATCAATGCATTTAAAGGACTTCTCCACAAGACAAGATTCGTATCTCTAAAGAAAGTATGAAACCCTAAGCTTGCTCCTAAAAGATAATGGTGGATAAGCAAATGTGTAAGAGATATTACTTCTACTCTTCAATTTATATTATTTTCTCCTCTTTTTCTCTTAATAAATGATGGGAATGAATGTGTTTATATAGGTGGATCTAACCCTAATCCTTTTCAAAATTTTAGGTTGACAGGGTTGACCTAGTCAACCTAGTCAACCTAGTATTACAATTGACAAGAAACTTACTAGATAATGAACTAAGTTGGCCATGGTCGACCTAGTTCTTAGTAAGCTATTGTTAATAACAATACAAGGTTCAGGTGGCTGACATAGTCATGTAAACTACCAAACTGGGGTTTAGGTTAGGGAAGGGGATAATGAAGGTGGTAAATGACTGGAGGAGGGTGAAAAGTAGCAATCAACGCTTAGGGGAATGGTTTTTAGGAGATAAATATGTAGATAACAAGAGGAAAAAAGGAAAAAAACCCTGTGAAGCATCAATGGTCTACCCACCCCTTTCTTAGTGTACCCCTTAAGGTGTATACTCAAAGAGATTGAGACACAACAAGTTCCTACAAGATAAATAACATTATTGATTGATAAAAGTTTGAAAATATTATGTGTATACATATGCCCCACTCAAAGCTCATAACATGTCACACAGGTGTAACAAGGGATGGTGCTTCAATAAATGAACATGATGACACATAATACTAATGATAAATAAAGTGTAGTAAGGAAAAAAATATGATAAATGAAAGGATAAAATTGAAAAACACATACCTTGACATACCTTAGTGTTTTAGATAAAGAAAGAGATCTAGGAAATGTGAAGGTGTCCAATCTAAAGAACATTAGGTGAACCTATATATATTAGCACAAAAGATTTTAAAAAAACAATATATGCATATAATAGTTAGAAAGATCCTTTATGATATCAATATTTCAAAACTTTTTATGGTTTAGAAAAAGAGTTAGTAGAAATAAAGATATGATCAAAACAAGGAATCTGATGGTAAATTTTTGAAGGGTAAATAATTTTGAATAGTAAATATAAATAGGGTGAAAAAGAATTCATTCGTTATTATTTGATATTCTAATAAAAATAGAGCTCTGAGAGACTTAGTGAGATCCTAGAGATCTAGGATGGTGAGGAGATGATAGCTAAGATGGGGAGGATGCATAGTGGCTACAGTGAGCATAACATAGGTAAGTAACTGAGAATTTCAAAATTTTAAGCATCTGTATTTGAAATTAAGTGTTTTATGGAAATTTGTTAATTAAGACAAATCTAGATACCAGAATGAGCCTTGAGAAATTTTTAGGGACACTAGTGATCAAACAGAGTACTATTTAGGAAGGGGTTAGAGCAATAAATGCCTAAGGCATTTATTACAATTGGTCAAAAAGTCATCATATGGAAATAACAAGGTTAACCTAGTCAACTTAGTTGGTAGAAAATAAAATTTTGAATAGGCCAACCTAGTAGGTTATGACCGACTTAGTTTGTTGGGGAAATGGGTTGACATAATATAACATGGCTGACTCAGTATGTTTGATAAGTGGCTGAATTAATACTATAGAGGGAAAAAGAAGGTTGACTTAGTTTGTTAAGTCCAAGGAGCTGACTTATTACTATAGGGCTGAATTAGTTGGTTTTTAATTGGATAATGTAGTACTGTAATGAAGGAAGATGGTTGATATAGTACTTTTAAGTCACAAGGTGGTTGACTTAGTACTGAAATGGCCAATTTAGTTAAAAAAGGGTCAAATTTGGTAAAAAAAATTAATTAAGGCAAATTAGGTTATTTTTGTGAAATTTAAAAGAATGTAGTTTGATTATGAGTGACATGGAGGTCTAATAAATATTTTGTTATTTAATATTTTACAGAGGTGCTGAAGATTTTGGTGATTGGTTGATGATTCATGGCTACCTGATCTATTAGAGTGCTTGATAGATGTTGATAAAGTGAGATTGGTCATGTTAGGCTTAGGAGGAATCACGGAGATGAGGTATATTTCATTAAGCATTGATCTTGTGGTCATGTTCTTGGGAGCCTAGAAACATTTGACCAATACTTTTAGATGGGTGGTGGATGAGGATACCATATAGGTTGGTATCACTTTAGAGGATGTCCATGCATTGCTTGGATTACCAATAGGAGGGACACTGGTGATCACAGGGACACCAGATGATCAGGTAGAGAGATGAGCACTATCCTTGTGGCTAATGGGCTTAGAGAGGATTTACCCATGCTTAAGGTTGAATTTGTTTGATGTTTATATTACATAAATTATATATATTCATAAGTCTATGATAGGACTTGTGATAGCACAAGTGTTATGTCACAATTCAGATGGTGAGGTACCACTGTATGCAATAGCCTTATGTCAGTCCATATTGGAGTACAGGTCACTTTATGACTTGGGTTCTACCATCTAGATTCAGATCATGTATGATGTGTATGGGATGTGGTCCAAAGGGAAGAAGACTAGGGACCATTAGTGTTACTGAGTGTTTGGATATATAAGAGGTTCTTGATGTATTGTCTAATTGGGTTGCCCATGTGGTTGATGATCGGTTACCTTGAGTGGCACAACAAAGATAAGATCAGGTGGTATGGGTTATTCCCCACGTGCCAATGCTATAGATGATCACATGAGGAGAGATAGTATGGTAGCCTTATACACATATTGTGACTATTTGGTCAATTTGGGTGACTGTGGTGCTAGGTTTGGCATGACAATAGATCATGGGTCATTATACATGGTGGGTAGATCCATATCCAGTGGCACACTTACTAGGATAGTTTAGACTCCCACACCTAAAATATCCTATAGTGGTGCCTACATTTTGGGCACAACATGCAAGAGAGATAATGGGGAGAGGAAGAGGAGCACTAGTCGAGATATTAGAGATTAGACCATAGCATGTGAGACCATGGATTGGTCAATCATGATTACTGGTAGATGGAGAGGGTATGGATGTGGATGTAGGGGTAAAATAGGTACCATAGGTAGTAATTCAGTAAGAAGAAGAACAACCAACTCAATCATACTACCAATGGAGATGCCATTAGTGTGGTTGAGTATAGAAGGTGGTCACCCAAGGTGACTCGTCAGTCAGCCCAAGGTAGAGTTCATCTATAGAGGCACCATTAAGGAATGTCCTGAGGCATGCATGGGTGGTGACTTTAAGTTTTGCATTAATTTGGAGGCAAATGAGGTACTCAAGGGATGAGCTGATGGATAGACATGATTGAAGGATGAGTATATGGGGAGATAATGATTGGTGACACCATGGTAGGTAATAAATGCTTGTAATTTTGTTAGTTTTTGTGATAAAATACTAGTTGTATATGATTGTATATAGATAGATTTTGAGATGTATATGTGATCTGATATCTATTTGGTGTGAATTTTATAGATCCTACATATGAGGAGGCCATATGAGGATCCATGGTTATGGGAGTGTACCATGATATTCTAGATGGGGTGATGACACCATATGACCCCACCACACTAGATGATTTTGTGGTACCATCTACCCTAGCTCAAGAAAGCTAGTTTAGATTGGTATGGGAGGTCATAAGGTAGCTATAGGCATGCATAGATGGGTTGTAGCCACTGTTAGGGGTGGGATTAGGAGAGGCACATACATGGCAGGCCCTGGATTAGAAGAGAGTCATGCATATAGCTACCATTACCTAGTTGGGATAGGTATAGGCCCAAGTGGCTAATTTATAGGGGTAGGTATCAAGTCTGAGATCTCAGACATCCTCATTATAACATACTATTTATAGGGGATAGTCTATGGCATATATGGGTAGCATAGCTAGGCCATGAGATAAACATGATGGGGCCCTTCCATAGAGCTGGAGTGATGTATTTTTGTACTATTTATATTTAAAACACATGTGATATATAGAGATATTCCATTTTGATAGTTAGATGTTGATCTTTTGTGTGATATTTTGGTTATGGTTATGCATGAATATATTTTTTCTAGCACATGTACTTTACTTTTTGTTGTATATGTTATAGGAAATATATGTGGGGTGTTTTCTTTTCTATCATTATGTAGGACACATGCATGGTTAAAAAGAAACAAGCGAAAAGATTTTGGAAAAGTATATTTAATCAAATACACTACACACTATTTCAGGATGGGAAATGTGTAATAACAAAAAATGACTAAGTATAAAAAACCAAATGGTGGTAAACATGAGGGGAAAAAACTGTTTTTAAACCATGAAAAGATTGGCATCAAATTAAAACAAGTAAAATCACACTAAATCACATTGGGAAGTATATAAATAATGTAATAAAATGGAAAGTACATGAAAGACAAATGGTAGAAAAAATTTAAGTCAATCAATCATACTAAATCATGTTGGGAAGTATAAAAGATAAATAAAATTGGCAAAATGGTCTTAAATTAATCACACTAGTTCAAGTTGGGAAGTATGAAAAACTAAAGAAAAGTAGTTGGATTCTTACATGCAATCAAGAAATAAGAAGATAAAAGTGAAAGATTAATAAAGTAAGCATAAAACATACTAAAATCAAGCTACGAAGCATGTCAATGACATGTAACTCATAATAAATCACATCTTATCTCATATTTGACACATGTAATTTTATTATGACTTAGGAATTGGAAAATTTTATGAGGAAGGCCAGGTCCTATCCATGGTATTACACTGCAACTCACAAAGGGAAAACCAATGTGGTGGAAACAATGTTAAAATATTGTAAAAGGGGATATTTGGAATGGTAATATAAAAATTTGATAATTTTTTAGGAAGGCATGGTCCTTTCCAAGGTCTTATACTGCAACTCACAAATGGAATCCCTAGGGAGAGTGACTAGTGAACAAAATAATATTTCTCAAGGGGAAATATTAGGATTATAGGTAGTGAAAAAGGGAATGTAATAAGCATAACATAGGAATATTATGAGGAGACCTTACGAAACATGAGGCATGTTAAGGACATGAAAAGACACTAAGTGACTAGTGACCATTAATATACAGAGGATAATAGTTAACTATAGGCACAAAACTATGTAGGCAAATAAGTGTGTTACTAAGATCAACTGATGTTGGTAGTTTTTAAAAAGAAAATTAAAATGGACCTACCTTCCCATAAAATTTTCCCCATTCCTCAGGACCCCTTACAAAGCCATTGGTCTACTACAAATATTGGGTACTTGCATGAGAAAGTAGGTAGAACTAAGAGATTTTTTATTCTCCTTTTTTAATCTAGTAACCTAACACACCCTAATGGACCTTGACTCTATCATAAGGACAAATATGGAGTTTGAGCTTTAGTTGGAAAAAGTAAATGTGCTTATGATCACATATTTTAGTGTGATATAACTTTTGAAAGTTTTAAATGTTTCCTTTTAGATCATTGCCTTTTTTTAAATGATTTGGCTTTTGAATATTTTATGGATTTTAAGATTCCTCCTCCGTATGGATTTGGAATGACCAATCATGTGAGATAGAGTGATACATATGAATGAGATTTAGGATTTGGCTAAAGGAAGATAAGTATCCTAAAGATATGACTGATTAGAATACATAGGGTTAACTATGAAATAGACTGTTATCTCAAGTCTCAACCATGTTTATGCTTAGTTTGTAAGAGGGAATAAAGAGGAATAAAGGGAGATCCAAATTGGAATAGTAAAAGGAGATTAGAATGATATGAATTATTTTCTAATTTATCACTTGGTAAAGAAGGAATGAATAAATGTATCAAGGTTTATATAACCAAGTCATAATAATAATTATTCGTGTATATAGAGATAAGATAGAAAACAATCATAAAAAGAACAAGGTAACTATAAGAGATGAACTCAAGAAGAATAAGTATGAAATTACGAAAAATAATTCAACAGAGCACATAAGAATGAGAATGGCATTACAATCAATATGTAATATGAAACAAAAGTCATCATATAAGATAGATGAGAATCTAACACAATGTCAAATGATAAAAATAGATAAATGTAAATTTGGAGCACACATCTAGTCCAAATGAAGAAAAATGAAAGAACACCATGCTTGTGTTTATAAATACTGATATATTTTTCCACACACATTATCCATAACATCTAATAATTTTTTATGAAGTTTAATGTGAATTGTAACCAAAGTCTCATCGATCTTTAGGGAAAGTTGAGAAAATACTTCACATCAAATTTCCTTAATAAAAAATGTAGGAATGTCTGAAGGATCATGATAATGAGGTATATCATGAAAATGATGCTCAAGAGAAGGTGTGGAAGTGGAATCTATGAGAGATGAAGGAGTCACCAGTGGAGGATGTGCCACTGGGGAAGGAGTCACCGATGAAGAGGGATCCATGGGTAATGGAAGGTCCATGGGTGAGGGAATAATAGGTGGAGAAAAAATAATTGGAGAAGGGACCATAGGTGGTGTAGCCATGGTTGAAGAAGGGGGAAACTTATTATGAGAGAAACATATGGGAGGAAGGGTAGTAGGCACAAGAATAGTCAGGAGGTGATCCTTGATATGCTACTAAAGGATGTGACAATGATATGTGTGACGAGTACCACATTGATGCAAATGATAATATACCTCTCCATATTTGGGAAAATATTTAGGTAATACTTTCAGGGGAGGTATAGCCTTATCTATGGGATGAGGAGTGGTGGAACACAAAGTATTGATATATTACCATAACTTTCAAAGATGAATGATTATCTATGTTTTAGAAGCAACAAATATGCTTGTGAGTAGACTTGGTAGGTGTACTCATAGGAGGAGTGGAAATGAAAGCCGAGGAAGATTGGTATAATGAATATTCTTTATTCCAATGACCAAAAACTTTATGAATGTCACAATATGGCTGATTGGCTTATGTGGTGGACAAAGGATCCAACTATGGTAAAGGGATCAAACCATCTCCAAGGGAAGGTGGGGTTAGTTTAGAGACTAGGCAAGGCTCAACTGAAGGATCAATATGGTCAAAAATAGAAATAAACTCAGCTATAGAGGGAGTAGGAATAGGATCCAAACTGGGCTTTGTTATAGGAGGATCAAGATGCACAGAAGGTTGAAGGATAGTCACAAGCATCTTAGGGATAAGTTGGTTAGAGGGGTCTTAATATCTAGAAAAATGATAGGTACCAATCACAACACAATCCATATATATACTCATATGAGGTTATTCAAAATTTGGAGGTGTGAGCACCATCTCTACCCTATGATCAGGAGAAAAAATACTAAAATTAGGAATGATATAGGATAGAATACTAGAAGATATATTGAAATATTTAATCAAAGAAGAATGATAACAAATAATTTCATCATCTCAAGCCTAAAAAAAGACCACCTAAGAATGGATCATCTAAGGTATAACCATCATCATAATTAGGTGTATGAAGATAAATGGAATAGGTAGGGATGACCTTATCATTCAATGTGGTGTGATGAAATGGAATGTCGAGTCTTAGTTAAGATAATGGGTATATCATCACTAGGCATTCTATGGGAATGAGGTTACAAAGAAGGTAGAAACTAAGAGATGAGATGAGGTGAGAGATATGAGGTTTTAATCTTGAGATTTATCTCATCAGGCTCATCGTCATTAGAATATAGGAGGTTAAGGGGTATATTTATGATGAGTTTGGGGTGACCATTGTAACCTCAGGTAGAATTGATAGGAAATTTAAACTATTGAGATTTATGAAATGGAACACTTGGGAAAGGTTCAAGGTTAGGAATATTGAATACACCATGGTCTTGGAATTGTTAAAAATTCCAAGGATTAGTGTCACCTTGAATCCTAGAGATGGCTCCATTGTGTAGAAATTTGACACATTGGAAAGTGGAAGAGGCAACTAATATCATACAATGATTTCATGGCCTACCAAGTAAAATTTTATAGGAGAGATTAAATTTGAAAATCATCACCTTTACATGGATGGTAATAGGTAGGACAGTAATGGGGAGCCACACACAACCTAAAGGAGGCATTTGCCTTCAATCATAGCCTTGACATGTGTTGTGTGTGGATTTAAGATTACATTCAGAATATCCATGGGTTTTGATAAATTTGAGAGAGGTAACGCAAGTACCAAAAGCCTCATTAGTTAGGGAATTCTTTAATTGGACATCACTAATTTGGACACTAATAAATAGAGGAGGATCATCCACATGAAGAAAAATTTCATCAAGGATCATAACAATAATGGGGAATTTAAGGGAAAGAGAAGTGTCCATTATTTTATCAACATGTATGGACATCTCTTCACACTATTTTAAAATGCTATCTTCTGATTTGGATAAGGTGGCTTCGCATCCTGCTAGGGAAGGATAAGGGATTTTCATTTCAAACAAGAGTTGCATAAGATAGTTATGATGATGCAGAAAGGTCCACATAAGTTCAAGAAATGGGATTTGAGATGGGACATTAGTGAGTTCTAAGATATGATCCCATTCATCATAACCTATAAGAGGACTATGGGAAAGAGATGCATAGTGTTGAATTAGGTCCTTAGAAGGAGAAGCCTAAGTGCAAGTGAATTTATGTTGATATGAAGTAAAAGGTTTAGTTAAAGGAAAAATTTGTTGATTATCCTGAGAAGATGAGCTACTTGATGTAAGTTTGGTTTGAGATAGATTATAAGAAGTGTTGCTATAAATTTTAATATCATTAATGATAGGTAAAGATGTTGTAGGAATGGTAGAAATGGTATGAGAAGTGTTATCCAAGGGAGGTGTTCGAATTGGTTCATCAAAAGATATAAGGTATTCTTGCCCTAAATTTTTAAAATGATTTAGAGAAGAGTCTTGGATAATATGAAATGTGAAAGATAATTAAGGATTGTGGATGGGATGAGGATCAGTGAAGGAAACCACCCTTATCATATTAGTCATATTGACCACATTCTCTTCAGGAGTTGGGTGAAGAAGACTATCAACATGATTAGTATAAGGGGTAGGCTTGTCTTAGTTATCTTGGTGATTTGGAAGAGGGTCTTTATAGTTGGCCAAATGAGCATTATCTTGGTTGAAAGCTTGAGTTTCATGGGGTTTGAATTTAATTCCATAGGCTTTTTGATGTTTATGAATGATAGAATCATGGTCAAAAATGGGACCAAGAAGGAAATCCATAGCCAAATTATGAAGTTGCCTACAAGTGTCATGAGAATGACCCCAACTAGCATGAAGCCAACAAAATTTATTGGGATCATATAAAGATTTCATGGGATGAGTGGGATCAAGTTCTCATGGAAGAAGCCTTGGTAGATGTTTTTGTAATTATGCTAAGGATAAAGGTTTGTGAACATTGATGTTATTAATTCAAGATAAATGAGGATTAGTGACATGGTTTAGAGGGGAAGCTTGTTCCGAAGGATGGTTGAGAATAGCAACTTAGATAGTATGAATGGTATCAAAAGAATCAGTGACACCATCATTTATATCATGATGATGCTTATTCTTTATTAACATGCGAGTACCCATATAAGGTTGAGATTCCTCAAATTGATGCATGAGTAAATCTTGATTCTTGTCTTGGTCAATGGCCTTTTCCAAAGTATGTGGAAAGAGTTCAAACTTGATATTGAAACTTGGAAAAAAGCACATTGGTAAATAAATGAAAGAGGTTATCATCTACCATATTATTTTCACATTTTTTGGATAAGGTCTTCCATTGCTTGATGAAAGATTGTGAGGTTTTGGTCTCAACTTTCTTAAATTTTATAAAAAGAGCCAAGGTATTATTCTCAAGGAGATTGCTATTTTGGAACTCTTGGACTAGAGAACTAACTAAATATTTCAAACTAGTAATGGAATGATATTTGATTTGGTTATACTAGTCTAAAGAATCACCTATGAGAGTCTATTCTAATAACTTGGTAGTGGCAAAAGTATTTAACTTGACAATGTTTATATAGATTTCTTAATGTTTTTAAGTGAAGAGTAGGATTGATTGAAACATTGTAAGAAATGGTAAGGATGATGCCTCCTATTTTGATATTAATAATTTGAGATGTAAGAGGTTCATTTTGAAGATGCTTGATCATTTTGTTAATAAGAGGAGGTTGAGGGATAAGATTACCATGGGAATCTTGAAGAGAGTGTGGAGGATCATTTTGGTTATGCATTCCCCATGGAACCTGTTGAGGGTGGTTTTGAAGATGGATAATATGATTTTACAATCACATAATTTGATTTGCATTGTTAGCTTGGAAATCATTCATTTGATTGATAGTTTGTAATAGGAGTTTGCGGGTTTGAGTTGTATTATTGGCATCATTTAAAGCATTGGAATTGGTAGTAGTGGCTTGTGTACCCATATAGGTGTTGGTAGTAGCTTGAGAGGAATTATTGGTAAGTGAGGCACTAGTGGCATAATTTACATGTGTGGAAAAATATGTACTAGTAGAGGGATGAGAGGAAGTAACACTAGAAGCATGATTACCATGGGTAGAAAACAATACATTGGTGGAAAAATTGAGAAGGGTGGGTCTAAAAAGAGGCCCACTAGATCTATAAAGTACCATGTTAGTAGAGATACTAGGCATGAAGGTGGAGGAAATCAAAGAGGAAGATTTCATGGTATGAGAAGGGGTCAAAATAGAGGGAAGAGGTTGAGAAGAAAAGAATCTAGTATCCCAAATCCATGTGAGAATGTGGAAGAAGGTGAATGGGCCTCCTTGACTTGACCACTTATCATAAGATGGTATATAGTAGAGGGATATTTTCCTTAGTGTTGAGGAAACTCATTGATGAAGAAGAGAATTTTTGGTGTATATTCTAATTCAATTTGATCTTCAAGTGAGAAGAGAGGATTCCAAAGTGAAGAGGAATTAAGAGGGGTCCCATAGTTGGTAGTACGAGTGGATACATACACATTACTTTAATACAAGTTAGGAGCCACAAGATGCTTATGGGAGAACCTATTAGGGATTTTAAGACTCATCATATCTATTAAGTTCCACTCAATTTTTTCTTAAAATAGGAAGTTCATGATGAAGGAGAGCGACTAGAGAAGATATAATTGATGCAAAATCAAAAGGGGTTAAATAGATAGATAAGAGTATAGAGTTGACCAAGTTGACCTAATAATATAAACAAGGTATGAAACTGAGATAAAAAGATATAGAGTCGACCATGTCAACTTAGTACTGCTAGATAGAAGGCATAAGAGTACAGAGTCAACCAGATCAAATTAGTACTTCAAAAAGGGAGACAGATAATCTAGTAGGAATACAAAGTTGACCAAGTCAACTTAGTACTATAACTTGATTGGTAGAAAGGATTACTGGGTCAACTAGGTTGACTTAGTACTGTAGTTAGGGAAAAAGATAGTCTAATAGGAATATAGAGTCGACCAAGTTAACTTAGTACTGTAATATGATTGGTAGAAAGGAGTACTAGGTTGACTAGGTTGACTTAAAACTGTAGTTAACAAAAAGGATAGTCTGATAGAAATATAGAGTCGAACAGAATGATAGTGTGATGAAATAGGGAAAATTTTACAAATATAATTTGAAGTAAAAAATAGAAGCAAACACACAAATAATAGGATAAATGAGAATGATCCAATTGCACACAACATCAAACCTTGCACCAATGCTAGCTAATGCAATATTTTGCAATACAACATATAATGATCAAAGAGCAAGCAGTCAACTAGAAAGTAAATGCTAACTAAGTAGTCATCTTGAGTGTTGTTAGATTATTATAAAGTGTTATTTTAAGTGTGATAAGGAATTTAGTTGAAATTAAAGAACTATAAATTAATTTATGGATGATTTCAAGATGTTTAGGCTAAAAGGGATCTATGTTGGCAATGGTACTAGCTTGGTATTGGGACCTACCCTCTCATTTCACAATCTCGTAGTAATAAGGGTGTCAGTTGCTTTACCAATATATACCATTAACCAATTGTTTATACTTGGCCAAAAAACCAAGTCATATTTCCCCTTGGTGATGAAATCTAAGTATGTAGGCCTTGGGAAGATAAATTTTAAATGCATTTTGAATTTTGAGTGATTTGGTAGTGTGTGCAAAAAGAGAAAAATAGTGTAACTAAATGGTATTTTGAAAAACCACCTAATTAGACTATGTGATCTACTCTAAACATGCAAATGAAAAAAAAAAGTGTGAATTAATTACTAGTATATACTTTTTAATTCTCAAATTAAGAATGGTATAGAGATAGTTTAGATGACACTATATACAAACATTACATAACAGAGTCAACAAGGTCGCTACTATATTGTAGAAGTAAGAGTCCTTAAGAACTAATTTGATCAGGTTGACTTAGTATTATAGACAAAAGGTAGACTATAGAACTAAGTTGACCATATTGACTTAGTTTTTTGTAGGGTTTTAGTTTTGAAGACTACCAACTTTCACAAAATAGAACTAAAATAAAGTACTAAATTAAAAGAGAGAGATAGAAACGAACCTTGGTATGTTGAAAGATGCTAAGATTTACAGTTTTTTTTGTTAAAGTACCTTGAATGTTGTTTACAAGTTCTGTCAACTAAGTCGATTGGGTTAACCTAGTTCTATAAAAACCTTTTTTTGTTGAAGCCTATTAAGATGACTAAGTCAACATAGTTGACTTAGTTTGTTATTTGGATGTTGATTCTAGTACTAAATTGACTTGTATGACTTAGTTTTTTATTCTGAATGTTGTTTGGAATACCAATTTGACCTATTCAACTAAATTTGTTATCTATAACTAAATAAGAATATTATGTTGACCTATTCGATTTATTAATCTATATCTAATGAATACTTGCATAAAAATAATAGAGTTGTTTTGATACGACTATGTGTTAAACTTGTGCATAGAAGTTAGAACTATACGGGCTTGGTTGATCTAATATCATAAATAAATAAAAATGATAAAAATCAAAAAAATGTGAAAGAAAACCTACAAGGGTTAGATTCACATCGGGTTTACTAGAATGTATGAAATGGAAATGTAGCCTATCTACAAATCAATCCTAGCTCAAAGAAGATAGATCCTACTTACACTTCTGATTGGGGATACATTAGATAATTGGGGTCATGACCAATATGGATCTGCTAGACCTAGCTAAGGGATCTCTTACCATAATAATATCACTAAGAAGGGTTCTAAATCCTCTAGTCAAGTAAAACTATGCAATAACCCTAACTAGGTCCTATGCTTTCATATTCACTATACTAATAACAAGTAAAGTAAAAATATAATCTAGTGTTCACCAAAGCCTATGCCACAAAGTAGAGGTAATAAACACTAAAAGTAAACATGCATATCATACATATACTCATATTAATGTATAAAAAAGCTTAGTGAATAGAAGAGAAGTACAAATGCATATCTATCTACTCTTATAAAGGAGGAACAAAGTTAGGAATATTTACCTTTGAAGATGAACCTACCAAGCCTTAATCTCTCCCTTGGACAAGGTGATTCACAAGATATTATTGTGGTATATAATAATTACAAGGATAAATCAGTTCTAGGATACCCAACCTATCAATGCATCCAAAAGACTTCCCCATAAGACAAGATCTGTATTTCTAAATAAAGTATGAAACCCTAAACTTAATCCTCAAAGAGAATGGTGGATAAGCAAATCTGTAAGAGATCTTAATTATGCTCTTCATCTTATATTATTCTCTTCTCTTCTTCTCTTAATAAATTATGGGAATGAATGTCTTTATATAGGTGGATCTAACCTTAAACCTTTCTAAAAATTTAGGCTAATAGGGTAACCCAATTGACCTAGTATTTTAATTGATAAGAAACTTACTAGATAATGAACTAAGTCGGCCATAGCTGACTTAGTTCTTAGTAAGTTATTAATAACAATACAGGGATGAGGTGGATGACATAGTCATGTAAACTACCAAAAAGGGGTTTAGGTTAGGGAAAGGGGTAATGAAGGCGGTAAATGACTAGAGGATAGTGTAAAGTAGGAGGCAAAGCTTAGGGGAATGGTTTTTAGGAGACAAGTTTGTAGATAACAAGTGGAAAAAAGGACAACAATCCTATGAAGCATTAATGGTCTGCCCACCCCTTTCCTAGTGCTCCCCTTATGGCGTGCACTTAGAGATATTGATACTTGACAGGTTCCTACAATATAAAGAGCATTAGTGATATATAAAATTTTGAAAATACTATGTGTATACAAGTGCCACACATTAAAATATTTTACATCCATAGCACTATGCTTTGGATATCAATGGTTTAGATATAATTCTTAGATATACTTGGTTAGAAATTATGGGTACTATCAATATTAATGTGCAACATAAGTTCATGAAGCTCTGGTATAGAATAAATAAGTAACTTTACATGATATCACACATAGCAAGGACCAAAGAAAAGTCAACATAGATCATGAGGATGAGCACAGAGATTGTGAAGAAGAGTATAAGACAGATTGAAAATAAAATTAAGATGATTCTATATGAAAGGAACATGTTTGAAAGAATAATTCATCTATTCAAGAGATAAAAATAGTAGAAGAAAAAGTTGAAAATATACACTGTGGAATAAAATGTCAAAGTAGCATAAAAAGAGAGTAAAGGTTCTGGCATTTAGAAACTTGCACCATCATGAGAGGAAATAGTCATGAAGACATGTAATAGAGCATCAAAGAATAAATCACTATGGTTATATAGGGAATAATAGAAATAATCACTATGGATATATATGGAATTAAAAGAACAACCACTATCAAAATAAATGGAATTGGTGGAGAAATAACCATGGCTATCCATTGAATCCAAGGAAGACCAACTATGGTCATGATTAGAATCAAATAATTGTATTATAATTTGGAACCAAAATTGAAGGGCTATAAGCTATTATAATCACATACATGTGCTAAGATGATCAAGCATGCCAATAGGTTTACAATAATTTGAGGAACAAACATTGCTTGATTTATTCTCATGTTTAGGGGATGGAATGTGATAAGAAGGGATGGCATGTTATGTACCTAGGGATTTGATATTTTGATATATATGGCTCAATGTAAATTCCAACATGTGGCATACATTCCCCTTAGTTAATTACTTTATATGAAAGGGCTAACTTGTTGAACTAGTTATGTGGGGAAAAGGGTTGGCCTACATCAATATCAAGGGTTTATGTACAACTTATAGGTAATGTATGTCCATATAAAAGAGATGAATACCACTATGAAGTGTGTCAAGTAAGGCAAGAGTCTTTTATTTGGTAGAAATATATTTGAGGTTGTCCCCTCGAAATGGTGTTCCCATATTGCTAAGATCTTGTGGAATTGTTCCTTATTTAAGGAGTATTGTACAATATTTCTCTACCTTAAGAGTATCATTATATCCCCAAGTATAATTTACATCACAACATCTTAACTCACAAATAAATTGGCAAAAATAAAACACAAAGACCTCTAACAACAATATTTTTGAGAGTTATAATGTTATAAGATATATAACACTTCCACAAAAGTTGACAGATTTTACTCATAAACTTTGGTCTCAAAAATAATGTTATAAAAATATGTATTAAAATAATATGAGTATATGGTGTACTTAAACACTGGGTGAATTTCATTGACATATAGTCATCCCATGTCAAATTTTGATTATCTTTGCCATTTGCCTCTAAGATAGCATCATGTTCATCCTGGGCCACATTTTTATCCATAATATTATTCATATTGACTTAGATGGGTTGGGTTGACTGGTAAAAAAAAGAGTTTACTATGCACTCACCCTAAGATCCTCCAATGATCTCAAAATCTTAGTAAGAATCTTTACAACAAATACCATGTTTGTCTATGATGTCTCAAAACCCATAAAGAGTAAAAATAGTATCAGATCTACAACAATATCATCAAAAAAGGTTCCTTATTTGAGATGCATGGTCAAAACATCATTATGGTCCACTTTTGTATGTAACCTTCTCTCCTCCATACACTTGTAAATAATCTTTATCAAATTTTTCCTTACCTACAATACAAACTAGAATGATTTTAGGGTCTAAAAATATTCAACAAAAATAAAACTAAAATTACATCAACTAAAATAGATCAAGCACCTTAATTCCTCTCAAAAAACATAAATAATATTAAACTACATTTAGAAAAAAAATCAAAAATACTATTAAAGTACAATTTTAGACCCTTATATGGTCACATATGGCCTCCAAAAAATATTGAAAACATCCCATATGTAGAAGGTAAATTTATAGTTGCATTAAAAATTTTGAGGTGATCATTTTGGCATGAATATGGGCTCAAACAGAGCTATGGATTAAAAGTTATGACATCCATAAGTTTGGCCTCTTTTTCTACATCATTCTCCTCTAGTTGAAAAAAACTCAGCTCCTGCAAGTTGTTCTAATTATACCACTATAATTTATTCTTATAAATATTCTTTAGATTCTGTTATATAATCTAAGATATTTTTTCCTACTCTAATACTTCTCGTTGTACCAAATACATGTCATAACTTCCTTATCTTGTGTTTACTATCTTCTGATCCAAAACTTGCACTATATTTTCTTTCTTCTTCTTTGGCACATAATAATTCCAATCTACTTATTTATCTTCTTCACCTTCACCATCTTCTCCATGTAAATCATATAAATTTGAAACATTAAACACTGGGGAGATATCAAAATTATGTGGTAAACTAACCTTATAGGCATTATTATTGATTCACAATTCTGCATAGTTTAGTTTTCTTGTACTTTAACTTTTTAAATGTGCCTTTTGTAAATATCTCCTTCCTCAAGTAAACCATCACTAAATCTCCTTTTTCAAATATTTTTCCCTTCTTCTAAAATTTGTTGTTTCTTTATACTTTTCATTATTTTCTTACAACTTTTTTCTTACTTCTTGTAATTAATGTATATGTTTTCCAAATAATTTTGCATCATCACTAACTCATTCTAAAATTGGTAACTGTACCAAATCTAAAACACTCATAGGATTTCTCCCATAAATAATTTGAAATGTTGATTTTCATGTTGATCTATTCATTGAAATATTATATACAAACTTAGCTTAAATTTTATCCATGTCCCATTACTTGGGCTTCTCTCCAACTGTCCATCTCAATAAATTTCTCAAGCTCATATTTACAACTTATTTCTATCCATCTATTTGGGGGTGGTAGTCGCTACTGAATTGTAGCTTAGTCCTCATCTTTCTTCATAGAATCCTCTAAAATGACTTATAAATTTCATATCCCTATCTGATGTAATGGTTTTTAGAACACCATGCAATCTCACAATATCCTTATAAATAGTTTTCAACTCTAGTGACATCATTAGTTTTCTTATATAAAATAAAATTAGCCATCTTAGAAAACTTGTCTAAAACAATAAAAATTGAATCATTACCTCTATATTTGTTTAGGAATCTTAATACAAAATCTATACTCAAATATGTCCATGGTCCTCTTGGAATTGGTAATGGCATGTATAACCCTATATTTTTTGCATATCATTTTGCCACCTAACATATCCTGCACCTTAAAACATATATTGTCACATCTCTTTTCATATTTGGCCAAAAATAATTCTCCTCCATGACAATTATTATCTTTGTATTACCAAAATGTCCATTCAAACCACCATTGTGTAATTCTCTTATAATATTGTCTTTTAGAAACCAAATTAGAATACATAATTGTTTCCCTTTGAAGAGATAACCTTCCTACATAAGATACTCTTCATAAACATTACTTGTATTACCTATCAATGGATTCTTGTGTTGTTCAACTACCTTGACAAAATTTAGATCGATATGATATATTTCTTTAATAAATTCAAATCTAACAACTTCACATACCATAGTAGTTAACAACCCTAGTCACCTACTCAAAGCATAAACTGCATGATTCTATTTTCTTAATTTGTGCTTCAACACAAAATTATAAACCTATAAGAAAGACACCCACTTTGCATTCCTACTATTTAACTTCTTTTGAGAGTTCACATACTTCAAATCCTCATGATCAGTGAATAGGATAAACTCCTTAGGCACCAGGTAATGCCTTTAATATCTTAATGATTGTACAATGGCATACAATTCAACACCATAAGTACAAAAAAAAAAAATCTTACCTCATTCAAATATCACTAAAATATGCTATTGTCTTCCGTTCTTGACTCAACATAGCACCAATTCTCATAAACGAAGCATCACAATCAACCTCAAACACTTTGCTAAAATCTAGTAATGTTAAAATAGGCTTTTCTATAATTTTATTCTTCAACAACTCAAAGTTTTATGTTGTTTCCCTTATTCATACCAATTCTTTTCATCTCATATAATTTTTTATTGGTGCAATAAGACTACTAAAATTCTTAATAAACTTTATGTAAAATGTTTCTAAACCATGGGAACTTCTTACCTCTGTAATCCTCTTTAGGATAGGCTAGTCAACAATTGTCTTTACATTTTCTTCATTCATTCTTATACCATCTGCTAAAAATATAAATCTTAAAAATACCAAATTATTTTGTATAAACCTACACTTCTTCAAACTTGCATAGAGCTTCTCTTTTAATAACAATTATAATACCATTCTCAAATGTTGTAAGTATTATATTTTAGTCTTACTAAATTTTAAAATATCATCAAAATAAACCACCACAAACTTACCACTATATTCTCATAGCACTATGTTCATCACCCTCATAAATGTGCTCAGTTCATAAGATAAATTGAATGACATCACCATCCACTCATATAAATCATATCTAGTGTTGAATGATGTTTTCCATTCACCTTCTTCATGAATCCAAATTTGATGGTATCTACTCCTTAGATCAATCTTGGTAAAATATTTTGCATTTTGAAAGAACATCCATCATATCATCTAAACAATGTATAAAAAATATGTACTTGATAGTAATTTTTTGATTGATCTAATATCCACACACATCTTCCACCCTCCATCTTTATTTAGAGTTATCAATGTTGGTGTTGCACAAGGACTCATGCTCTCCCTTACTACACCCTTGCTCATCAATTCAGTAATCTACTTGTTCAATTTTGCATGTTCTGTTGGACTCATCCTATAAGTTTCTTGATTGGGTAGAGATTATCTTGGAATCAAATCAATATAATGTTTAATATCTTTCTTTGGTGGTAAACCATATAGTAACTCATTAGGTATAACATCTGCATATTCTTTCAACACTACTACTTTTACTGGTATTTGCATCACTTTTATGTCTTATTTTTTTGCTACTAATACATAGAAGCAACGTGTCATATTCATGTCTTTGATAAATTCTTTTGTAGTCAACATGCTTTCAGCCTACCCTTCTTCTTTAAGAGGTAATAAAACTACTTTCATACCAACTTTTCAAAAACTATACATGTTATTTGCACTAATATCCATTACAAATGTATTGTACTTTGTCTTATATATCAAGTATGAAGATTTTACATGGTAGTATCCCTAAAATCCAATATTTTTCTTGAGTCCACTACTCATTGTTGGTACATTATTCATTTTATATTTCATTATGAATTTGACTTTATATATTGTAGTGAACCTCAATTGCATAATAGCCAAATATTTATTGAGATGTTAACTTCAATTTAGCATTATTTGAGATATCTATTTAGCTAAGTGCATAATAGTACCTAGGATTTGTTCATATTCTTTGAACAGCTCATAAATTGCATTTGTCTCCATCCTTAGAACCTACTCTTGAGTGCACAGTGTTTATAGAAGTTGTGCATCCAACCAGTCCTTAGTAAGTTGCGTAAATAAGTTCATGAGTTGATTATCCTTAGACATGACCTAGTCACTAAGAATTTATGTAACCATTGTAGGATAAGTGATATCAAGTATCTTTGCAAGATAGTTTTTAAATTTTAATTTTTCCTCACATAGCCTCAAAACTTCATACTCCAAGTTTGAGGCTTTTGTGCAATTGAATCCTGAAAGATAATAGCACCTTAAATCTACTTGGATAGAGGTGACTAAGAAACATCTAAAGATGCTTCCACCACAGTGGTTTCAAGTGCCATGTATGTCATTGAAAGTTTTGCAAGAGAAGGTGTGAATTGATCCAAAGCTATCAAAAAAGAGGTGCACCAAGTAGATGTTTTGGGGACATCCCAAAACCACCAATTATCAATTTAAAGTTTCAAATTTAAATCCTCCCCCTACACACTTTCTTTCTCTTAGAACATCACGTTGCATCTTCCTTATCTCAGGCCTCCTTTTCCTTTTCATATTTATCTTTAGTTTCAACCTTAGCTTTAGCCTTTACCTTAACTTTCACCTCATCTTTAGCCTTATATTTGGCTTCAGCTTTGGGTTTATCCATAGATACTTGGGCTTCAAATTCATGTTTGACCTCCTTTTATTTCTTGTGATGATCCTCATAAGCCTTATCTTTATCTCTAGGTGCTTACGTAGTAACTACTTTTTTGCTTGCTTGTCTTTGGCCTATTGTTTAGCTTGAGCCCTAGATTTTGCCTCTTTATCCTTCTTTCATTTGTGATATGCACTTCTTATTATTTTCTTTGTGCTTTACATGGTAAATTTTAGTATCTATCCTTTGTTAATTCATAAATATTTTGTTTTTATAAATTGGTATTTGGTTATTTTTAGGGGACAATGAACAACGTGGATTTGCTTAAATTATCTAGGTATAAGTTAGTTCTCCAAGTCCACTTACCTATTATTTAAAATAAATTTCATACATATAAATATAACTCACCACTCCATCAAAAGTAAAAATGAGCTTATTCACCATTATATGTAAACAAACGTCCTCTCATATACTCATAATGGTAATTTTAGTAGTAGGAAAGGGATGAAGGAAGTGTCATGCGATGGTCTCAAATGATAGCATGTTGTCAAGTGACACCAAAGCTATAGAATGATAGTAATGTTATCAAATAATATCAATACTATTGAATGACAATAATGTTGTCTCTTGACAGTAATTCTACTGAATGATGGAAACACTGTCAAATGATAGAAACATTATCAAATGACAATAATGATATCATTTAACAATAGTCTTTATTGTTTAATAGAAATTTTGTTGAACAATAACATTTTTACTGAATGACAACATTATTTCCATTTGGAAACATTTCTATGAAATGATAGCATTATTATTATTTGACAACATTAATTTTAAATGAAAACATTGCTATCATTTGATAATATTACTATCAAACCATAAAATTATTGTCATTTAATAGTATTGATGTCAGATGACAACTTAGATATAATTTTTTAGCATTGTTATCGTTCACCATCAACTCTATCACTTAGTGGTGAAGAGGTCTGATCCATATAAAAATAAGGCATAGTCTATTTATGGGTCTTCTATATAGTCACATGACCATGTGGATTCTGTGTCCTATTATGATTTGCCTATCCATTTTCCTTCTCACCTAAACATCATCTGTTAACTTTCACCATAATTTCAAAATACATACTTAAATATTTGCTAAATAAAAACCAAGTTAATTTATATATCGGCAGCTAAAATTTACCTTGGTGCTTGTTCCTATTGCTTTCTTTTTTCCTCCACTTCTTCATCATACTTCATCACATCCTCTACTTCCTCATCTTGATTTTGGAACTTTTCCTCTTCTTTTTTCTACTTCCTATCTTCTTTCCTTTGCACATCCTTTGGATCTTGTGTTTTTTATGTAGTTTCCTTTTTAGGTGCCAAATCTAGCCTAATTATTTTTTGAGACTCTTCCTTGACTTCAGGGACATCAAGATTAGTTGATGCTATAGTCTCTTTAAAAGACTCTAATTCTAAAACCATACCTCTATGAATAAATATCTTTTTCCTAGATGTGGTTGGTGGAGTTAGGATCTATTTTTATTTCTTCACAGCTTGAGTTTGAGTTTGTTGTTGTCCATCTTATGATGGTTTTGCACTACTAAAAACTATTGGTTCCCTAAAATACACCATTATTTCCCTTATAGCTTAAAATGGTTGATAATATGGGTGTGTGTGTGGTTTTTGCATCAATGGTTGTGTTGGGATTTCCCATTATGGTATATTGACCATATACGTAGTGGATGATCTTATAGTTAGATCTACTTGAAATATTTTGGTTACCAACTTGAATTGAACTTATTCTTGACCTATGATATCAACAATAATAGAGGGTTAGGGTTGAGTAATATCAAACCATAGGTATTGCCTTACCTAGTTATGCACCTGGCATGTGTGTACTACCTTCCATAAAAATGATTCCTTTTCTTCCTCATCATATAAATCATTGCCAATATATTCTAGTATAGTATTCAAGACTTCCTGATCTTACACTATTAACTCTAGTAAGTCTCACTCACCCACTATACTTGGGACATTTGGATTGTCCAAACATGACTTTATCTAACACGTTCTCTTCTTTAGTGGTGGTGGTGAGGTTCACCACACAGGTGCCTTTCTTTTGCCTTTATATTACTATGATAAGGCTACTGATGTTTAAGGTGGGGCTTGAGGTTGTGCTTAATATTGAAATTATGCCTATTAAGACATTGGTTTTTATCCTTATAGATGAATATACTGTAGTGGTTGCATAGACCTTGCAGCTAAAGCTTTCTACCTCCACACTTCTACTTGCACACCTAACATTGTGATGAAAAATGGCATTGTGGTCATAGTTGGAGTTGATAGTTCATGCACTTTGATTTTCACCCCATTATGTAGTTTTTTTATTGATGTATGCTACCCTATATATTTCATGACATCCTAAGTGATTAGGGGGTGAAAATTAATTAAGTTTAGGGCCTCAATCCACCATGAATTGAACCTACCCAATTATTCATAATATTGCCTTATTTTTGTCCATGCAATGTTTGTGAAGGTGATGACGGGACACAAATTTGTAGTGACATCAACGGGTCCTTCTAGGGATTTCCAATATGTAAAACATAAAATCAAGACCAAAAACTGAAATTAGAAATTATATGAAGTACTTATGAGAACCTTCTCAATATTAATAGTTACTTATGATGACAAAAACTTGATCTAATTAAAATCTTTGTGTAGGATTAACACGTGATATGTGATATTGATGACCCCTTTTTTCCCTACTTATCCTACTTTCTTGTCCACCAAAACTTCTTTATGATGAATTTGACCAAAAGGTGAATTGAATCATACATTATGGAATCAATTGGTACTCCTTTCCCTACCCTAGTTATGTATTTTTCCTTGATGTTTGAATGAATGGGAGGTGTGGTGGTCTTGTATTCCAAAAGAGATTTTCCATGATTTGGTAAACCTGTAACTCATGCCATAGTTTAGACATCAATCCAAATTATAATATCTTAGGAAAAATGAGTATCTCCTTAGTTATATATACTTAGGAGGGTAAGTGTCACCTTATCAAATTTACCATAAGATAGTTTCATAATAATTTGACCATAAGATAGTTTGACAATGATTTGACTATAAAAATTATCTTTTTAACCATTACATACCTCACTCCATTATTCTAGTCGATACATAAGATCAAGATTTGTTTTGCTTTCTCGAGCTCTTATATGCAATCAGTGTCCTTGAAAATGTTTAGAATGTAGATTACAAAATTCATTTATTATTAGAAGTATGTAATGTTTGTGTGTTGTCTACACCCCTCTTTATATTGTTTTTAGCACTCAAATACATCTTGTCGATTAATTTAAATGTGTTGATTGGTTTTGCATGATTTTTCCTTCCCAAATTTAATCTTACTTGGTGCAACTTGATTTAATAGTGACCTTTTTTCATCTAAAATCCTTGATTGATCTCTTGGTAGTTTCTTAATGTGATGTGATATCTTTTCATCTACCCTATTTATTTTATGATGCCATATATCAATTGCCCACTCAATCCACATTGGGAAGAAATTAATATATTCAAGTGCCTTGTCATTAATGGTCATTAATGGTCTCTAATGATCATTATTCATCCTTTCATTGTACCTATCTTATCTCTATCACCTTCCTAGACTTATTTCATGACCTTTGGTAGTTGGTGACAGCTATCCTTCCTTAGGTTATCTTTGGAAATTGATCATACCTTATGTCTGTAACTACTCCTTTCTAGTTATGACGTGTTATAATGTAACTATTACATTATATAAATGCACAACCCTAAATTAAAAAAACCAATAAAAACAAACAACGTTAAACAAAAACTTAACTACTTGGTGCTACAAAGCACCCACCCATTTCATTAACAAAATTATAGAGATTAAAGGTGGTAAGGCATAAGCATATAGCCATTTATTCATCCTAGAAATATGGTTCCTTGAAAATCTTTTAACACTGTAGTACCTTGTTTTAAAACTTCATGTATAATATAGGGTCCTTTTCATTTAATATGTAGTTTTCTCAAGAATGTCCTAAACCTACTATCATATGTCAATACCACTTTCCCAAAATAGAATTATTTGGATTGCAAGTTACAATCATGCCATACTTTATAACTTTCCTTATGTATCTCATGTGTCCATAGTTCCCTTTGTCAAATGTATTCCATTTTAACCAAGTATGATGCCCTTTACTTCAGAGAATCGTTATCACCAAGCCTCATAATTATTACAATAACAAGCTTGGAACTATGTATTCTATAAGCATTACTACTTCAAGACCATAAACAAGCTGAAAGGGAGTGAATCCTATTACACACTTGTAATTTGTTTTGCATGTGAAATGAATTATAGGAATGTGATCCTCCCAATCATCCCTTTGCACATTACTAATGTTTGTTAGCATTTTCCCCAATACCTTGTTTGATGTTTCATCCTATGCATTTACTTATGGATGATAAGCCATGATTTTGTGTTATGATATCATAAACTCTTCAGTGAGAGTTTTGATAGTATTATTGAGTAAATGTGTTACTCTATCACTAACGAGCTTGATCAAGCATCTAAATCTTGTGATTAGATTTTCATGTAGGAACTTGGTAGTATCTTTTACACCATAACTTGGGGTCATAGTTTATTTTACCCATTTGGTGAAGTAACCAGTTACAATAATGACATACCACGCATGAATTTACTTACTAAGAGGAGATATAGGCCCAATAAAGTTAATTACCAATTGTTCAAATGATTGTTCTATGAACATAAGAATGAAAGGTATTTCATCACATTTATTTGGCTTGCCCATTCATTGATAGATATTGTAATGCTTAGCTATTATATGCATATCCTAAAACAAGGTAGTCCACCAAAGATCACCCTATAGGATTTTTTTGGTAGTGGCTTCACCTACAAAGTGACACCTTTTAATTCCTTGATGAGCTTCCTGAATAAGTTGTGGTCGTTCATGCTCTAATGCTACTTTGCATAGGACATCATCTCTACCTAGCTTGTATAAAAACCCATTTATGAGACTATAAGGTATAGCTTGGGTGACAATTTTATTTTTATCCTGATTCATATAGCATACAAGGAAAGTTCCTTACTCTGATAAATTTTTAATGTCTTTCATATTATCTGGGATTGCAGTAGCTTTGAATAAGTGTGCATCTAAGAATTCATCTTCTATTTCTTCTGGATCATCTACATTGTGTAACTTGATTAGATGATTTAGATCCATATTTTCTCAGCCTAACTTGACATTGATGTGGAACTGAAATTTTTGAAATAGCATAAGCCACTAAGATATTCATCCTCCCAACAATAGCTTGTTAACTATATGTCTCAAGGCATGATGATCCGTAAAGAACTCAAATAGTGTATCCAACAAGTAATGTTAAAACTTTGTATCACAAACACCATATTTAATGCCTCTCTCTCTCTTAATAGTTTTATAGTTATTTTATGTAACTGATAAATTATTACTAAAAAAATATATGAGATGATCCAACCCACCTTCACCTAGTCATGCTAAGATAACTTGTACTATGGTACCAAAAGCATCCACATGTATGTGTAATGGCTTCTTCCAGTCAATAAAAACTAAAATTGGTTTTGTTACTAGCCTTTATTTTAGCTTTATAAATATTGATTAGCATTTTTCTATCCACTCAAACCATGTATATTTGCATAGCAACTTCTCTATTGGCATTGATATGGTTGCATACCCTTTCATAAACTTTTTGTAGAGATATGTCCAAAAACAAAAGTTAATGATGTCAAGTCCTTCCGGAGCATCAATGGCACAGTCAACTTACACTCCTATGTTTATAGAAAACAAAGTTGGGGATCCAAAGCTGGATGATAAGCTAGCCCACCAATTTGAAAGTTTAACCGACATGTTGTTCAAAGAGCAAGGTATGAGGATAAAATTAGAATAGAAGGTGAAGCATATACGCTACCAAACATTTATTTTATTATGACAATATTAACGTGACAAACTACACCACCTTTTTCAGGGTTGGTGTTTTCTTTCTAGTGAACCTTGATTGCAATGATACTGAATGGTATATTATCAATTTTATTTTTTAAACTACATGGTGTTACCAAAATATTTGTTAAGGCCAACTTTTTCTTATGTGGCTTCTTTATGATGTGGACTACTTCCAGGACCTAGAAATCTTCTTCACAACTATACATGCATGCAAAAATGATATAGATGTAGATATAATCAAACTGTTCACAATATAAAAGTATCAAATAGTTGGTATGAGTGAGGCCATCCTTAGTTTAATGTTCCTTCACTGTTTAGATTGTTATATATTCTAGCATTATTATTGTTATAACCTTGACATTAATAATTTATTAAAGACTTCAAGTTTTCACAAATCCATAATGTTATAAACAAGAGCTTCAGGGAAATCTGCAAGCAATTTTGTGAAAAATTAACGTTTCGGAAATAAATTATTGTTGCTTCATAAAAGAGGCCAAAGGCCAATACGGGGACCAAAGGGCTGAAAACATAAATCCATATACTCCCCTTGATGAATTTAGTGCAGCTGCATACCTAGAAAATGAATGGATGGACATGTGACAGCAGTCGAATAAGCAACTTGTAAAATATGCAATACTTTGAACTTTGCTCCGCTAACAATTATCACAAATTGGACTGGTGGAACTCTGGTGAGAGCCATGCCCTGCCAAACAAAATGGAGAAATTGAGGATCAGGAGATGTTCTCTTTATATAATTTTTTCAAGGTTTTAAACAATACCAAATCTATAGCTAACAGTTTCCGGCACTTTAAAGCCTTTATTTTTTTGCTGGGCTAGGACGCTCTCCTGGGGTCTCTCTCTCTCTCTATATATATATATGCTTGAAACTTACCTTTGATTGGAGGCCTACAAGACCAGCTGAAAGAAGGGCACCCTGAATAAAATAAAGACGTGATAAATCAATTAACTTCAATATACAACATGTTTTCTTACAGTGCAAATAAAATTAAATACCTGAGAAAACCCAAGTAAGCCATCAAAGGGACCGTGTTCTATCATATAATCTTCTATGTAGGACTGGCATTTATCCATGTTTCGGTATTGTGTAAAGAGCTGCAAAAAAAACAAGGCACCCAATACATGAGCCACCCAATGGCTCCCAATATTTCAGAATTGAGATAAGTTGGTAGGGAAAGAAAACTCACAGGGTTAAACTGAAACCATTCATAGTAAGGAGGGGGGAGATGTCCTTCCACATCTGATTTCCCTTCAGCTGGAAAAGGGGCATCAGGAAAGTAGAGATCCAGCCTTTCAAGCACCGATTCATCCCATTTCCCAATCTGTTTTTGCAGAATGCTTCCACTTGTCCTGAACCCATGCAGACAGAGGACTCTGAGCTTCTTCCTCTCTATTATTCCCTTGCCTCCCCCGATGGCTACCAAACTGCCTCAAGACTTTGAGCAGTTTGTGCTAATCAAAACTTATTGACATGATATAGGCCTAAACAAATTGTGTACAGTTTCAATGATTTCATCAGAAATTAGAGATTCCCAGTTCAGTCACTGATGGTAATGAAAAATCCTGAATTCCCTGAACAAACTAAGAACCCAATTCAGGGTCGCATCCAATAAGAAGATTGCATGTGAATTCAGAGACTGCGACTAAATAAGTGTCGGTGATTCTAGAATCCCTCGATTTCCCCCGAAACTAAGGGAACCAAATTTGGAGTTCTGTTTTTCGTTTTCGTTTTTGTTTTTTCGGGTGGCGGAAAACTCTGTATCGACAACCCGCCAGCGTTGAATTTCTAAATGTGCAAAACGGGTGTTTCCATGGTTGCCCACGTCGAAAAAGTGAAAAAGAGTGCTTCCATTCAATGATTGACTCCATAAACAAAAGATTTTAAAAACGTTTAAAAGATTAAGTAGTCTATGGAATGAATGAAAGATTTTAATGACGTCTACCAGGCTAAGCAGCTTAAGGAATTTGAGAAGAAATCCTCAAGATATTTTCAACTTTTTTTTGAGATCAGATCTTCTGTTATGAATCTTGATCAGTAAACTCGTTGTATTGAGGAATCGAGGCTCCTCGAATAACTCACTAACGCTGTTCACATTTCAGTTATCAAATTGATCACGAATATCCGCATACGCAGCACACTCAGTGATGTAATGCCATTTCGTTTCAACCACCCATTTGTCGTAAAAAATGCATGATCTTTTGGCCCACTTTTCTTTGGGAATCGTCCACCTACCCATCTCACATCTAAGACGATGGGACCCGGTCCTCAATTGAGCCACTAAAATCGTCACCTTTCCCCTATGAGCAGCGCACATATATTCTTTTTCACCATGCTCCCTTGAAAGATTGAACTCTCTAATATAAAACTCTTTTTTTCTGTTAATCTGATTTGACCACATAGGAGTCCTAAATTTATCTAATACAAACTTTTTTACTTCTTCCTTATTGTTAGGACAATCAAGCAAGCTAATGTCCCACTTATCCATTCACTTCTTGTTTTGCTTCATCCACGTCTTTTTTCTACTATCAAGTCTCTCCCCCAACATCATTTGGGCCAATGATGCTCATCCATAATTTCCACCTTTTTAAAGTCACTTAAAAGTCTTATAATCGCTGATGCCTCTAGTGGGAACAAACCCGCTTCTGCTGAAAGAATCTCATAGAGGATAGTCGATTTGATTTTAAAATCGCTGGTAATAAGGTGTTTTTGAATTCTTTCAAGTTGTTTCCACTTGTGGTTTGACACGCTGCTCCCCCAAACCTCACACCCATAAAAGACGACTGGCGTGACCAGCAGCCCGAAAAGAGTTTTCTTAGTTTTTCAATCCCAAAGTTCGGCTTTCCTATCCTTGTTCTGGAGGAAGTAAGATGCTCTCCACCCACCTAGAATCCTACTCACCCTATAGGTTATTATAAAAATCGATTGAACAAATAATTTTTCTATTATGACCAATAAAAAGTTTTGAAATAATATAACACTATATGAATTCTAAAGTTTAACATTAAATAGTTAGGAATATTTCATCATATGTTCTTATAGGATATTCTATTATTCTAATAATATTGGTACTTCAAGTGTAACTTACACAAACTGTTGAAACAATCACTCCAATGATATGTTTTTTATTAAATTAATATTTACTAAGAATTCGAATCTTTCTATGTTTGCTCTTACTACACTATCAATATGCAATAAATTTACAATGTGTAAATTGTTTTTGTTTGAATTTACAATATATATTACAATATGAATTTAATTTATATGTATCTTGCAATATAAATTATGTATCTTGTAATATAAATTTAAAGATACAAATTTAATAATGTAAAAAAATTGGAAATAACAGAATTTAAATATATATAGTTAGGTTGTCTTTGATGATTCGATATAGGTGAAATTTAAATTATGTCATTCCATTTTGCACTAACTAAAACTCACCTATTTCTCCACCTTTTTTTATAATTGTACCAATTAATACATATAATATTATATTATTTCAAAAAAATTTATTGATCAAAATAAAAAAATTATTTATTTTATTAAATGGGATTTTATTTATTAAACTAGTAATAAGTAAATTATGGTATCTCTTTTAAATTAAATCTTTAATGTTAATATTTTTTAGTATTATTATAAAACTATTTTATTTTAATTTAAATATTATTTGAAAAAAATTTAAACTCTAATTTTTTATTTTGTTTATTATTTTCAATATATTTTTAATGTATATAGTTTTCTATCATCATCATCATCATCATCATCATCATCATCATCATCATCATCATCATCATCATCATCAAGTTGTTCTAATTTTTTTTAATAATATTAATTTAGATGTTTTATTTTTGGTTTAAAGTTTTTAAAGTAATGTATCATCCAAAAATATAACTCCAATAAAAATTTATTTTTAGATTTATTTAACATTATTTCTTATTTCTCGTATTTTCATTATAAACTTTACAAAAATATAAAATCGATTATTTATACATATAAATATTTATTTTAATTTAAATTATATATTTCAACGTATTTATATCATGCTTTATCAAAAATAAATTTAAATATATGTAATGTATATATATTTGTGTGTACAATAATATAATTACATACATATATAAAAAAATTAAAGAATCAAGATCAATAACTCATATCTGAAATATTTAATTATGAACTTTACATCAATAAACTTGTTCTTCTAATCTAACTGCCCAATAAAATTAATTAGATTATGAACTTTATATGAATATTAAAATGATTCAAATACAAGGTAGTATTTACTATGTTATTAACGTTATTAGATATATTTAACATTTAGTTTTTTAATTATTTAATATTTATGTATTCAACAAATTATATTTTTTTAATCTTAAACTCAAGAACAATTTATACAATAATGGCAAGCATAGACATTAAAAATATCATCCAATCTACAAATTCATACTGGAACATTCAATAATGTTTTTATTATTATTTTTAGATTAGATTAACACTATATTGTAACATTTCATAATTATACAAAACATCCTTAAAATGTATTAGGATAATTATAACTGAAATTTAGTATTTCTACTATATTGCAATTATATAAAGTTGTTTCTCAACTAAAATGGCAGGGACTAGCCGCTACACAGCCCTTGTTTTTATTTGACTACTTCGGAATTCATTTTATTTGGAGTTGGTGAATATTTCCCACTTGGCATTTGGGATTTCATTTTTTCTACTAAATACAATGGCTTGGTAATCTAATATTCAACTTTCTTCTCCACTCTTTTAATGATATATTGCCATAGCTTAGCCAGAGAGCAATCATAGGCAAAAGGAATGCCAATAATTTTGAATTGTTCTCCATGCGCAATCCACTTCCAATTAAAGTGGAGGAGCCAATCAGGCATACACATCATACTTTGTCTAAAACATTGAGTATTACTCCATTGCAAACTAGATCCAGAGGCCAAACAGAAAGTAGTAAGACACTTCATAGCTTCTAGGAAAGTTTGTTCTTGTTCTTCAATGGTGAGAAAAGTGTCATCTACAAAATTCCCATTGATGAGCTGGGAAGAGCAGTCGGGTAAAAATATTCCTTGAACCAAGCCCCTCTCAGCCTTAAATGCAAGAAGATATCCTAATGCTTCTACGAAGAGAACATATAACATCAAAGCAAAAGTGCAACCTTACTTGATGGAGAGTTGAAATAAAATGTTATCAGACTTAGAGCCATTAATGCTCGGATAGGCCAAAACATCTAAAAGTAAAGTTTGGACCGTGGAAAAAAAATACTAGCCGAAACCCATAGACTTTAACATCGCAAGGATAAAATTCCATTCAATATGATTGTAGGCTTTTTCAAAGTCAAGCTTGAGGAAAATTGTGAGTTGACAAGAAACTCTAGCCCATTCCCTACCTTCTCAGATGGTAATGAGATTATCAAGAATATACCTCCCTCGAAAAAAATTAGTTTGTTCAAGTCTAACAATTGCAAGAAGAATAAAGTGGAGCCAATTGCCAAGAGCTTTGGCAAAAAAATTGTAGGAGGCATTCAATAGAGTGATGGGCTACCAACTAGTAATGAGTTCTAGATCACCTATTTTGGATATAAACTAAATATCATCTTGATTAACTAAAAATCCCAAAGAATGTCTTGGTAGGGCTTCTTTATAAACTTGAAGCAAGTCCGACCCTACAAACTCCCATGTAGCCTTATAAAATTCACATGGGAAACCATAGAGTCCCAAGGCCTTATCATTGCTCATGCATTGGAGGGACTATGTGAGATCTTGGAGGGTCATGGGCAAGTCATAGAGTTGTTGGTTAATTGATTTAAATTTAAGAGGAACCACATTGAGGCATTCCTACAGAGCTCGATAGCTTTATTTTGTGACCTCCTAGGCTTTGAACACTAGTTGGTAGTGCTTCAAGAAAGCTAAGGCGATGTCTGGGAGGGAGGTGAGCCTAGTTTGAGCTGACTTGATGGCCTTGATATGATCATGAGGTTGTTTGGCCCTAAGGGACTTGAAGAATTCTTTTTAGTATTTATCTCCAACCTTGACCCAATGTAGTAGTGCACAATTGTGCCCTCTGGCTATGTGGCTATCTTCCACTTTAATGTGGTGTTTGAGGGAGGTAGCAAGATTCTATAAATGAGTATCAAAAGGATTAAGCTTAATAAGGGAGGAGACCCTCTATAATTCCTTGAGTGTAACCTCGACACTATGCTTCCTAGCATGTAACTTGCTTCCCATAGTGGTAGAGGAAGGTGGTGGTGCACAGAATGGCCTCATTCCACCACTCAATCCAGCTAGAAGCATAAGGAGGTCAAGGGCCGAAGTATCAAATCTGAACAATCAAATGGATAGTGATAGCATGGCCTAAGAGAGAATTATTGAGGATACACTGATTACATGGCACCTTGTATAGCCTTGTGACCCATTCCACTCTGCATGAGATAGGAGTATGACCAGAGAGCACCAAATAGGAGTGGATAATGATAGTCTGGCCATTATTGTTAGAAAAGAAGAAAATATTTTCCTCTGACATCATATAATGGTTGAGCCTTTGAGCATGTAGTGATCCCTAACATGATAGTTAGACCATGTAAAACAAGATGTGGTATTAATTGAGTGTCATTGGAGAAGTGGATTGATAAGACCCCATTTATTCTTGAACTAATACCACGTTTCATGTTCCTCAATGCACTATCTCATTGGCAAGGCACCAACTTTATCCTTGGAATGCACAATCATATTAAAGTCATTGGCCACTAATCATGTGGCAATAGGGAGGTTATTAGTTAAGGATTTCCAAAACAAAGATCTATCAAGACCATCATTAGGGGTGTGAATGTTGAGGATGCCTAAGTAATGGGCTTCAATATCTAAGAGTATCCACACAACCCAGTGTGACGGGTCTTCCCCCATGGCAATAATGAAGGGGAAAACTTAGGCAAAACTAATATGTTGAGACTGCCATGTCCATCCTCATGTAAAGTGGAAAAATAGGTGGTGTTATGCCAAATACAGTGCAATGAAGTCTACAAAAGAAAACTTAAAACCTTAACTTCCTGCAGATAAACAAAATCTAGAGCACATATTTGTTGACAGGCAATATGCACAGAGTGTTTTTCAAGAAAACTTTATAAGACCTCAAACATTCCTTGATAGCAAGTTAATTAGGAAATATCATCCATGTGGAACTCCCCCTATTTTTTCTCAAAATCAGCTAAAACTACAAAACTATTATGTTGGTCTGGGTGAGAAGAACCTCCCAATATGATGGAGTACCATTTAGCCCGATGCTCACATTGGGGAGAGTCATCACCACCACAGGGTGGGATACATGACCATCAAGAGAAAGTCATTGGTTAAGGATATCCCAACAAGAGGAACCATAAAATCAATGGAATTGTTAGAAACTAGGCTTTGCTAGGCCTGGGGGACCAGAGCATCAGGGGGAGGTAAGGTAGGTATCTCCTGAGAAGGCTTGATTATTGGAGAAGATGTTATCAGAGAGGAGGGTTTTGACCCTGGCTGAGGTTTTTTAGAGTTGAATTTGGTCCAATCATCCCCATTTTTCACCACCTTAGACTTCTTGAGTTGCAAATGGGTCAAGGAAAGATTTGAACATCCCATAAGGGGGTAACGTCTGATATGATGGTCAGATGCTTGAAAATAGAAGGAAGTGTTATGTAGGTTTAAGTACACCACTTTATGTGCCCAATGGGTGTCTCTAACTTGGATATCAATGAACTCCTTAGGTCTTTGGATAGGTCCACCTTGACACAAACCCATTTGTTGGAGTGAGAGGATAACCACTTGGGTTGTTCCTAGCAAACAATGTACCCAATGGGCACAAGGATCTACTCCATAAATGTCCAGAGGTGCACCAATAAGCCGATAATCTCAACTTAGATGGGGACTCTCAAAGAGGCTTGATCGATGGATTTGAATTCACAAGTCCAGTTGGATAAAATTAAGAGCATCTTTCATAGAAACCAACAACTTGATTTGGCAAGGAGAGTTTGGACTTCAAACAGATCTTCAAAAGTCAAAAGGAAAAACCCTTTGGTGAGGTTTTGGATTCTGACCACATGGACACCTGCAGGGTCCCATTTGTGGTGAAACCAATTCTAGAGAGACTCTTCTGAGGGGACCCAGCCTATAAAGCAGGCAATAAGTGAGAAATTCTCATATCATTTACATGCATTTTTAATAGTATCACCAAAAAGACATACCTTTGGTTGAGAGGGAAGGGAAAAGGAAGTACCTCATCATAGACCTTTGGCACAAACTTTTGAGCTCTTTTGGGTGTCATTCCTCTTGTCTTCTACAACAATAATTGTAGTTGAGAGTGGGGAAGTCATTATATAAGGTTAACCCATTGATAGGGCAGAGTGTCGATTGAAATTAATGTGCAAGATCCCTAGAAAGTTCTACAAAATTAGTATGTAAATAAGGCAAGAAAGCACACAAGGAAAGGCAAGTTGACCATGGAAACCCTAACAGAGCTAGTTTCGTCTTCTCTCAATATAATATCAATGAATGGAGGATTTTAGTAATGTTTATGGGATTAAAAGCAATAAGAAATGCCTTAGAAAAGCCTTATCATCAAGGTAGAACTAATGGAATAACTTTTTAATTATATATTTATTTTAGCCAATCAAAATGTTGGAAATGCATATCATGATAAGAATTATAAAGTTTGCTTAAAATTTTCTATATTAATAATAGAATATTTTGTAGATGTTACTTGAGAATACTCTTCTAACTTTAATGCAATTGTAAATGATATTAATTAGAAATACCACCATAACAATTTTTTAATAATATTTTAATACATAATTTAAAAAACAAACTCCCAAATGACATGTGTAAACAATCCTTGGAAATCGAGTAACATTTTTTTTGCTTCGCAAGCTTCTATCACATTCATAATGACAACAAATTCAAGCAAACTGCTCTGAAAATTACAAGGCAACTTCAATCCCTATTGGGATCATGTTAGAATAGACTTATTTATGGCTATCAATGGGGAACTTCATTATTTTCTCACAAGAGGAGATCCACTACCATTCTTTTTTATAGTCTCCATTAATGGCGAGATCGTGTTGGAATAAACTTGTGGCTCCCAAACAAACAAGAGGAGATCCAGTGCCATTATTTTCTATAGCCTCCATTAATGGTGAGATCATATATCTATTTATGAGATTGATTGCTCTCCATGTTAAGATCATGGTAATATCCAAACATATTCTTAAAGGGAGGACTTGAGTAATACTAGTATACATGGGTCTTTGCTTGGATTCACATCAAGTCTAGGCCATTGAAAGGTATTATGGTTGTCAAGCCTTTTATTTTTTCATCCATCGACATCGTTATTGCTACCTTAGGTGATATTTACAATGTTGTTCATGAAATTAAAAAATAAATACCATAAGTGTGAATGGAAATTGTAAAGTAAAAGTATTAAATGGAAATTCATGTCATTTTGTACACCTAATCCATGTAAAAGTAGGGTTTCAATATAAAAAAATGCCAAAATGACATGTATATTTATCTATTCTTTCATGTAATTCGATATTTTATATGTTACTTAAATTCAATCTTTTACATAATTATTTTAATATTACAATGTAAAGTGTAAGTAATGACATGTTTTTAATCACCCTCTATAATCTATCATCAATAAAAAACATGTGTGAATAACGGATCGAGGCTTTTTATATAAATGTCTGTTAACTTATAAACCAACCATTTGGGCCACCATTATCAACAATTTAGTTAATGTGGTCTGTATTTATAATTTTATAATATTATAAAAACTAATGTCCTTGAGTATATACTAAAACACTAATATTATGCACACTTATGAATAAATATTACCAATGCTATACAACTTAACCACATACTCTGGTTAAGACAACTAATATGATTCATTTATTAGTTACGAATAAACATTACTAATGTTAGGCAACTTGATCACATGGTCTGGTTAAGAGAGTTACCACCTATTAAGTATATGTTTACAAACTAGATTTAATTAATTCAATTTTATGAAATTAAATATAAAACATTTACTACAAGACTAACCACATTACAATTCTTATGCTTGTGGACAAATACTCAACCATAAATACTTTTCAATATAAAAATAATGACTAACCATTACGTAACCATTATTTAATTATATTTTGTAAAATATTTATTTGTTTTAATATTGATTTTATTTAATAAATTTTGATTTAAAAAGTTTAATATTTTATCTAATTTGACATTTTCAAATAATATTCACTTTTAATAAATTTTAAATAATAAATTTTATAAATATAATTAAATATTAACTTTTGCAGTATTTTTTAAGTTAGTTTTTTTTTTTTTTTGTTTTTTTTAATTATTCATAGTGATCAAGGTATGGCCCAACAACTTGGAACTTATTCAACTCATAAGACGAGCACCCTCTACTCAGCTGATTATTTAAATGCAAGGGTAATCGGTCCCCTGGGGCTTAAGGGGTATTGAATGTAGGTGGACACCAATAAAAGATTTTTGTATTTTTTTTTTTATCTCTGGGGACCAAGGTATGGGCTAGCAACATGGAGCTTATTCATCCCATAGGGTGAACACCTTCTACCCAGTCAACTATGTAAATACAAGGGTAACCGGTCCCCTGGGGCCTAAGGGGTATTGTCCCTAGGTGGGCACTGATAAAGTACTCAGGACCTACCACTTGATCTCACTGCCAGGCTCAACTTTTGCAAGATTTTTATTCATATATATTTGAGTCATTATTTACATGATTTGGCGATTGTAGTGTTTAATAAATAATTCTTGTCTCACAAGTATTACTAATGTGGGATTAACCCAATTACAATTTAATCTTGTATTTTCAATTTAAATTTGAAGGCTTCCATCAGAAAATTCTCATGTATGTTTAATTCATTACCCAAATGATCTCAAGATAGATATAGGTTCGACAATCAAACATAGAAAGCGAAGACCAGAGGCCAAAAGATTGAAGATGGAAGTAGCATAAGTGATTTGCAATGGATCTCAATGGATTATGGAGGATCTCCTCTGTTGCAAAGGAAGGAGATTAGTGCTTGCATGCGAATAGCTTCGTACTTTTACGTCATCCTATTTTTTAGATTTCTTTTTTTGTTTCGATTTTCTCCCAAGACTTTACCATGTGTTAGTTGTTTGTTTCTCTATTTTTTATTAGTTGTTTTCCCGTTACATTTTTTATATTGCTTGACAATGTCATTCCAGGATAATTTTAGAGCTCAATGAGCTTATTTTCTGATTTCTAACTTCTTTAACATTGTTCTTCTGTCTATTTTATAAAAGAGTTAAGTCCTTTCAAAACTCATATTTACCAATAATCAAAAAATTATCTAGATAACTTCTATAAATAATCATTATTTAAATGATATTTTTCTTTATATTTTTTTAATAACAAACAAAGGGACCCACTTTAATACAACCATCATAAATATTTGTTAATAAGGATAATAAAAATCATTCACTACTTTAAACTTTTCTCCATCTAATTCTTGTAAATATATTTTAAAAATAGAATATAATTATATTATATTTTTTAAAAATATTACAAACTATTAAAAAAAAGCCCAACATAAAAGCACATCTAAAAATCTAATATAATAAGCCAAACAATAAAGGATTTAGGATATAATGAAAACATGAATATGATTTTTCAATAATATTTTTATATATTTTGTTTAAAAATAATTTAATTATGTAGATATCGATATCTTTATTTTTAAGTTGTCAGTTTTAATTAGAATAAATGTAAATTGATATCATTTTAAAAAAAATTAAATTGTTAAGATTTTTTTCCCCATTAAATATTTGTAAAATATTTTATACTTTGATCACATACAATATATCATTATTTTCATTAATTAAACTTTTGAGATTACATTTTTATAAGTTTAATCATATGTAATATACTATGATTTTCATTAATTAAATTACGATTTTTTTGTACATTTAATTATACGTAAGATATCATTATTTTCATTAATTAAATTATAATCTTTTGAGACTACAAACTTTCGATCATACATGTTTTTGTTAGATAGGGTAAACGTTTTTTATTGGAGTTATGAATCGGTATTGGCGCACAATAAAGAACTTTATCTTTATATCAGACAAAAAGTCTGACAAGACAAGAAGCATCGAAGAGAAGTATAATAAACAAGACACTACATAAAAGGGAGCACAACACAACTGAGACAAAGAGAACAGCAATAAGAACTGCCTCATTCAACCAAAAGATAGCAACAACACCTAAAATAGAGTAGAATCATCTAGTCTTCTATGAAACCATAGTAAAAGAAGTAAAAAGGATAAAGAGAAAGTGAAAACCAATCAGTATAAATCCAATTAAGAACACCTCAATCCTCAATCACAGAGAAAGACCTATCTTCTCTCTCTTGATAAGGAGGTCCTTCATCGTCTACTGAAAACCATTCCACACCAAATCTATCACATGTTATAGACCATCATTCTCGCTAATTAAGAACCTAACAAGATTACAACCTTTCCTTTTAATATAAATTTAATGATAGTGAAATTGAATTGTATTAAGGGAAATCATTATTGGAAGCTTCCATTTTCCACCAAATCTTATTTTGCTTGGGATAACCGGCTACTCTTTATTGGTGAGCAAATTAATGCTTGGGTGGCAAGGTTGGGTTTAGATTATTAATGTAATTTATTGTTTTTATTTTTATTTTTTATGCTTTTTGAAATGTATAATGATTTATAAATAATTTTTATTTCATAAATTATTTTGTTAATATGAAATTAATTTAATTACAATTTAATTATATATTAATATAAAATTAATTTAATTAAAGTTTAATTAAATATTAATATGAGAATAATTTAATTAAATATTAATATGAGATTAATTTAATTATATATTTATGTGGGATTTATTTAATTATAATTTTTAATCATGTTTTGTATTTAAGTTATTTTTATCGCATAATTCTCATTAATGTGGATTAATTCAATTAGGCTTGTATAAGGGATTTAATTATATTATATTTTTTTGTGGGATTTTAGTCTTGTGTGTTTAAGTCAATGTGGGGTACCATAGACACTTAAATGATGGCTCCTTTATATTTATTAGTTGTTCAATTGTGTGACTTTAGGATGTTTGTTTACTTGTTTATTATGGGTCTAAATTATGCATTATTGGTACTTTTTTCTACTTTCAATGGTTCGTAATCCTTCTCCCAACCCCATCTATCTATTGTTTTTTTTTTTTTTTGATTCCCTGTATTTTGAAGCTCTTTGTCAAAAGCATTAAAGACACTGCTAGGCATCTCTAGAGCATTAATAACATCATTGGGTATATCTAGAGCATTAATAACACTCTAGGACCTCTTATAGAGGGCACTCACTTTCTTCATCTCGCTTTTTTAACTTTTCAACACTTTGATGTCCGTTTTGGCACTAATAGGTTTATATTTGAATTTGATTTGTTTATAAATATGCAAGCACTATATGTCATTTGTGATCAATGATAATAAGCATATCGAGCATTTTAAAGAGAAATTATTGAGCAATTGCTTGCATTTTAAAGAAATCACACAATCATTAGAGGATTCATTATTTTTGTACACAAGTTCATACTATATCAATTATTGAAGGACACACCACACAACACTAGAGTTTGCATGCTATTAGAAATATTATAATGATGAGGATTGTTGTATGTGATATTATTATTGTTTAGGCTATTAATAAATATCAATATAGTTTTTTATTCTCTAGTTTACGGTAACCCCTTAAAAATGTGTTTTCCTTAAGATTTTAGGTATTATGGGTAAGGAGAAAATATATGTTTTGAAGGCGTTTAGAGGACGGATGCACAAAGTTGAGGGACCAAAAACATGAAAAAAATTAAAAACACTATTTTGTGTTTGCAAAGGGCGTATGCTTTTTTTCCAAAAAACTCGTGCTTGCATTTGCTTGCCATGGTGCTAAAGCAATCGGGTGTATGCCCTTTGTGGCTCAAAAATGGTACACATTGTTTGTTAAAAAGACTGTATGCCCTTTCTAAAACATAATTTTATCCCTAACTTCTGCTAACCCATGTTTCCTTATAGGAGCTTGGAGCTTGTGTGTTTTGGATCAAAAGAGGATGTGCATGCTAAATTTAGCCTGCCTTGCATCCCAACAAATTGATTCCACATTTTGATCGCAGTCTCAGGTATGTTTTTTAATTAAATTTTGAATTTAGGGTTTGCATTTATATATATTTATGTTTAGGGTATTCAAATAAAATTTGCATTTCTCTCACACTGCCTGAAGGAAACTTTTATTTTTATAATCTAGATACAAAATTTGATGGAATCATTGCCTGAAGAAAATCTTGAACAAAATTGTGATTAAAACCCTCAACATTTTGATTTCAGAAAAGAAGAAGTTGAATCATATGAACAATGTAATACAAAACAACAATTATAAATTATTATCCATAGTTTGCATCACTCTCTGAGTCATAGTGCACGCAATTCACTTCTCAGTACATTGGAGGCTATTTTTTATGAAGTGAGAAATGTCACTTCCCAACTTGATGCAATGTTACATCAAAAAGAGGTGTTAAGAGAATAGTATTATGATAAATTGTCATATGAGGATGTAAAAAAAATTTAACAAAAGAAGAAGTGTGTGGTTTGTTTGTTAAGCCTAGATCCAACCAACCACCACAAACGACTTGAAAACACATTATCATTGATTAGTGTGTTTGTAAACCAACAATAATGAGGTTACATTATATTTTTTGAGAAAACTTTATTGTGAGTTTTTTCTACAAGAAATCCCAGATTATTTTGACATTAAGGCCTCCCAAAGTAGGGGAGGTGGGTCCTCCATTGATAGACCTAATGCCAGGTGGGACCAAAACCACCATGATTGAGTTTAGAGAAAGAGAAGGACAATATAACATACTTCTATCCCTAAAATCTTGCATCATAGTACACATATTGACATCCTTGAAGAATTTACTAGTCTCACATAGGTTAGGATTGACCATGGGATGCATACACTGAGGAGTTCTACATAGGCTACATGCAGTAGCACATCTTTTAGTGTCCCTCATTCTATTGGTGTTATTATCCCTCCTACTATTGGTGCTAGTGGCTCTCTTATTGGTAGTGGCATAATTAGTAGTCATCCTCTAGTTCTTGTACATTATTGCACATCATGTGGAAGGAAATGTACTAGATCTCCTATTCAGATTAGATATACATAGGTTACACTAGTGGATACTAGACGTACATTTATGCATCACACTAATACCCAACAATCTATGCCATTTATAGTTATTTTAGCATCTCTAGACAATAGTACATAATAGTATATTCCATCTACAATTTCTTTAGCACCTTTGAAAACCAAAATGCATGAGTATATGTCAATTTTTAGTTTCTTTAGGACCTCAAGACACTAACATGCTAGAGTATGCGTCATATATAGTTTCTTCAACACTCCATGACACTAGCATGTCATAGTATATGCCATCTGTAGTTGCTTCACCACCTCCCATCAACACACAACCAATTTTTAGGGCTTATCTATTTCACCATCTATGTGTGACACACATGTTTAAATATATGTTATATAATATCAAGTTTGTATTTTAGTGTATGTTTACTTAATTGACTAATATTTGACTTCTTTCATTTGTTGCTTGTATAGATGATCACTGATATCTTAGGTACCTTAGATAGCTTATATTCTATTATTGAGGATGCAATTAGCACTACAATACCGTACACTCAAGTTTGGAAAGTTAAAAATTAAATAAAATTGTTATTTATGGTTTAAGTATTTTGTATACACCATAGTTTTAGCACAAAAGGAATAATTTTTCTCTCTTTATATATCTCTCTCTCTCACTCTCTCTTTATGTACAAAAGGAATAATATTAATATCAATTTATTGTAAATCATATTAGTTTTATTTGATTTATAATTGGCCTCTTTCTTTGTTGGTTTTATAGATGATGAGAGATGTTATGGGTACCCCTCATGGATCAGAACAATGTTTGATTGATATTGTAGTTTCATTCTAAGATCCACTATCTCCCCAACAATACCTAATTCAGAGATTGAGACTAGTCAGAACACATAGTAAAATTATTTTTTAACTTCAAGTAATGATACTCTACATCATATTGATATTTGTATGCAAATCTATATCTAACCCTATAAGTATGCTCCATAGGATTCTCCATCGTGGATATATTCCTAGTCACACAACCCAAGACATTCATTTAGGTGGCATGCCATGAGTCTAGGATCACCTTGTTGTAAAATTTTGTTCTTGGAAACTCTATCATTTTCCATATATCATTTTAATGCATTAAAATTTCTATTTCATATGTTGTGCAGGTGTAACAATTTTTTGAGGTTGTGGAAGAGACATTTGATATTTCACATGTTGAGAAGAGAGTTTATCCCTATAATGAGTCATGAAACACCCTTGATTCTACATCTATTGTTAGGGGTGTGGAGCTAAAAGCTTCACCAAGGAGCATACACAAACAGGTTCGGGTCTACACAGACGCCGGCGTCGGTCAGGAGCGACCGACATCGGTCAGTTGCAGTTACAGAGGCGCCGACGTCGGCAGTGCGATCGGCCGGCGACGGTCACAGGCGAACAGGCAGGAACCGACGTCGGTTACCTGTGTGTCCAGAAAGCGATTTCCGAGGACAGAAGCGAGTGTTTGCATGATGAGTTTGAGTTGTAGACTCAAGCTCGCGTCTCTATTGTTAGCAATATTATTTTTAGAGCCCTTGTTGAAGAGGCTTAACTGTTTGTTGTAAGAGCATGCTCAAGTTTCCTATTTCTATATGTAGGAGAGATCTTCTAAGTTATTGTATGTGTGTGTAATAGAGTATGAGTAGAACATTGTGAATGTTTGAAGGACAGTACTTGAGAGAGAGCTCTTGAGGAATAGAGATCTAGTGAGAGATCTTGTGTGCATCTGAGAGAGGTGTGGAAGAACGAAGTTCTTCATTTGTATTCCTATTGTAAAGAGTTTTTAATACAAGTTTTCAGGGTGTTTTCTTGTATATCTTGTTCTGTGCTATTTATCATTTCAGTTACTTATCTATCTGATTTATTTCCGCATTCATTATTTTCACAAGTGTAATCCATTGTTGGTTGATCCCCAACAAGTGGTATCAGAGCTCAGGTTCACTAACAGGTGGTTCAGATCTGTGTAGTGTGTTCGGATTACAGGTTGCTCACAGGGATTTCTGTTTGAGTGGGAGAAGCAATGGCAGAGGAAAGTAAGTTGAGAATGGAAAAGTTTAATGGCAAGAACTATCAGCACTGGAGAATGCAGATAGAGGACTATCTGTATCAGAAGGATCTTTACTTACCATTAGGTGGGATAGCAAAGAAGCCCAAGGACATGGAGGATGAAGAATGGGAAGTTCTTGACAGAAAGGCTCTTGGGTCTATAAGACTGAGTCTGGCCTCCACTGTGATATCCAATTTGTCACAGGCAAAAACTACGGTAGAGTTAATGACCACGTTAGCAAATTTGTATGAAAAACCCTCCACTTCAAATAAGGTATATTTGATGAAGCAATTATTTAATTTGCATATGCAAGAAGGTGGATCTGTTTCTAATCACCTGAATGATTTCCATGGTATTGTTAATCAGTTAAGTTCTATCAATATTGTATTTGAAGATGAAATAAAGGCTCTTTTGATATTATGTTCTTTGCCTGAAAGCTGGCATGGCTTGGTAATGGCAGTTTCTAATACTGCTTTTGCTTTGAATATTTTAAAAGTAGAGGATGTGGTTAGTGTTATTTTGAATGAGGAAATTCGTAGGAAAAGCACAGAAGAGACATCTGGGACATCCGGGAACGCTTTAAATCTCGAGAGCAGAGGAAGGCAAAAAGAAAGGAGCAAGAGGAGATCAAGATCTAAGTCTAAGGGAAGAGGCAGATCCAAATCCAGGAATGGCAGAAGGCCACAATGCTGGAACTGTGGAAAGTTGGGGCACATAAGCAGAGATTGCTGGTCAAAGCCTAAGGAGGACAATCAGCACGAAGGAAAGGAAGAGACAAAGGTTGCAGGTATTGCACAGGATGCTCTTATTTTCTCTTTGCATAATAATATAGAATCTTGGGTATTAGATTCTGGTGCATCTTTCCATGCTACCCCTAACAGAGAATATTTCAGTGACTATGTCCATGGAGATTTTGGAATAGTGTACTTAGGGGATGATGAGCCTTGTAAGATTATTGGCAAAGGTAAAGTGCAGCTAAAGATGCAGAATGGCAACACATGGGTGTTGAGGGATGTGATGCATGTTCCTAGTTTGAAGAGAAATTTGATTTCTGTAGGTAAGCTAGGTGATGAGGGTTGTACAGTAACTCTCACAGCAGATTCTTGGAAAGTGACCAAGGGTGCACTTGTTATGGCCAGAGGTAAGAGAGAAGGTACTCTCTATTTGTGTAATTGTGTTACTAACAAATCTCCTTCAGTTTTATCTACTTCAGATGTGGATGCTAAATTGTGGCACTCAAGGCTTGGCCACATGAGTGAGAAGGGGATGTCAATCCTTAAGTCTAAAGGTATGCTTTCAGATTTGAAAAGTATGGATCTAGAATTTCGTGAGCATTGTGTGTTTGGAAAACAGAAAAGGGTTAGTTTTCTAAAGACTGGGTCTACTAAGAAAAGGCAGAAGTTGCAGCTTGTTCACACAGACGTGTGGGGACCGGTTCAGGTAGCCTTTATTGGCGGATCACAGTACTATGTTACATTCATAGATGACGCCACAAGAAAGGTATGGATCTACTGTATTAAGAAGAAATCTGATGTTTTTGAGACTTTTAAGATTTGGAAAGCCATGGTTGAGAATGAAACAGGCAAAAGATTAAAGTGCTTGAGATCTGATAATGGTGGTGAGTTCTGCAGTCTTAAGTTCAAATTGTATTGTTATATAAATGGAATCCGTAGGCAAAGGATGGTTCCAAGGACACCTCAGCAGAATGGTATTGCTGAAAGAATGAACAGAACTATTATGGAGCGTGCAAGATGTATGAGATTGCATGCAGGGTTGCCCTTAGAGTTTTGGGCAGAAGCAGTTGACACCGCAGTGTACCTGATCAACAGAGGACCCTCTACAGCTCTGGATGGTGGAATTCCAGAAGAGGCATGGACAGGTAAAAAGGTAGATCTTTCATATCTCAAAGTTTTTGGTTGTGAAGCCTTTGTGCACATAGATAAGGAAAATAGAAAGAAGCTTGATGCTAAGTCTATGAGGTGCACGTTTATAGGCTATGGCTCAGATGATTTTGGTTTCAGATTTTGGAATCTAGGAACTAACAAGGTAATTAGGAGCCGTGATGTTGTTTTCAATGAAAGAGTGATGTACAGTGATCAGATAAGGAAGCTAGATCAAGCTGGGCAGAGCAATAATGAATTGGACGAAGTTATGGTCCAGAATGAGCTCGCGGGAAAAAGAAATAATCACTTACAGGAAAACACAGAGACCGACGTCGGCAGGTTTGGAACCAGCGTCGGTAGTACAGAAACCGATGTCGGACATACAGAGACCGACGTCGGTAGACCAGGCACCGGCGTCGGCCAGGAAGAACCGGCGTCGGCCAATAACAGGTCTACAGGTGGCCGAGGTCGGTCACTGTCAGTTGCAGTTACAGAGGCACCGACGTCGGCAGTGCGATCGGCCGGCGACGGTCACAGGCGAACAGGCAGGAACCGACGTCGGTTACCTGTGTGTCCAGAAAGCGATTTCCGAGGACAGAAGCGAGTGTTTGCATGATGAGTTTGAGTTGTAGACTCAAGCTCGCGTCTCTATTGTTAGCAATATTATTTTTAGAGCCCTTGTTGAAGAGGCTTAACTGTTTGTTGTAAGAGCATGCTCAAGTTTCCTATTTCTATATGTAGGAGAGATCTTCTAAGTTATTGTATGTGTGTGTAATAGAGTATGAGTAGAACATTGTGAATGTTTGAAGGACAGTACTTGAGAGAGAGCTCTTGAGGAATAGAGATCTAGTGAGAGATCTTGTGTGCATCTGAGAGAGGTGTGGAAGAACGAAGTTTTTCATTTGTATTCCTATTGTAAAGAGTTTTTAATACAAGTTTTCAGGGTGTTTTCTTGTATATCTTGTTCTGTGCTATTTATCATTTCAGTTACTTATCTATCTGATTTATTTCCGCATTCATTGTTTTCACAAGTGTAATCCATTGTTGGTTGATCCCCAACATCTATGGCAAGGAAGCATAATTTATTTGAAGGCAATGAGGATCATGAGAGCTAGTTGTTTTGCTAGGGGTAGTTGTAGGCACAATCTATTTTGTATGCCGATGTGGCCCACGTTGTATGCCTATATGACACATTTTGTATATGTATATTATGGTCTAGATTGTAACTTGATATATACTATTTTTGATGTCACTATGACATAATTTTGATACACGTATATACTATTTAACATATTTAGATGTGAATCATACATTGTTATAATTCATGTATACATATTTACTTCTTATATGTCATTATTATTTTTTGAACATGTTATTGTCACATACATGTTATCCTTTCGAAAGTATTCATAAATGAAGTTGTTTTCAAGCATGGTTGTGTGAATGGTCGTAGATAGTTAAAATGTTTAACTTTCGTGAAATTGATATAGTGATGTTATAATAGTATAATGTAACTATTTTATTATGCATATCTATGTTATGATTATTGATCTATGTGATGGTTTCTTAGCATTATCATAGATTTCATTAAATAAAGAAAGAAATAACAAAATTATATTAACATCCACAAATGACCAAAAGTAAGTCAATTGTTTCACCTTCATGTGTATTCAAAACTTATATGACATCATTGAAGCTCTTTCTGTATTCTCAATGATAACCTAAATGATCCACAATTCGTTTACATTGTATTCATATTTCTTAACAATGTGAATTAAATAAACTAATCCAAATAGCAATGAGGGGAAAATATAATCCTACGAGCATGTGCCAATGGAGACTAGAGACAAATCTCATTGAATGCCTCTATCAGTGCCTAAAGTGGAGGAATCATATATTTTCATTGGCTCTATCTGTGCATATATTTTGACTCACTCTCTTTACCTCTATCTCTAAACTAAATTTAAATTTTTATTAGCATGCTTTATTATAGTTGGAAGTCTATCCTTCTAACTTGTTTCTCTAATTGACTTGGGCAAAGTCATGAGGGGTAGAGATGGGTCATAAGTGCCTATAGTTACATAAGCGAGTCCTATGAGCACTCCTTAGAGAATTCCATGCCACTTAGGATGAACAAGACATAACAAAATGTTTTCTCTCATAGCCAAATTTTAAGGGACCAAATGTTGACCAGTGAGAGGCATATCAGTTGACTCATTAGCCCAATTGATAAACTATCTACAAGGACACATCTCGATGGGTGTATTTATAGGATTGAATGGCCTCCATTTAATCTCTATTGAGACCCCAGGTTGAAATTTATAATCAATTGGATGAATCCTTGAAGAGAAGCTTCTCATCCCTAAGTAAGAAATTAGAGCAAAATTAAGGCATGCATTATAAGGAGCTATGACGGGTAAAGACGACTCATCAGTGCCTATAGTTACATGGGAAATTCCTCTGAGAATGTTTTGAAGTATTCTTTGCCACTCAGGATGAGGGAGTCATGGTGATGAATTTTATATTACAACCAAATATCTCTTAAGGGACCAAAAGTTAGTTAGTGGGAGGCATATCTTCATATTAGCTAGCCTAATTGATAAACTATCTTTGTAGATGCATCTAGATAGGCGTATAAATGATATAATGGAATTAGACCAAATAAAATCCTTGAGAATTTTGGCTAAGATATCATAAGATGGTTTTGAAAGATCCCAACAAGAAGAATAATAGACATGGGTAGTAGCCAGAATCTTGGTGCAAATTTAGAATTTCCCTGCTAAATATAATGGTTTGGTAATCTAATATTCAATTTTTTTTCCCACTCTTTCGATGATATATTGCCATAGCTTAGATGGAGAGTAGGGAAAGGAAAAAGGAATACCAAGAAATTTGAACTGTTATCCATGTGCAATCCCCTTTCAATTGAATTGTAGGAGCCAATTAGGCATAGGCATCATACTTTGTCTGAAACATTGAGTCTTACTCCATTGCAAACTAGATCCAGAGTCCAAACAGAAAGTATTAAGACACTTCATAGCTTCTAGGAAAGTTTTCTCTTGTTCTTCAATCGTGAGGAAAGTGTCATTTGTAAAATGCCCATTAATGAGCTGGGAAGAGTGGTCAGGTAAATAGATACCTCGAACCAAGCCCCTATCATCCTTAGAGGCAAAAAGATAAGCAAACATTTTTTAGGACCATCATTAGGGGTGTAATTATTGAGGATGCATAACAAATTACCTTCTATATCCAAGAGCATCCAAATAAACTGGTGTGATGGGTCCTCCCTCGTGGCAATAATGAAGGGTGAAAACTTAGGTGAAACTAATATGCTGACACCACCACATCCATCCTCATATAGAGTTAAAAAATGGGTGACATCATGTTAAATACAACACAAGGAAGTTTATAGAAGAAAACTTAAAACCTTAACTTCTTGTAGAAAAACAAAATATAGAGAACCTATTTGTTAATAGGCAACACACCTAGAGTATTTTTGGGAATACTCTATAAGACCTTGAACATTCTATGATAGCAAGTTCATTGGGAAATATCATCCATGTGGAACTTTCCCTGTTTGTCCTCAAAATTTACTAAAACTATAAAACTATTACACTGTTATGGGTAATAAGCACCTCTCGATATGATGGAATGACATTTAGCCCCATGCTTACCTTGGGGAGAGTTTCCACCACCATAGGGTGGCCTACATGATCATTGAGAGAAAGTTTCATTGGTTGAGGATATTCTAATGGGAGGAACCATGCAATTAAGGGAATTATTAGAAACTAGGCTTTGTTAGGCCTAGGGAACTAGAGCAACATGTAGAGGTGAGGTAGGTATCTCTTGAGAATGCTTGATTACTAGAGAAGAAACTAATATTTAGAGGAGGGTTTTGACCCTAGCTAAGGTTTTTTAGAGTTGACTTTGGTTAAACCATACCCATTTTCCATCACCTTGGACTTCTCAAGTTGTAAAGGGGTCAAGGAAAGATTCAAAAGTCCCATAAGGAGACAACCTCTAATATGATGGTCAAACACTTGCTAATATAAGCAAGTGTTAGGCAGGTTGAAGTACACCACTTTCTGTACCCAATGGGTATTGCCAACTTAGATATCAATAAAATACTTCAGGTCTTTGGATAGGTCCACCTAGACACAAACCAATTGGTTGGGGTGAGAGAACTACTTGGGTTTTTTCTTGGAAAATAATGTGCCTAATGGGCACAAGGATTTGCTCCATAAATGACCATAAGTGCACCGGTAGGCCAAGAATCTCAACCTAGGTGGGGACTCTCAAAGAGGCTTGGTTGGTGGCTTTGAATTCATAGGTCTAGTTGGATAAAATCAAAAGCATGTTTAACAAAAATAAACAAATTGATTTGGTAAGGAGAGTTTGGACTTCAGATGACTCTTCAAAAGTAAAAATGAAAAACCCTTTGGTGAGGTTTCATATGCTGACCACGTGGACATCCACAGGGTCCTGTTGGTGATAAAACCAATTATAAAGAGAATCCTCCAAGGGAACCTAACCAATAAAGTAGACATTAAGCTATAAATCCTCATGTCATTTACATGAATTTTTAATAACATCACCAAAAAGACATACCTTTGGTTGAGAGAGAAGGGCAAAGTGAGTACCTCATCGTAGACCTTCAAGACAAACTTCTGAACTCTTTTGGGTGGCATTCCTCTTGTCTCTACAACGAAAATTATAGTCAAGAGTGGGGAAGTCATTAAATAGGGCTAGCCTACCCACAGGGTGGAGCACTAAGTGCAATTAATGTGTAATATCCCTAAAAAGTCCTACAAAAATAGTATGTAAAGAAGGCAAGAAAACACACAAGGAAAGTCAAGTTGATCATGAAAACCTTATCAGAGCTAGTTTCATCCTCTCTCAGTATAGTGTCAATGAATGGATGATTTTAATAATATTTATGGTATTAAAAGCAATAATAAGCACCTTAGAAAAATGTTATTGTTAAGGTAGAACTAATGGAATCACTTTTTTATTATCTATTTTTTTAGCCAAACAAAATGTTAGAAATGCATATCATTATAAGAATTATAAAGCTTTCCTAAACTTTTCTATATTAATAATAAAATATTTCGTAGATGTTACTTGAGAATACTCTTCTAACTTTAATGAAATTGTAAATGATATTAATTAGAAAATACTACCATAATAATTTTTTAATATTATTGTAATACATAATTTAAAAAACAAAATCCCAAATGACATGTGTAAACAATCATTGGAAATCGAGTAACATTTTTTTTGCTTCACAAGCTTTTGTTACATTCATAATGATAACACATTCAGGCAAACTGCTCTGAAAATTCCAAGGTAGCTTCAATACCTCTTGGGTTCGTGTCAGAATAGACTTGTGGCTATCGACAGGAACTTCATTATTTTCTCACAAAAAAGAGATCTAGTACCATTCTTTTTTATAGTCTCCATTAATGGCGAGATCGCATTGGAATAAACTTGTGACTCCCAAACAAACAAGGGGAGATCTAGTGCTATTCTTTTCTATAGTCTCCATTAATGGTGAGATTGTATATCTATTTTTAGAGATTGAGTGTTATCCATGTTACAATCATAGTAATATCCAATCACATTCTTAAAGGGAGGACTTAAGTAATACTTATATACATGGGTCTTTTCTTGGATTCACGTCAAGTCTAGGCCATTAAAAGGTATTATGGTTGTCAAGCCTTTGTATTTTTTGGTCCATCAAGATTGTTATTGCTACATTGGGTGATATTTACAATTTTGTTCATGAATAAGTATGAATGGAAATTGTAAAGCAAAAACATTAAATGGGAATTCGTGTCATTCTTGTAATTCAATTAATTTATTACTTTGATTTCATTATCATTTATATAAAACCATATAAATTTTTGTTTTTTAATTTCTCATTCTTTAGGAAACTATCATAGCATAAATTTGGGTCAATTTTTTTTTTAATTGTTGTTGTTGTTATATAATTATACTAAATGATAATGAAATACACATTGAAACGTATATTACGTCTACATATCATGGTCCTTAGTGTTGGTCACATGCTTGAAATTATCTTGATCACAACATGAATTATGCCTTTCTACCTTTGCTTCCAAATTTAATCTTTCCTTTAGAAATATTCCCCGATACTCATACAAATTCATCATTATTTTATTTTATACCAAAATTACATTTCCAATGCTACAATTCTATTCATTACCAATCTTAATGTTAAGAGATTATATGTATAAACTTTTAGGAGCGTCTACAGATATTGTGAAAACTCATTTACTATTCTCAAATTTATTCAATAAAACTTCTATGCATTTCATCATACATGCTCACTATTATTCAATGGCTCATTTTATAGATTTCACAAAATAAGTTGATCGATTTTAAAATTCTATGTTGTACACTCTATCTTAATTAAATGATGATATGGTTCACACATGACTGTACAATTTACATGATTAATTAATAATTAGGATCTTACAAAAAGAATTAAACAACATACATTTATATTATTTCTTTTGTCAAAAATTATATTATTGTCAATTCAGAAAATGCTGAAATGACATATATACTTATCTATTCTTTCATGCAATTCAATACATTATATGTTACTTATATTTAATCTTTTACACAATTAATTCAATATTAAAATGCAAAATGTAAGTAGTGACATGTTTCAAATCACCACCCGTAATCCATTATCAATAAAAAAACATGTGTGAATAACAGATCAAGGTTTTTTTTATAAATATACATTAACTTATAAACCAACCCTCTCGACCACCATTGTTGACATTGTAGTTAGTGTGGTCTATATTTATAATATTATAATATTATAAATATTAATGTCCTTGAGTATATACTAAAACACTAATATTATGCACAATTACGAATAAATATTACCAATGCTAGGCAACTTAACCACACAGTTTGGTTAAGACAACTACTACGATTCATTTATTATTGCAAATAAACATTATTAACGTTATACAACTTAATCATGTGATCTAGTTAAGAGAGTTACAACCTATTAAGTATATGTCTACAAACTAGATTTAAACGATTCAATTATATGCAATTAAATATAAAACATTTACTAACAAGACTAACCATGTTATAATTCTTATATTTATGGAGAAATACTCAATGATAAATAATTTTCAATATAAAAATAGGGACTAACCATTACACATCCCTTGTTTAATTATGTTTTGTAAAATATTTATTTGTTTTAATATTTATTTATTTTTTAAATAGATTTTGTTTTTAAAAGTTTACTATTTTATCTAATTTAACTTTTTCAAATAATATTCACTTTTAATAAATTTTAAATAATAAATTTTATAAATATAACTAAATATTATTTTTTGAAAAAATTTTGTGTGTTTTTTGTAAAATTCCTAGGGATCGAGGTATGGTCCAACAACGTGGAGCTTATTCAGCTCATAAGACAATCACCCTCTGCCCAACCAACTGTGTAAATGCAAGGGTAATCGGTCCCCTCGGGTCTAGTGGGTATTGAACCTAGGTGGGTGCCAATAAAGGATTTTTGTAGTAATTCTTGGGGATTGAGGTATGTCCCAACGACCTAGAGCTTATTCAGCTCATAGGATGAATACCCTCTACCCAGTCGGCTATGTAAATACAAGGGTAACTGGTTCCTTGGGGTCTAATGGGTATTGAATCTGGGTGAGCACCAATAAAGTACTCAAAGCCTACCACTTGATCTCACCACCAAAACGGATTTTTATAGGATTTTTATTCATATATATTTTAATCATTATTCAAATGATATCATGATTGAAGTTTTTAATAAATTATTCTTGTATCACAAGTATTACTCATGTGGGATTAACCCAATTACAATTTAATTTTATATTTTCAATTTGAATTTGAAAGCTTCCATGAGAAATTTCTCATGTAATTTTTATTCATTACCCAAATGATCTCAAGGTAGATGTAGGTTTAACTACCAAACACAAAGAGTGAAGACTAGAAGTTGAAACATTGAAGATGGAGGTAGCGGAAGTGATTTACAATGGATCTCAATGGATTATGGAAGATCTCCTCTCCCGCAAAGGAAGGAGATTGGTATTTGCATGCAAATAGCTTTGTACTTTTACTTCATCCTATTTTTTGGCTTTTTTTTTTGTTTTGGGTTTCCCCTGACATTTTGGCCATGTGTTAGTTGTTTGTTTCTCTGTTCTTTATTAGTTGTTTTCTCGTTGCATTTTTTATATTACTTGACAAGTCATTTCAAACTAGTTTTAGAGCTCAATGAGCTTAATATTATGGGTTTTGGCTTCTTTAACGTTGTTCTTCTGTATATTTTTGTAACAAAGTTAAGCCCTTTTGAAACTCATATTTCTCAATAATCAAAAAATTACTTAGATGACTTCTATGAGTAGTTATTATCCAAATGATATTTTTCTTTATATTTGTTTAATAATAAGCAAAAAACCCACTTTTATACAATGACCATAAACATTTTTGAGTAAGGGGAGGGATAATGAATGTAATTACTACTTTAAACTTTTCACCTTCTATTTTTTTATAAATATATTTTTAAAATAAAAAATAAAAATATAAACGGTCCTAGAATAATATAATATTATAAAATAAGAAATTACGTGACATTTCCCTTAGTAGGTGAAACATCAGAGATAACATGCTTCTTTAAGTAAAAGATTCTGCATGATATTTGTATTGTTTATTGTATGTATTTTTTTTAATATTATATATATATATATATATATATATATATATATATATATATATATATATATATAGAGAGAGAGAGAGAGAGAGAGAGAGAGAGAGAGATATTAAAAATAATTTCAGCATCTTCATCTTTAAATTATCAATTATAATTAAAATAAGCGTAAATTGATATCATTTTTTTTAATTAAATTATTAAGATTTTTTTTTTAATAGATAGAATTGACCCTTGTTATTAAATATCTCCAAAACTTTTATACTTTGATCACACATAATATATTATTATTCTCACTAATTAAATTATAACTTTTGAGATTACAACATTTCTATAAGTTTAATCACATATGATATATTATTATTCTCATTAATTAAATTACAATTCTTCTTATACATTTGATTATAAGTAATATACCATTTTTTATTTAATATGATAAAAATGCTTTTGACCAGAGTAGTGAACCAGTTATGGAGCACAACGAGGGGCCCAATGCCAAAAAAATGAAAAAACCAAAGAGACAAGGATAACAAATGGAAACTGCATCATCTGTGCCATATAACCAAGAGTAGCACTCCACTAACATGTTGTTAACCAAAATAAATTTTGAGTACAAGCAATAAACAAGCCAAAATAGAAAGGAAATTAGACGATGTGAACCTTCTCCCAGAACTTAGTAGCCTTCAGTAGAAGAGACTCATTCATTAGTGAGGGCCAACCTCTTTTCCCACTGAGAGAGGAGGTCCTTCATCTTTCATTGTGAGTCATTATGCACCAAGTCTTCTGCCTCCATATGTAGTCTTTTTGCCCTTGATCTTCTGCATTTCTTCTTGGTTTTGGATCCAACATCATCTTTGAGCCTTTCGGGTCATACAAGGGGGAGGGCACATCACAAATAGGGGAGGGGAAGGGGGAGGAAACATGCAAAGGGGAGGTAGTCCTAATCAAGGGGAGAGGGGGTGGGGTGGTGCGGAGAGGTCAGGGTGAGGAGGGTGGGGGCGAGACATCATTGACAAGGAGGGCAAAATAGACGCTGAAGCCTTATATAAAACATCATGATTGCACCAATGAAAGTAAGGAGTAGAAGGACCTTCCTTCTTCCTCCAAACCTAAAAAGAGGAGGAGGAGGAGGGAGCACAAACAACAGTGGAGCATGTCGCCACTCTATGACCCATTCGATTGCATCAAAAGTAACAGAAGGGGAGGCCTTCATAATTGAGGAATTGAGATCAATTACCTCAGGAAGAAGTCAAGAGAACCGAGTGAAAGAGGGGTTTGAATAGGTCCAAAAGAGCACACACTCTGATAAATTTTCCTTTTAGCAAATTATCATCAATCCTAATAAAGGATCCCACTTTGTTAACAAGGAGCTCAATGTGCTCTTTATTCCGTAGGACAGAAGGAATGTGGTATAATCTAATCCAAGTGGGTGTCGAAGAAATTTGCACCAAAGAAGGGTTAAAGAAGGCCATCTAGGGATGTAGGAAAATGTCGAACTTGCTGAAGAACCATGGCCAGAGTTCCAAAGTAAATTTCCATCCTCAGAGGAGTAGAAGATATCATTATTTTAACTAATTAAATTATAATCTTTTGAGACTACAATCTTTTGATCACTTATTTTTTTAATATGGGTAAATGCTTTTGGACTAGAGCTTTGAATCAGTCTAGAACACAAAAGGGAGACCCAGATCTCCTTTATAACCATCACTAATGACCTCTACAGATTACACTACCACTATCAG